>JAULJZ010000022.1:6207628-6221929 GCA_032270985.1 Heliamphora pulchella | reverse complement strand
GCTATAGAGATTGCTCATAATCCAGTCCAACATGATCGGACGAAGCATGTGGAAATTGATAGACACTTCATTAAGGAAAAACTTGAAGCCGGAATCATTGTTTTTCCGTTTGTGAAGTCTGAAGACCAATTAGCCGATGTCCTTACCAAAGCTGTCGCCAACAGTGTTTTCGATCACTCTTTAGACAAGTTAGGCATGTGCGATATACATGCTCCAACTTGATGGGGAGTGCTAAAATTAAGGATATGATTATGATATGATTACTAATCATATCCTTAAATAAGGATATGATTAGGATATGATTACTAAAATTAAGGATATGATTTGGTCAATATTTGATTTGGTCAATATGCTTAATTATGTAATTTTATTTTATTCCATAGTTGTAAGATATTTCCCTGTAATCTTTTATTCTTTCCTTGTTAATATTTGTACTATATATATTGTAAAATTACGATGAATGAAAGATCAGAAAATTATTCCACAATTGTATTTATTGATATACATATGCAGTCAAGCGGCTCGATCCAACGACATAATATTGCCATTATGTCATAATATAATATCTCAGTATCCTATGTGTTATCCATAAATTGTGCAATTCTCTATTTCTAGAGAATGAACATCTATCCATAACTACACATTTCTCTATTTTTAAAGAATGCATATCTATGCATAACTACATATTCTCTATTACCAGAAGATACAATAATTCACCTTTTTGAAAGATATGTTAAAAGAATGGTGTTGATCCATTAAAAAAGACACTAAATAAAAGAAAGTACAAAAAGGGCGAAGTTGGGTACCCAACCAGTTCCCCACTCGAAACAGTAAACTCCCGAACCCAACTCTATTATCAAATACCAAAATAGAAATCACACATACATTTCAAAAACTTAAACTTCAACAAGCTTTTCTAAAAATAGATAAATTTTCTAAAACTGGTATGTTTTGTCAAAAATCACTTAATCTTTTCTTTTTGGAATCGACTAAAATGGTGGTCTGACAAACCAAAACAAATGAAAGTCGAGTGGTGACTCCAAATTATTAACCTATTTTCAAATCCAATTCGAGTCGCAGATGGCACCCAAATCAAACTTGGGCTACCAAACTAATAAACACGATTCATCACACGACAAAACATGAGGAAGAACCCATTAGTCTTTTTACAGTAGCAACATTTACTTTGAACGAGCTACGTCTGACCTAATTATTAGTATGGATATGTAGGCTGCTGTTTTACAGTTCGGTCACAATCACAATCAATCAATCATTTCTTGAATCTCATCTCATCAAAACAAAGCTAGACCTGATTCCGTTTACGAATGCATAGGCATCCAAGTGGCTTGATTCAATAGCATAGTATCTTCACTCTGTCTTTATATATTAATATCTCAAGCACATTCTGTGTTATCCGTAACTGTGCACATCTCTATTTTTATAGAATGCATTTCTATCCATAATTGTTAATTTTTTATCCATGACTGCGCATTTCCATTTTCAAAAGATGCATTTTTATGCATAACTGTGTATTCACTACTTTCAAATGATATAAATTTTTACCATTTTGTACAAATATCTATCAAAAGAATGAGATTAAACCACCAAAAAGATACTAAAGGTAGAAAATACTAATAGGACATGGTTAGGTGTCTAACACCTTTTTAATTCTTCACAGTAAACCCCTGAACCCCAACTCTATTTTTAAAAAAAAAATGCAACTCACAAGTACATTTCAAAACTAGAACTTCAAATAATTTTTTGGAAAGCTGATAAGTTTTTTCAAAACTATTATATTGTCAGAACTTTTCAAAACACAAATCTTTTCTTTTAAAAAAGATTAAAATGATGACCTCACCCATCCCAAAAAAAGCTTGGTAATGACTTTAAATTTTTAAACCTATTTGCAAATTCAATTTGAGCCACAACCATCACCCAAACTCAAGACCTGGGCTAGCAGGCTAAAAAAATCCCATTCGCCGCAAGACACCAAAAAGACGAAAAGAAAACGGGGGTTTTTTCCTAGTCGTGAAAGCTACTACCATGACCACAACCACCACTGTCATTGCCATGGCCATCGTCGTTGCCATCACTGCCACATCGCCATCGTTGCTGGCACCACCACTGCGTCGCTGGCACTGACGCCACCTCCAAAATACCAATACTTCCATCGTCAATAATACTAACACTACTAAAACCACTACCACCCATCATTTTTGAAATCGCAACTAAACACAAAAAAAATATTCTTTGCGATAAATGGAATGTTAGATTTCTAAAATGATATAAACTTATAAAGTTTCACTCAAAAAGGATTTCATAAGATACCATTCAATTACGAACGCAATAACATTTAGAAGCAAGTCACACCAAGTACACGCATATAATCAAGAGAAACATAACTATTTTCCGACTCCACTCATACCATTAAGCTCCTTTTTACGTATCAAACCTATTGAGGAAACATTAAAAATATTAACATTATCTTCAAGCTTTAAATCACGTTCAAGAAAATGAATATTATTATAAGAAAGTCTTTTGTTCAACATATATGCTAACATCAAATTACACCACCATTGGCTTATAAGAAACAAATTATATCATACGAATAAATATTTTGAGTTGATCCCAAAAAAACCTCAAGATTCACTCATACCCCAGGCACAAGACTGGAGTGTTGTACAATAACCAGGTCTATAAATTAATTTAGCATTACGAATTCTTTCACAACTGATGATATCTGAAGTTATATATGGATCTAGGGTAAGTTAGGTAATTTGTACAAAAAAACTAGTTTAGAAAAAAAAAACATTCAAAGATCTCACCAACATTAGGACTTCCACAAACGTATTTAGGACTGGCTGCAATTACCAAATTGACCAAAATATAAAATTTAAAAGAGAGAGAGAGAGAGAGAGAGAGAGAGAGAGAGAGAGAAGGCTAACTACTAATTTTTTTTGCTATTGATCAAAACGAGGCATTAATAGTTGAACCCTTAACTAGGGATGAACATTGTGTTGCGTCATATTTGTATCGTCTCATAGCGGGTTCGTGTCAGAAACATCTCTGCACTAACACTACCCATTTAACTAAACGTGTTACTTATCCTACCACTAACACTACCTGCTTATAAAGGAGTTAACATGTTTACAACTTAATTAATAACTCATTTAACAATTTATTTAATAACAAGTTCCCATTTTCAATTCTTTGCATATGATAATCATAAAATCACATAAACTATAATTCCAAAGTCCAAGCAGTTGATGGAAAGAAAAGGTTTACAAAAAGTTAAACGGGCGAGATGGATCATTTTGGAATTCTACGGGTTCAACACTAGCGCAACCTGTTTAATAAACGTGTTATCAAGTCGTGTTATTTTTAACTTCGTGCCGACAAATAATCAACCCTAACTCTCTAAGCTCGTGTAAAGTTCGAGCCGTGTTAACGTGTCAGGTTAAAAATTTTCACCCCTACCCTTAACCCAGTAGTTCACTTCACTACGTTTTCCAACTACATGAGTCGATTCAGACTCGAAGAGGAAGCGCAAATGATATTCAAGTAATTAAGTACTCCAACAATAGAAATTTGCAGATATGAATCACTACAAATGAAATTCAAATAAAATAGAGTTGGAAACTGTGAAGCTCTTTCAAGCGTACTTCGTCAGAGTGCATTCGACAAAACAAGATCTTATGAGGTCTCGCTATGAGCAGAGAGCAAACAAAGGATAAAACAACCAAAAAACCAGAAAGAACACAAAAATTAAATGAAAAATCAAAGATGAAAGAAGTTACCTAAAGACTGCGGCGGCATTCGAAACCCTAACCCTGACCGCGACTTGATGCTCTGGGCGTAACGCTTACCACGACTTGAGGCCGCTGGAATGTGAGTACACGAGTAGTTATGTACATATGGCCTTGTTTGGGCTAAATTTCCAGAATTTTTTTTTTGTTTAAATTTTTTTAATTTTTTTAATTGACGCAATGAGATGAACTGAATAAGTATAAAATTTTAATCAAAACATTAAAAAATTTAATAAAGATAAAAATAAGTAACATAAAATTTAACTTATTAGCTTATTTTTATTTTTTTAGTTTTTTTATATTTTAATTAAAAATTTATATACATTTACATTTTGCCAATCAGATGAATTCGCTCGAAGACGAATTCGCCGTGCGTTGACATCGCCATGTCGCTCGCCGTGCATCAACGTCGCTTGCAGTTGCATGAATCGGTAAACGAACTGACGAACAGAACCGTCTAACCGTCGACGTCACTCAATCTCAAAATCGCCGTGGTCTGAAGTGGACAGTGGACTTATCAGAACACACACTAAGTTGATTGCATTGGCCCGTTTAGGATAATTGCTTTTTTAAAAATTGTTTTTTTTTTTTTTAGTAGTTTTTTTATCATAATTTAATCAAATTATTATATTTTCAATTTCTCTTATCGGTACAAGCCAAAAAAATAACTTTTTTAAGCAAAATATAAAAAAAATACTAAATAAATAAAAATAAGCTAATAAGCTAAATTTTATGTTATTTATTTTTAAACTTTAAATTTTACTTTTCAAAATGTGTTAAAAGAGAAGAAATACATATTAAACGTCAGTATTTAATATATTTAGAAGAATCTCAAAATAATATTCGTTTTTTTCCTTGGTATTATCACATCTATTGCCCTACACATCATATAATCATTCCTCATGAGTTATTAAATGAATCTATAAATACATTTGAGAAAAAATAAACTGCCACAGATGGTAGTAAATTTCAATCAATCCATCCCCCAAGTAAAATCATTATTCTTGGATATGGTGTTAAGGCACGTCCTTTCTCTGAATTCGATCAAAATATTCCTAATCAACTCAATTATACGAATACTTATCTCCAAACCCTAGGAGAACAAGTCAGTCGCATTGAAAATTTTGAACCTACTATTCTCACTTCTAAATTGGATGCTATATATCAAGTCGTCAAAAACCTTGATGCTCGCGCCCTGACACCCAATACTACCAATCCAACAATTTCTATTCCAACCATAGTTAAACCACTGACAATGCCAAAATATAAATTACAAAATTCATCTCAAGAATTTATTCAACAATTACAACAATCACTAAAGAAATCACAAGCTACTACGTCCACATCCGAAAAAGAAGATGACAAAAAATCAATCCATGTTTTACATCAAGAGGAAGAAGACCTTAATAATTTGTATGAACAATTTCAAGATACCCATCAACATCCTAATCAGATTCAAGAAACCTTTATGACACCTAAACCAACAACAAAAAATTATTACCCAAGACCAACTCCAATAGATTTTCAATTTGAAGAAAAAACATATCCCATGATATTTAATGATAGTAATTTACTTGAATGGAATTTAGATGAAAAAATCGATTATCAAATTATTGAAATGGGTCAACACATGATGATGGATGCTAATGCTGCCTTATCGCACGATCCCTCAAATAATGAAGCCTCCGTTGGAGAATTACTCATAGTAGGATTTTCTGGCCAACTAAAAAATTAGTGGGATAATTATCTTAGTGATGAACAAAAATTACAAATTATTACATCAGTAAAAAGAAATGAACAAGGACTTACTATTGAAGAGCAAGGCCTCCCAGTAAGTGATATTATTACAACATTAATTACCGCCATAATTCAACATTTTGTTGGCAATACTCAAATCGTACTAGAAAGATGTAAAAAATTATTAATCAATCTTAGATGTCCCACATTAACACATTTTCGTTGGTACAAAGATGTTTTCCTCTCTAAATTATATCAACGTAATAATGCCAACCAAGATTTCTGGAAAGAACGGTTTATTGCTGGTCTTCCCACATTATTTGCCGAGAAAATTAAAACGCGTATTAGAAATAAAAACCAAGGATTAATTCCATATCATCGCTATACGCATGGAGAATTAATTTCTGAAATATGTGCTGAAGGTTTGGTTTTATGCAATGATATTAAACTAAAAAATTAATTAAAGAAATAAAAACATTTAGGCAAAATAGAATTAGGACAATTTTGCTATCAGTTCGATTATAATACCATTAAATCCCCTTTGGATAAAGACGATAAGGTACGAAAACGAAAATCGTATAAATATAATCGTTACAAATCTAAATATAAGTATAAGCCTAAATATAAGAAATATGATAGAATATTTAAACCATATAAATCTTATAAAAAACAAAAACACAATTATACAACAAAATATTCTAAACCCAATCAAAAATTCAAATCGACACATCAAGCTACCACAAGTGACAAATCATGTTGGAAATGTGGTAAATTGGTCATTTTGCTAATAAATGTTATGCAAAACAAAAAATAAATGAACTTAATTGTTCAGATGACTTAAAGAAACAATTATGTAATCTTCTATTAAATTCTAATCCTCCTAGTGATGATGAATCCCAAACATCTTATGATGATAATGAAGATATATATACATATATAAACACGGGCAAAATTCCACAAATGGGGTAATCTATTGATCTTGGCCACAAGTATTGTCTGCCATTGTGTTGGGGAAAGTTTTACAGTCGGTAAATCTTTGGCCCTTAAGATTGAAAAGGTGAGGAAAAGTTATCCTTTCTAGGGTTTTTTTCGTATTTAATAAAAAAACTAATTTTATCTGTTTTTTCTTTATTTTAAAATTTATCATAGAAAGATCAGAAAAGTAAAACATTTCAACCATGTCAAATTCCAGCTAGAGTCATGTCACTTTTCAGCTATTTCATGGACCATAAGCACCACCATCATATCAACAAGGGATAAGCAGCAGCTAGCAAGAAAACAAAGGGAACCCAAAACCCAATCGTTATACTTATAAACATCAACTATCCAGTGTCAAAAGTTGAGACGTCATCTTGTTTGGAGTGCATGATATGGTATGGTATGCGCTTTAAAAAACCACACGGATTCATAAATCAACTACCACAAAAAATTTATTAATTTAACCTAAAATTTCAAGACAAAACCACTTGATTATAACCTGCAACTTTTGATTTGGCATTTCAATTATTTTATAATTTTAATGACAAACATTCATTAACTCAACTACAAAATCTCATAAGTGTATGTTATACATCTCAAAACATGAGCGTGTATTGGAACTTTTTTCCCCTTCTTCAAAGCTCAATACAAGAGAATGAAAAGCACCATCATTGCAAAAGGAAGTAAGAACTTTCATATCTAAAGCTCATAGAGCTGTCAAAACAATATGCAGAGCAAAAAGATAACACATCTTTTATACATGAGACTTCTTGCGTAACCTAAGGATACCTTCCCTTCTTCCTGATATGATTAAGACAGTGTGTTTGGTGCTACTGCCTTCTTTTTTTGGCTATTACCACTTTATTCTTAAGACAGTCAAACAATGACGCCCGCTTTTCTCTCCCGAACATCCGTGGGCAGATAAACTCCTACCTAACATTACGCGTCTCGTGCTTATGGTCCCGCAGCTGAAAACTCGAAAACACCTGGACTGGGAAACCCAAGGCTTGCCACTGGGCGCAAGAGACACTTCGTGTAATGGCATGCACACGATTATTATCGTGAAACTCTTCGTTTGGAGATTTTCAGAAAAGTTAATCAGAAGTTCAATTGTCTGAAATGAATTTCTAAACCTTCCATCAGACTTAGGCCAGTTCCCGATTCAGTCAATAAGCAGACCATGCAAACAAGCAGCCATGAAGCGGTGCGAGACTAGTTCTCCAATAAAGTTTGAAGCATATCCGTCCACTCCACAGGAAGAAGTACCGAGGGGGGAAAGCGGGCCGAATGGCAATCGGCCATCTCTTTTGAGCGAATTGCAAGGCAGTACGTTCCCGGATTTCCGCAGTAGTCACTATGCTATCCCACAATGAATAAATAGAGTGGTATTGATATTCTGCTACGGCCTGGGTATAAAGTGCATTTGAGCTGCAGGATGGGCTTTGATTCCCCTCTTCTCGAAGAGGGAGAGTTGGCCAGTAAATAATGTTTGATAACATAATAGTATCTACGGTGTTTTGGGAGAGTGTTACACAACACTCATAATATGGAGAAGAAAGCTGAGGGGCCTATTGAGATTTACTTGAAAGGATAAACAAAGCAAGAGAGCAAATTTCTATTAAGATTTCACTTTGGTAGGGAAGGAATTACTTCTGTCTCTTCTTTGCTTGTGAAGATGAGATCATGGATTCCAGTCTCTTCTTGGCAAATAGGTTTGTTCTGCTATCTAATTTTTCGTCCTCGTCCTCGTCCTCGTCTATTTTATTATGATGCCCAGCTCTAGCAGATGGGCTGGATTCCTCTGTACTCCTGGCAGCTTTTCTTTTTCCAACTTCTAATTTAGCATGCAATTTCCTTTCGACGGGGTCATTTAAAGGTCCGACCTTGGACTGCCGTGGAACTGTTGCACCTATTCCAAGCCTGTATGAACATGAATAAAAATTAAGCAAACTAGTTTAGTTTTCACAATTATATCCATGTAAACAGGTATACTGACCTAAGAGGTCGACCCTCCAACTCTACTAGAGTTGATTCTTCTTCAGTGGATTTAGTCATGTTATTGACCCATTGTTCAGCCTGCATATAAGCAGTATATACTTGTGTGAAACAAATATGTAAAGTTTATCAGCCCAAGCAAATGGAAGCCAATGGCAAACAATCACAGCATCTGCTACACCTCCAAAATAACTAAAAAAACAAATTTATTGTCAAAACCAATCATAAGAACTGAAACCAAAAAGTTAAAAGGAAGTCATGAAGAGCCAGTCACAATAGGAGGAAGAAAGTGTGTTAAAGAAACCGCCGTCATTTTGATAGGTTGGAGAGTCCTTCGTATAGAACTAAGAGCTCTCTTGTACAACTTTTGTATAGCTGGGAGAAAGGTATGACAGAAAATTCCGTTGTTTGATGTGGCTCATTTAACGGGAAATAAAGCGACGGCACTTTGATGGCATTGAGAGACCATTACTCAAACTTAGGAGCTCTTTAGTTAGTCTTTTGTATAGTTGGGAGACTGGAGACAAATGACTGCTTTTCTTCTCTTGGTTGGTTTGTATTTTTGTAGAAATTTTTTATACACTCGGCAGTGTATGGGACCTTTTTCATAAATGGACATTTGGTATACAGGGTAGTATTCCCTTATTGCCTCTTTTATAAAATCTTCTTTACTTGTCAAAAAAAATAGTTAGATTTTGCACACGTTCGTGTGATTAACTCTGTGTACTTTGGTGGTATTCCCTAAAATGTTGTCTATTAGCATAACTATGTTGTTATGGTGATTTCAATATATATATATATATATATATATATATATTATTGCAACGGCAAATGGCCAATCAATTATACATATAATGAGAAACTGGATTTATATTCAAATTATTGTTTCTTCCCATTTTGGCAAGTATATCAAGAACAATCTTTCGCTGTAGCTTGTACAGCATTTCTCATGCAGAATACAACTTACATGTCATATGCAATATACTTAACCTACTAGTTGATGACAAAGATAAAACAAATGATTTTTTTTATGCACGCAGGTGGCATGCAAGTAACAAGAGTAAAACTTATGTATGATGCTGTAAAACTAAAAAATAAAACTGGTTACCAATTTGAGTGCCTTATCTAACTTCATCAGTTGAGGACGAGAAGTTTTTTTGGCTGACTCCTCCATACTCAACTTCTTTACCAACCTGAACATTTATGAGAACAAATAATCAAACCTAGAGAAGCGAAATTCATCTTACCCACAAGAGTGCAAAGATGGGGACAAAGGGTAAAGGGTGGAGCATCAGCTAAGAAGCAAAAAAGAATTTAAAGAAAAAATATAGAAAGAAAAACAATAAAGGGATCTTCAATTCGCATATACCTACATATATGCATAAGTAACAATGCAAATAACATAAAACAAAAACTTCATACATATCTGCACTTATTTAACCCTCTTAGTAGTTAGTACCCATACATACAAAAAGAAAAGAAAAAATAAAGGAAAAAGAAAAAGAGCTCTCATACTAAGGAGACTTACGAAACGTCTGGTCTCAAGGGCCATGAGTTATTCACAATGCCCACTTCAACAGAGTCGATAATAAAAAATAAAAAATAAAAAAAAAGGTTGTTGTGGAAGTCTGACATGATAGTTAAGTCCAAACACTTACACATCTATACGATTATATAAAGGGAGAGTACTCACTTAATGTTTCCTAAATTTGAAGATGTGCCCATTAAAATATCTTCTAAAATTATACTTCGGAACACAATTTGAAAACCACGCCAATCCACTAATTTTTTATTAACTATCATGTTCCCTTTTTTAACTGCCACATGTATATTACAATGATTTTTTTTTTTTTGGGATTATTAAGATTCTATAAGAAGGGCATAAAAGAAATGCCTTCCATATACAAGGACTCCCCAAAAAGGAGGTTAGCTATAGAACCTCTATACCAAGACAAAAACAGCAACCTATGAAGAAAACCTATACACCATTAAAGCACGAATCCCTCAAAAGATCTATAAAGGAGTCCAAGCACTACCTCTTTGAAATGAGTAGTGCTTCCAATGCATTTATATATGTGTATGTGTGCGCGCACGCGTATATATATATTATTGTGTGTGCCCAAATCTAGTATAGATTAAAAAAACTCAAATATTCATTCACACGCACATTTAATTGTGCATTAAAACATATTTTTTTGTACAGTGTTTATACCAGAGAAGAATGGGTAGAAGACAAGTCCCTGTTTCTAAACCCATCAATGCTGAGGGATTTCTAAATCCATCAATGCCCACCCCATTGAGAAAACCACAAAGAGGACCAGGTTACAGCTGTAATTGAATGTTATTCCATACATATTCACATTTGTAAGCAACTATTCATAAAACCACAACTTTTTTGAAGCACAAATTTGACAAAAATGCACAGTTATATGTAACTTGTATGCAACTATGCGGGAAATACATGCATAACATGTATATGCAGCCAACAATCTTTTTCCCTATTGAAGGAGGCCTATTCAATACCACAAGATTACTATCTACATATTATTTAAAGAATAGACACACACAAATACATGCATATGTATGTCGATAAAGATTTGCCAACCACCGGAGTGTTGTCTCCAGCTGCCAACTCATTTTGGCTTTAGAGGGATTGGAATCTAATAATGTACTATGGCGAATTTTGAAGCCCAAAACAAACAGCCAAGTATTCAAAATTCCTTTACTTACAGTCAAACTAATGAAATGGGAACAATACTTAAGTAATAATCCCCAACATAAACAAAACAAAAAAACAAGAGCAACAAACAAACAAACTATGATATTTAAGTAATCATCCCCAACAAAAACAAAACAAAAAACAAGAACAACAACCAACCAAACAAGCTAACTATGATATTAAAGCATTCATCCTTAAAGGAAGCATGGCCAAGCTATTTGCAGTTGCTTATGTAGTGGAAGATAAACTTTTAAGTCAAGATTCAAGCCATTAACTCACTACACCAAACCCTTGTGAACCCAACAATATTTATTAGAAAATGGTCTGATTTCCCCTCAAACCATATCATCAACAAATTAAAAAGAGCTCAATGCATGCTAAAACTTCTTTTAAATAAGCATACATTCCTTGAAGTAGCTGCAACCCATTTTGCAACTTATCTATCCAATACATAGTAAAATGTTTCAGTGTAACATGGAATGGCATGTTCGATGCAATTGCCACCATAAAAATTACATTTTTTAAGCTGACAATGAACATTTTCTTTAAAATGTAGATATGCCATTAGGATGCCAAAGCTGACAACAAATATGACCAAAGAAAATATAATTTTGCTTAAACAAATGTATAATTTCAGTATCAATTTCCCTATCAAAAAAGTAAAATTTCAAACTGGTTATATTTGCAGGCAGTGGCTGTAGCCAGAACCAGGAACTGTTCAAATTACTGTTATACCAATAATAGGTATTGAACAAATGTACCATCCCACTGGGTGTGAACCGTGAATGTAAATTAAAATCATTTCAACTACCAACTCAGAGCCTCAGACCTAAACATCAGTTCACTAAGTAAATAGTAAGTAATGCTAATGCAAAATAAAACCGGGAAAAATGACAAAGAAGATGATTAACTGATAAAAATCGATAGAGGTGTGCCTGGGCAGCGATTAGGGGGGAAAAATCATTGGACCACCCTTGGTGGTTCAAGAATTGCCACCGCCAAACCACCCACCACCTTAAAGGTGCCGGAATGGTATTTTTGGAGGTTTTGTATGGACGGATTGAATGGATTGGGGAGTTGTTGATCTAAAGCCTAAACGTATTCAATCTGTTGAATCCTCAAAAAGGCCCCACAAGATGGTAACCTGTGTACGACGAAGAGAACCTCAATTAATGCCATCACAAAGAGGAAAATCAAGCAACAAGTAGATAACAATCAGCTTAAACAAAGCCAATGATCTAAGATGTCAAAAGAATTCTCTTGCTCCTACACATTTGTGTGTGTGTGTGTGTGTCTGTGTGTGTGTCTGTGTGAGAGAAAGAGAGAGAGAGAGAGAGAGAGAGAGAGGGAAGGTACCAGGTCAAGGCGGTGGTAGTCGATTACTCGACGGTGACCCTTCAGCAACCAGCGGTGGTGGTCGAAGGGACCACTAACTCGCTTGACGGCGTCTTTGGCTCTTCGCCGTTCGGTAATGCGGAGAGTGGCGGCAGGCGAACTAGTGGCTAGGGTTTAGTTGGCCCTCCGAAGTCTCACAATGGAGAAGTTATTCAGCGCAGGGAAGGTGTGCAATGTTAACTAAACAAGTATTAGTGTGGGCAAATTCTTAGGTAATTCGAGACTTACATGTTGGAGATGTAAGTAATATTTTTAATAAATAAATAATTATAATTTATATAATATGAGTTTTTTTTTAATCATTTAACAAAGATGAATCATTATGTCATTACTATTAAATTTATCGCTACCATATTAAGTAGGAGTTCCATGTGAACTTGCTAATTTATGGGTTAATTCCATAAGATTTAGATAATCGTGTATCTTTACTTTAGTTATAATGTTATGTGGTATCTATCATGTTAGGTTTGATAAGAGGAACCAAAAATTATGATTTGACTCATAATTAGATTAATTATAATTAGTTAATGAATTGATGATAGAACTAATTGTTGATATTTAGATAAATTAGGCTTGACTAACTCTGCGGTGAAAAGATCAGAATTTTGCACAAACTGGATGCCTTTCCCAAGCTCGGCCCTGGCCTAAAACCAGTAAAGCTGTGGCTTTAGGCCCCTAATTTTGGGCAAAAAATTAAGGCCCTTAAAAAATTTAGACCTTTATATAAGTATATATATATTTTTATTACGAACCAGCTTTAGGGGCTTAATCCGCCCTGCTCCAGTACCAAATTCTTAAAAGGCTTCAGCCCAAGTCCCAACTCAATTCGTCGATTGCTCCTGATCTTCCGCCAGCCGCTCCTGATCTTCTAAACTCCAGTCCCTAGTTATATGATGTGTGGATGTTTTATCAAGTGAAGTAAATGTGAAAGAGTTCTTTTTAGAGTTTATAAAGGTGGAAGATACATCGGGAATGGGACTTTTTGGTGAACTTTAAGAAGCATTGGTTAGTCTACAACTTCATATTAGTGACATAAGAGGACATGGATATAACAATAGCTCTAACATGAAGGGAAAACACAAAGGTATGCAAAAAAAGACTTCTCAGAATAAATCCTAGAGTTTTTTACACACTATGTTATTATCATAGTCTTAACCTCGTTCTTTGTGATATGGCCAACTCATATTCAAAAACAGTATCATTTTTTGGATTGGTACAACGATTGGATGTATTGTTTTCATCTTCTGATAAACGATGGGCAGTTCTAACATACAATGTGGAAGGTCTCACGCTTAAACCATTGTCACAAACACGTTGGAAAAGTCGTGTTGAAAGTGTAAAGTGATAAGATATCAAACTTCACAAATAATAGATGTTTTACTTCAGTTGGCAGATACCACTAAAGAACCGAAAATAAAAAGTGAAACAGAGTCTCTAGCAACACATGAACTTGGAAATTTTGAATTTTTGGTTGCTATGGTTATTTAGTACAATTTATTGTTCGTTGTTAACAATGTTAGCAAATTGTTTCAAAGTGAAGACATGCAAATAGGTGTTGCTATATAGCAATTAGAAGGGTTAATTACGTATTTTGAAGGGTATAGAGAGAAATGTTTTGTAGATGCGATGATTGAAGCTAAAAAAATTGCAAGTGAAATGAAAATTAAACCC
>JAULJZ010000022.1:6181820-6207528 GCA_032270985.1 Heliamphora pulchella | reverse complement strand
AAAATAGTAGGCTGAGACTCTAGGGTTCGGTCGACTGGGCTGTTGAGTTCGGTCGACTGAACTGCTTTTCTTGAGTTCGATCGATTGGATCAGGAGGTTCGATTAACTGAACTGAGGCGGTTCACGTTTCTCGAGGAGCTTCAGTCGACTGAATTGCCTTTTTGCTGAGCCTATATGTATTCTGGGGGATGGAATGTTTGGAGAAAAGCTTCTTTCCTCATTTCTTCTACCTTCTCTCTATATATTTGACCCGCCTAAGCCTATTATTTTGATAGAAAGCATGTTGTTTGCTTTTCTTGGGTTATAGTACTGTATGACATGTGGTATTATGGTTTTCAAAGGGTTTTCTTGAAAACGGTGGAAAATGGTGCTTTATTGAAAAATCTCAACACTCGGTGTTTTGGAGGTTTGGAGCTCGCCTTCGGGGTTGAGTCTCAGGTTTTGAAATGTTTTTGTTGAAAATGGGGAAAAACATTTTGAAAATATTTTGTTGATCTCCATGTTGATGGATGGATCTATATACATGCATAATGTATTGTTTTGAGGAAATGTTTTCGTAGTTGAGCTACGGTGCTATTTTTAGAAGATTATCTAGATGACAGGGATGACGGCTATTTGGCACAAGTTGCCCTCGGTGAAAATTTAGAAACGTGCGCAGTGTAGGTAACTTTGTTATCCTTCGGGGTAGTTCTCGTAAAGAAGTTTGGTTTGGGTGCTCTTTTCCCTCGGGTTTCGAGCCCGTAAATTTAGCATTTACGTCGTGGTGCTCCATATAGAACTTGTCATTACCTAGCAGGTCTTAAATGATTCAGGACTGGGTAATGGCCAGGAGTCTATAGTTATTACCTCTATTTCTTGTGATGGAGTCGGTACATAGGATCTCTTTCTTCTTATTTTTCACGATGGTACATTCCGTGAGGGAACAATGTTTTGATTACTATTTTTCTTCAACTGTAAAATGTGTTTTGCATTGTATAAATGCTTAGTTGTGAAGGGAAAACTATTTTGGAGATTTGTGGGGAACTTGGGGTTTTATGATGTAAAACTTTTGGGTTTGGTGGTTGAGTTCGCTCCCACTCTATATGATTGCATATTTCTTGCTTTACAACTTTATTGTCTGTTTCTATTGGGTTTCGGCTCCCAGGTGGGAATATTCTGTACAAAACCTTTATCAGTGATGATGTGGATGATGATCTTGTGTAGATCTAGTGATGCCCGTGCTGACGAATGATGGAAGACTGTAGTAGTTTTCTTTTTTGGTATGCCTGTTCTTAAAGGCAAGTTTTGTACGCCATAAAGCGATATTCTATATGCATGTTGGAACAGTATGTCCTTTATTTACAAGAGATATCTTTTGTTAGGTTTTCCATTGGTTTCAACAGGTGGATTTAAATGTATGAAAACCTATATTTTCATAAAATTGGTGTTTGGTGGATTTTCACGTGACCTTGGATTTTGGGGCGTGACATTTCATTTTTTGTGCTAGGGAACGTTGTTTGGAAAACGTTTGAGATTTTGGCCAATTTATAAAAAGTGTTCAGTCAGCCTAAAAAGGGTCTGCAGACTGGGTTTTCAACAGAGAATATTTAAAACCTTTGGGTACCATCCGAGGGTATTTTGGGCTAATTTTTTCTCAGTAATTAGTTTAATATGTTGGCTACATTTTTTATGTTTTCCACTTTTGGATTTAACTACCAAAAACATAGGTTTTTGGTCTCACAAAAAGGTATGATAGAGAGCTCTGTCAGTCACTAAATGTCAGTAGTGACTTTGGAAAAGGTTTTGACCTGTCAAGACTTCATAGTTTTGGCTCATTTTTGGTGGATTTTAAGACAAACATATCCTATACAAGTTTTATGTTTCGACCCAAGCTTGGTTCTCACTCTAACTTAGGGGTTTTAGGTTTGCAACTCAGAGTTGTCAAAATTTGACACTCTTTGGCAAAAATGGCATATCTGGAGCACGAAATCACTTCAAACCACTTTTATATGAAAGAGAACTAAAAAATCTAGGTCTGGACATAAAATTAACTTTAAGATCATTTTTTTACAATTTGTTATGATATTTTAAAGTTTGTGTCAAAATGTTAGTAAGCCTAGAAAATTAGGTTATCTGGGGTTTTGATAGGTTAGTTCATGCTGTGTTCATTTTTGATGTATTTTCTTTGCATGCATGTGATATACTCATACAAATCAAAACTCTAGAACATATTCAAGCCATAAAACTAAAAAATATTCACATGTAAGCATATACAAAGCTTAATCCTATAGTAATAGTCCACTATTCACACCTACAATGCCTTTTTTGAGTTAATCTTTGATTTTTATCTTTAGGGTTGATTATAGAGATAGATGGAGAGTTATCTTACGGGAGAATATCAGAAGGTTTTAGGGGATTTACTTACCTTAGAAAGAGTAAACAATGGTGGAAGGTAAACAAAGACTAAGCTTTAGTGTTCCTTTTTGCTCTTCCTTGCTCCCTCTAAGTTCCTTCTTTTTTCCTCTCCATCTTTCTCTCAACCATGGAAGAACACTTAAGAACTAAAGAAATCTGATTTCTCTCACTCCTCTTGATCGAAAATATCAAGAGGAGAATGGGGGTTTAGGTTATGTTTTATAGGGAAAATTGGTAGTGGGAATAATTATGAATGTGCAAACCTATTTTTGATTTTTCTTATTTCTCATTGGTTGCATGGGAGGTGGGGTCCTTTTTGAGAATTGATTTTTCAAATTTTTGCAGAGAGAAAATTTGCTAGGGCTGTTTGGGGAGCCTCAAGCTGATTTTGTATTAATTTATGTATTAAATTGTGTTTCGGTACCTTTTGTACAAGAAAATGTGTAAAATATAAATTTTATGTATCTTTTTGGTATCTTAACCTACTAAAATATATTACATTAATGTGTTTATAATTAATAGTCTTCCCATGAATTATCATAATTTTTGTAACAATTAATTAAATAGGTGTAGACTTTTAAGTCAATTTAAACTAATTTGACAAGAATTGACTTTTTAACTTATTTATTGTGTAGAGACTTCAAATAAAAATTGGTATGCTTTTGTTAACCTATATTATTATATTATTATATATATTACTTGTGTAAAAAGTCTTGAGTTATAATAATTCTTAATTTATAAAAAAATTTCTCATTTTTGAGCTTAAAAATTCAAAAAAAGTCATTTTTTAGTCACAAACTCCAATGTGGCCGGCCACTAAGGGTATGTTTGTCATTTTTTGATGTTATTTTATCTTTTATTACTTAATTGTATTTAAATATCTGATTTAGCATGTCCATGTGTTAAATTTTAGATTTTTAAGACTTTTTGCTGTACCAGGGGCAAAATGGTCATTTTACCCTAATTATGAGAATTTTTTATTTTTAATATAATATTTTATGTTATTTACTTCATTTAGGATGCTATGAGTCTTCTCTGAGTAATAGGATTTTGCCTCTGAGCATTTGATCTCTTTTGGGTTTTCAGGTCGAATTAGGATTTTCGGGCCGAGTTAGGGTTACCATCCTTCAAGCGACCTATGATCTTATCAACTAACCATCGCTAATGCTAGGATTTGGGTTGGATCGCTACACTAGTCGTTATAAATTGGGTTGCTACAACTAAGGTCTGTACCGGGTTGCTACAAATAATCTCCCGGTGAATCGTGAACTCTGGTTGGGATGCAAAGCCCTTCATGTGGTGTTCTCATTGCTCATGACACGATCACGAAACATTTGAGTCTCACTATCCTACTACTAGACATCGATAACACGACTTAAAAGAGTCGATTGCAGCACCATCATGAACAATGCAGCTATGAGACCCGGTTCTTTTTAATTTTGTAATATGTATTCTCAATGAGTTGTATATCCTTTAGTTGTTATATAAAGGCATGTTTCTATATTTTTTATGCATGTATTAGCTTAGTTATGTATGTTAGTTGCAAACCCAGTCCTGTTTGGGTGTCCTGGCAGAAAAGTTAGAACCTTTTTTGGGCAAGACTGCTCGATTGGTCTTTAAAGTGCTCGAGCAGTCTGTTTGGCGTGGTTGTTATAAGAGAAATATCAAAACTTCCCCAATAGCTTCCTCTCTTCCTTATTTAGAGAAATATCAAACTCTTATCCTTCTCTATAGATTTTTGCTTACTTTGGGCTTGGATCTTAGCGTTACGATGGTCGATTGGTGATCTTCTCACCAAGGGCTTCGAGTTCATCTTAACGAAATCTTGTTTCGACGACTTTGGTTGATCGTCGGTGGTTAAAACTTTGAGTTTTTGTAACTCTATACGATTGGATTTTAGACTCTCGTGGACTAAGAGCATGTTGTATGTAATTATATGTATTTTTACCACTCTAAATGTTATGGATAATGGATTATTGTGCTTAAACGTTATTTAGTTGGATTAAAAATATGTTTTTTTTATCCTAAGGTTTACTACAAAGTTTATGGATGTATGTGTGCTTGATTTTCAAAATAGGAGTTTTAAAAACTGGAGGAAAGTATGAATGTGTTGCAAAAACATGATTTTCGGATGTTTAGAGCTAACTCTTGGGGTTGATCCTTGATTTAAATTATATGGTTGAGATGGTGGGAAACATTTTAAAAGTTTTGTTAGTTTCCATGAATAAATGGATAATGTTGCTATGTGCCTTAGACGTTTTGTATATATAGTTGTGTGCATACAAACGTTTCAACGAGTTGTGCTGTGTGCCATCTCAATGATTTTATGAATGTATTGTAACAATGTGGTTAATGTGGGCCTCAATTGTTCCTCAGTGAATGTCTAAAAATTTGCGTAAATAGGTTCTTCGCTCATTTGAGTTAACCCTCGTAAATGAAGTGAAATCCCCAATGGGAGGCGGTTGTTGTTGTAGCAAGATATAGAATTTGTCATTACCTAGCGGGCCATTGAATACCCCGAGCCTAGGTCAATAGACGAGAGTCTATACTTGCTACCATTGTCCCCGGTGCTACAATGTCGATACATGTAAATCATTGTGGTAGTGTAAACCTTTCTGGGCCCTGAAACCATGTGGAAAACTAAAATGATTGGCTTAGTGTCTTCGAATTTGAGAGATGTTGTTAGATTATATGAAAACTTGTGGTTTTGAAGAGGGAAAGTCATTTGATACTTGTGTAGTCGCATTGTTTATATAATCTATGATCGCATGTTATGCATTTATTTTATGATAGTCTATTCCTATTGGGCTTCGACTCACGTTGTTAGAATCAAAATCTTTCAGGTAAACATGATCATCAAGCTTAATCTTGAGGAGCCCCGGTGGTGGCGGAAGGCAAAAATCATAATTTTGTTGTTCGGTTGTTTACACCATTTTGTTTTGATGTTAGATTATGCAAACATGTATTATGTTTTGGAAAACTTGAGAGCATATGTAATATGTTTTGTAAAGCCTTGGGCCATTATACCAATGCATGAATAATTGTATGATGATGAGAGAAACCGTGGGTTGGTTGTATAGGATCGTTTTGGTTGGTTCAACGTTATATCAAATGGTTTTTAGTTTGTTTTATGTTTAATATCAAATCACGTGCCTCGAGAAAGATTTTTAAACTTGTTTTAGCATGCTTTAGACTGCTTGGTTTTGCCTTGAAGGGGTTTCGAAGGTTGGAAAATGTTTAAGTTGTTAGGATTGTATACTGAAAATCATGTTTTTAGAATTTTATTTTATTTTAATAAAATTAATTTTTTCATTTTATGAGATTTTTAATGAGTAATGTATGCAATATCATTTCCTTAATGTTATGCAATGATGCCCTTTATTTTGTACAACATTTAATCTAGTGTGTAGACTACGGCTTACACACAGAAGATCAAATTTTAGCTTCTTGCAGAATATAAGTTATTTGCTCACAGTTTATATGAAAATGGACATACCATTGGTACGACTGTAGCACAGAGTTTTAGTAGGCCTGTCTTGGTTATGGAAAACAAATAAAAGCGTTGTTTATTATTCCAACTCCTTGTGCTAGTACACTTTGTGTGTATTTAACAAGACACATTAGGGTAATTAATTTTATACTGACTATATAAATTAATTTACATCCCAATGTTATAATAAATAGTACTTATACTCTTAATCCTAAAATAATTATTGATTTACGTATATGTAATATTTATTGTTTTGATCCATTAGAGGGTGCGATCTTATATAGGTTTATATTCCCAGTGAGTTGGATAGCGGTATTATTTATATGGTGAATATTAATTATTGACAGAATCTACGTCTCGAAAGATCGGGATTGACGATATCCCCTTAAGGTGCTTATAAGTTTTGACCGGGCCAAACCCTACAGATGAATTTGATTATCTAGCGGTTAAATAAGTTAAGTGAAAGGATTTAAGAAATTTAAAAATGTTGATTAAATTAAATTGTGAGTAATTAAATTTAATTGGCGGGTATCAAAAATCTTAACGTGGAAAGATGAGTTAAGTATTTAATAATAGGAGCTCAATGCAAGAAGGTCTTGAGATTATGAATTAGAGTGCAATTATAGTTCTTTAGTAGTGTGAACTGTAATTTAGTGTTTTATAAAAATTACAAAAATTGCTACATGATTTTTATAATTATAGATACCGCTGAGAGTTTTTCTTAATTGCGAAAACCGTTGGATACATATCTGTGTTACACTAAAAGTTTTCGTCATAATTACTTTATAGGTTCTTGCTATAACCCTATAAATATGTGGTTAGGCTGAACCAAATTCATAACTTGTCTCCAAGATTAAAGCTGATCAGGTTCTGCCGATATGAGTTCTCGAAGGATTGTAGCCTGCACTACGTTCGGAAATTGCATAAGGGAATACAGTAGAAGGTCTGACGGGAGCTTTAACTCAGAATCAAAATCGTAGTTGGAGAATCGATTGGAAAAAGGTATTTCTTCTAAATTAACTGTGGTTGTACGGGTTTTTATTTTGATTGTTTGACATCAAAAGTTTTATCTAGAACCCGTTTCGGCGATTGCCGGTCCAGTTAATTTTAATCGAAAATCATTTACAAAAACAATAATCTTGACAGTTTTACCTCTAATAATTGGTATTAGAGCCGTTTTATTTTTTGTTTACGATTTATCAGGATTGGGTAGTTTTAGAACTGTGCTAATTTTGTTTTGCAGACATTCTAATTCCAATTTTATGATCATCATATTTCTTCATATCTGATTGAATGGTTTGGATGATAATTTAATTATTTTTCGTCACGAGGGTTGATTGTGATAGATCAAGTTTTTTCTAGATCCAATGTGTGCCTTCGGAATATAAGTTTTCGATGTAATAGTAGTGTTTTGTTTTTAAATATCAGTTTAGTATATTTAAGAATAGATTGAATATTCAATAACATGAAGAACAAGCGGCGGCATCGGCACCGACGGTGGTTTTGAGTTTTTACAGACCACGGATCGCGGTAATTTTTGAACGGTTTTAAAATAGTTTCTTTTCTGTGAGTTTTTGTAGTATTTATGTATTGAAAATAGTAGTAAAAATAAGTTAAAAATAGCGGCAAAAATGCCAAAAACAGCCCACCATTGGTGGCTTTGCCAACGGCGATTCAAGGCCGATTTTGTTGAGTTTTTGGGACATTTTTGGATTTTTTGAGCAATTTTTGAGGCATAAAATAGCAGTAAACATACCTTAAAATATTGTCCAAAAACCATTAAAAAATCTAGGCCAAAAATAGTGGAGAAAATAGGCAATTTTCAACGGCTAGCGGCGGCACTAGGTGGTGCTCTTCAGGGCTATTTTTAGAGGCTTTTCGAGACTGTTTTCATGGCATTCTTCGAACCAACATGTTGCTGGATATTTGTGCAATTTTTTTTAAAAAAATAGAAGCAAAAGTACCACCGAAGTGGGCAGTGACGTAGGTAGCGACAACAGTGACTTTCAGGCTGTTTCGATAGCTATTTTTAGAACTACTTTCGGTCTAGTTTTTTAATAGAAAAATACTATTTTTCGATAACTATTTTTTTTTATTTCGAGCAATTTCGATGGCTGTTTTTAGAACTATTTTCGGTCTAGTTTTTTAAAAAATAGCATAAATAACAAAGCACGGAGAAGGTGGAAAAAGCTGCTTGAAGCCGATGGCTAGGGGCGGCGCTGCCGGTGGCTGGTGGCCAGCGGTGGTGGAGCTAGTTCGGGGCTTTTTCGATTGCGACATTCTGATATGTTTTGATCCTCAAATGATATGTTTATATATCACAGTGTATCAGAGAAGCATGATGCAATCGGGATGCAGAAAACTAGTTCAGAATAGGATTCTTACAACTTATCTTCAATAGGAGTCTGAAACTCATCAGTGTTTCATTTTGATCATAAAATCGATATATATACATATCTTGCATTTATATTCATATTAACTGCGTGGATGATATATATCTGTTTTATTTATTTTTACTAATTTAATTAATTTATAAAATTCAGTTTTAATTAAAATATTTTGTAAAGAAAAATAAAATTAAGTATTTTTAATTAAATGAAAAACGTTTAGATATTTTATTTTTTTACAAAATATCACGTTTAAGATAATTTTTTATAAAATAAAATATATCAAGAAAACGTAAAAATTAATTCTAAATTTTGAATTAATTAAATAGAAAAATATTTAATCTAAATAAATTATTATTTTTCAAAAAATGTGAAACAGAAAATAAAATAATTAAATAGCTTTAATCACTACCTTAGCTGAAAAACTGAATAAAAAACTATGCATTTATAAATTTTATTTGTTACGAATTAAAATACGAAAAGTTGGTTTGGCAAACTAGAATCTTTAGAATCCTGTACACGGAAAGATATTTGATTCTTTCAGCTTGTGTGATTTTCAAAATCAATAAATTTATTTTAATTAAACGAATTTTTATAACCCCCAAAATTATTTTAAAAATCTAAGTGGGAGAAGAAATTTATTCACAGATAAATTCTACAGTCTGTCACTAGTTTATAGGTGATGTAATTAAATCCTGCATGTTAGCAGTAAGGTCTTCCTCCCTATCTGACAGATTAATTGAGATATCGTAAGTACAAACCTCCTTCAGGGACAATTATGGATAATTGTTAGTGTAGATCACTTCTACATCCGAAGAGTTTTGTGCGACGCGATTGATTTGGAATTAGGTGATGGTTAACACTTAGCTATATATAGTAGTATTTTCTCCATCTGAGTCACTGCTATTATATAATGGACCGAAACTATGTCAGCAATTTAATTTTACTCGGTAAGGTCAGTTGCCTAGATAGTAAAATCAATAGATATTGACATGTCTGGACAAACGATAGATAGTAAACTTTCTCCCATCAAGGCATATTATTCACAGGGTACCAAGCTGCTGGAGAATTTCTCTTAAAATGGTAGAAGGAACCAAATTAAAATAAATTCAAAGTTTTTCTCGTCATAATTAACGGTATTTTTAAATATGTAATTCTTAGGATTAAAATGATTTTCAACTCACTCACTTCAAGACTAAAAGAAAAAAAATTTACAAGACCGAACTATGTTGACTGGAAGAGAAACTTGGACATTGTATTAACTACTGAGGATTACAAGTTTATATTGACTGAGATATGTCCATCGGTACCTGATGTGGGGGCGACCAAACAGGAAATCCAAGCCCATCAGAAGTGGCAAAAAGCTAATCAGATGGCTCGCTGTTATATTTTGGCTTCACTATCAAATGTTTTGCAGCATCCGCATCAGTCTATGCCTAGTGCCTATGACATGATTATGAACCTCAAAAAAATGTTTGGGGATCAAAATCTTGCTGCTAGGCACGTAACCATGAAATCTCTAATGAATGCAAACAAGGATGAAGGCACCCTAGTTAGTGATCATGTTCTGAAGATGATCAATCTTCTGAATGAACTGGTGGTCCTAGGAGCTGAAATTGACGAGAAAACTCAGGTCGATATCATACTTTAATTACTGCTTGAAAGTTTTAAACAATTCTGCCTGAACTATACCATGAACAAGCTCATCTTTTCATTGCCAGAACTTCTTAAGGAACTTCAAGCAGCCGAGGGTGTTCTTAGGAAGCCAGGTTCTGTATATGTAGTTGAGAAAGGTTTTTCCTTTAAGCTAAATGACAAGAAGAAAAAAAAGGTTTAGACATAGGGAGACACATTTCCAAAAGTAGTTAAAGGACCAAAAGTTTGTGTAAAAAAGCCGAGAGGCAAGTGCTATCACTGTAACTAGTTTTGCCATTGGAAAAAGCAGTGTCTGGTTTTTCTCAATAAGTAGAACAATCCAAGTAATTTTTGTTCATTGGTGGTCAAAACATGTTTAGTGGTGTTATCTACAAGAACCTGTTGTGTAGATACGGTAGCCACTAATCATGCATACAATTCATTGAGAAGTTCTAGGAAACCAAACAGCTTAGTGACAGAGAAATATATATGCATATGGGCAATAATACAAGGGTGGCAGCAGTTGCAGTAGGAGATGTCACTCTCAGCTTTAGTAGAGATAGGATACTACTTCTAAAAGATTGTCTTTATGTACCTTCAATTAGAAAAAATTTAATTTCGGTCTCGAGTTTAATGAATGATAAGTATTCTGTTCATTTAGATGACTCTGTCATTGTGAAAAAAAAATAAACATTTTACTTATTTTGGTATATTGGTGGATGATCTATATGTCGTATGTCTTATCTCTCCTAAACTCCAACTAACTAAATTGAATAACACATCTAATTTACCATATAAGAGAAAGTTTCCTTCTTTAATGAACCAAACGTTTTTTTAGCACTTACGCTTGGGTTATATTAATTTAAAAAGGATAAATAGATTGGTAGCAGATGGATCTTTGAGTTCATTGAAAGTGGAGGCACTTCCAATTTGTGAATCTTGCTTAGAGGGTAAGATTATCAAGAGGCCCTTTTTGGCCAAAGACTATAGAACTAAAGAACCGTTAAAACTAGTTCATTATGATGTGTGTGGTCCTATGACAATCCAGGCTAGAGGTGGCTTTGAGTGCTTTGTTAGTTTCATTGATGACTACTTAAGGTATGGATACATTTACCTGATGCACTGTAAGTCTGAATACTATAAGAAATTTAAAGAATTCAAGGCGAAGGTAGAGAAGCGTCTGGGTAAAAGTATCAAATTACTCTGATCCGACAGTGGTAGAGAATACCTCTTTAGAGAGTTTAGGGTTTACCTATCATCAGAAGGGATTATATCCCAGTTGACTGCACAAGGTACTCTGCAGCAGAATAGTGTAGCAGAAAGAAGGAATATGACTCTTATGGAGATGGTAAAGTCCATAATGAGTTATTCAGGTTTACTTGATTTGTTTTGAAGACTTGTATTAGAGACAACGGCTTACATTTTGAAGTTGGTTCCTTATAAGTCAGTACCTTCTACTCCCACAAAATTGTGGATTGGGCGTAAACCTAGTCTGAAACATATTCGGATTTAAGGGTGTCCAGCACTTGTGCTGAAAGGGAGCGTAGAAAAGTTAGAACCGAGAACATAAGTCTGTTTCTTTGTGGGGTATCCCAAGAAAACGAAGGGTGGTCTATTTTATAATTCTAAGAATCAAAAGATCATTGTTAGCACCAATGCCCGATTCTTGAAAGAGGATTATAATATGGACCACAGGCCCAAAAGTAATATTATTTTGGAAGAAATGAGATGAAATACCACTAAGATGGAAGAGGAATCACAAGTCATTGATATTCCATTGCCTAGTCGTAGTGGGAGGATTATCGGGACATTTGCAAATCATGAACAGAGTGCTGCTACACAGGGTTTAGATTCTGTACAACGTGTTACTGCTAGTACACAGACATAGGTAGTGCCTCATCGTAGTGGGAGAGTTATTCAACAACCTGATCGGTATATGTTCTTAGGAGAATCTTTTAACAGGATCCCAATAGAACTGGATACCGAACCCTATAACTACTATGAAGCACTTCAAGACAAAAATGCAGATCTTTGACCAAAGTCTATGAATTCTGAGATAGAATCTATGTATTCTAATTAGGTCTAGGAATTTCTAGAACTATCCGAAGAGATAAAACCTATTGGATGCAAGTGAATCTACAAGAAGAAGAGAGGAGCAGATGAAAAGGTTGAAACTTTCAAAACTAGGCTTGTTGTTAAAGGGTTTACTTAGAAAGAAGGGATCGATTATGCAAAACCTTTTTGCCGGTAGCTATGCTTAAGTTTATCTGGATTCTCTTATTCATTACTGCTCATTTCGATTACGAAATCTGACAAATGTATATTTACACAGCTTTTCTTAACGAAATTCTTGATGAGTGTATCTATATGATACAACCAGATGGTTTCATAGCAAAGGGTTAGGAGCACATGTTGTGCAAGCTTAAGAGATCAATTTATGACTTAAGCAGGCATCGAGGTCTTGGAATACTTGGTTTCATCAAGCCATAAAGTCTTATGGTTTTTATCAGAGTCCAGATGAGTCTTGTGTGTACAAGAAGCGTGATGGAAGCATGGTGATCTTTCTAGTACTTTATGTAGATGATATCTTGCTCATTGGAAACAATATGGGGGCATTATCTATGGTAAAAGTATAGTTATCTGGATAGTTCGATATGAAGGACTTAGAAGAAGCCAATCACATCCTTGGGATCAAGCTTGTGCGAGATCGAAAATAAAAGATGTTGGGCTTATCACAAGAAAAGTATATCGATAATATCCTTACTCGTTTTAGCATGCAAGATTCCAAGAAAGAGTTTCTCCCTTTCAGGCATGAAATCACTCTATCCAAAGATCAGCGTCCTAAGACACCTGATGATATAGAGAAGATGAAGGCGGTTTCTTATGCTTTGACAGTAGGAAGCCTAATGAATGCTATTCTTTGCATTAGACTCGACATCTATTTTATCATTGTCATGGTTAGCAAATATCAGTCTAACTTACGGTAGGACCATTGGACTGTGATAAAGAATATAATCAAGTACCTGAAAAAGATTAAGGATTATATTGATTTACCAGGCAGAAAGTCTAGTACCATTGGGGTACAAAGACTCAGATTTTTAGTTAGACAAAAATTCTCGTAAGTTTACCTCAAGATATGTGTTTACCTTAAGAGGTAGAGCTATTAGTTGGAGGAGTATCAAACAGTCCTGCATTGTTGATTCCACCATGGAGGTCGTTTAGCACTGGAACTTCCTCTTAGATCTGGGTGTGATTCCTTTAGTTCAGTCGGCTATTACACTTTATTGTAATAATAGCGGAGTGGTGGAAAACTCGAAGGAACCAAGAGTCCACAAGAAAGGAAAGCACATTGAGCGTAAGTATCACCTGATAAGAGAAATTATATAGAGGAGTAATGTTGTTACAACCAAGATTGCATCAGGAGACAACCTTGCAGATCCATTTACAAAGAGCTTACCTGCTAAAACTTTTGATAGTCCTGTAGAGAGCATGAGAATTAAATGTATGGCAGCATAGTTTGGAGTATAAGTGGGAGATTGTTAGAGTTGCATACTAAAAATCATGTTTTTAGTAATTAATTTTATTTTAATAAAATTAATTTTTCTATTTTATGAGAATTATAATGAGTAATGTATGCAATATCATTTTTTTAATATTATGCAAAGATGTCTATTATTCTGTACAATATTTAATCTGGTGTGTAGAGTACGACTTATACACAAAAGATCAAATTTTAGGTTCTTACAGAATATAAATTATTTGTTCACAGTTTAGATAAAAATAGACATACCATCAGTACAATTGTAGTACAGAGTTTTAGTAGGCATATCTTGGTTACGGGGAATAGATAATAGCGTCGTCTATTGTTCCAACTCTCTGTGCTAGCACACTTTGTGTGTATTAAACGGGACACATTAGGATAATTAATTTTATACTAACTATATAAATTAATTCACACCCCAAGGTTATTACGAATAGTGCTTATGCTGTTATTCCTGAAATAATTATTGATTTGCGCATATTTAATATTCGTTGTTTTGATTCATTAGAAGGTGCAATATTATATGGGTCTGTATTTTCGGTGTGTTGGATAGCAGTATTATTTATATGGTGAATATTAATTATTGACGAAATTCACGTTTCAAAAGATCGGGATTAATGTTACCCCCTTAAGGAAGCTTATAAGTTTTGACCGGGTCAAACCTTACAAGTGGATTTTGATTATCTGACGGTCAAATAAAGTAAGATGATGGGTTTAAGAAATTTAAAGATGCCGATTAAATTAAATTGTCATTAATTAAATTTAATTGGAGGGTATTGGGAATCTGGACGTGGGGAGATAAGTTAAGCATTTAATAACAAGAGCTCTATGCAAGAAGATCTTGAGATTATAGCTTAAAGTACAATTAAAGTTCTTTAGTGGTGTGAGCTGTAATTTAGTATTTTATAAAAATTGCAGAAATTGCTACAAGATTTTCATAATTACAGATACCATTGAGAGGCTTGCTTAATCGCGAAAATCGCTAGATACGTATATGTGTTACATTAGAAGTCTTCGTTGTAATTATTCCACTGGTTCATGTTGTAACCCTATAAATATGCGTGTAGGCTAAACCAAATTCAT
This sequence comes from Heliamphora pulchella, assembly GCA_032270985.1. Lineage (NCBI taxonomy): Eukaryota > Viridiplantae > Streptophyta > Magnoliopsida > Ericales > Sarraceniaceae > Heliamphora > Heliamphora pulchella. The sequence goes on along the minus strand of JAULJZ010000022.1, from coordinate 6,192,998 downwards.
AACTTGTTTTCAAGACTAAAATTGGCCAGGTTCTGCCGGTACAAGTTGTTGAAGGATCGTAACCCACACTACGTTCGGGAATCGCATAAGAAAATAAAGTAGAATGTCTGACGGGAGCTTCAACTCGGAATCAAAATTGTAATTGGAGAATTGATTGAAAAAAGGTATTCTTCTAAATTAACTGTGGTTGCACGCGTTTTTATTTTGATCGTTTGACATCAAAAGTTTTATCTGGAGCCCGCTTCAGTGATTGCCAGTCCAGTTAATTTTTATCAAAAATCGTTTACAAAAATAATTATCTTGGCAGTTTTGCCTCCAACATAAGTGTTTAGTGGGAATGAAATGGGTTTTGAAAAAGTGGTCCAGAGCTAAACCGGTCGAGCGGTCTATCGAGCGGTCAAACTATACTCTCAATTGTTTTGCAAACTGAGGGAAAAGCAGTGTACATGCAAGGACCGATCGAACGGTCTAGGCTAGTTTTGAAAATTTTTGTTCATTTTGTTTTAAACTTCGGCTCTTGAGGACCTTGATCGTATCCTTTTGGCTTCTTGTTTCCTTAAATTAAACCCTCTGAAGTGCTTTTTCTTAGGATGTCTATTCGTTTTGGGGTTAGGTTCTTTAACCTTTGTATTTAGATGGTTCTAGTGGATCTTTATTTTTTAAATGAGTTTTTCTTAGGTGGTTCACCTGACCTGGGGTTCGGGGCATGACAGATTGGTATCAGAACTCTAGGTTCAAATACCTGAGAGCAGTGGAAAGAGGTTGCATCACCTTGTGGGGAAAGTTGCGTGTGCTTGACTTGCATGTGATTAACATGTTTTGATAGCATGAAAATGTTGTGTTATACGTAGGCATAGAGGTTGTACCTGAGGATTGATCTGTCTTGCCTTAGGGTGTCTAGATAAACCAACTTGAAGGCCAAGTTAGAAATGTGTTTGGATGACATAATTTTTAGCAAGGAATCTGAGTAGGTCACTTAGATTGACTTATCACGCTTGTTAGTACTCCTCGGTACGTGGAGTTTGTTTATATGATCTTGAATGGGTAAGTATTAGCATGATTTTGTGACATGTGCTAGTAATGACATGATAAATTGAAGCTTAGGTTGTTATAGTCTGTGTTTTCTTTCATATAGAAGTTATGTCTGCGCGGAGAGGATGAGGCCGTGGTTGGGGTCGTGGTCGCGGTCGCGGTTTAGGCCAAGAGGCGACTGTCGCAATTCGCGAGTTCTAATGTCTTGACCCTTCCACCTTTGTTGGGGATTCTGATCCCAATGTGGACACTAAATGGCTAGAGCTCGCGATCAGGATCTTAGACACATTATAGATAGTCAAGGGAGTCTTGAGGGTTACGTTTTTCATATTTTAGTTGAGGGGTGATGCCCACGAATGGTGGAAGTTTTCCCAAACTACTATGGAGGGTACGTGGGTCGCCTTTATAAAGGTATTTAGGGAGAAATACTTTCCCAAGTCTTCTAGAGACATCTACAGAAAGGAGTCCTATTCACCCACCAAGGGGATGATGAGTGTTGTATAATATGAGGTCAGGTTCACCAGTTTGGCTCGCTTTGCGCAATAATTCGTCGCCACAGATGAGCTACGTTCGAAGAGGTTTGAGAGAGGCTTGAAACCCACGATCAAAGAAAAAGTAACAGGATTGAGGCTATGTGTTTTTATTGAATTAGTGGAATCTATAGTCACCATTAAGGATACCTTGAATGAGACCCATAAGGCTAGAGAGGCTAGAGCACCTCAAGGAGGAACGAGTGTATAGTTAGGTGGGCGTCGTAACAAGAGGCAGAGGTTGTCTAGTCCTAGTTCTTATCTTACTGAGTGATATCAGCAGTTTTATCACCGACACCCTTAGTGGCTTTATTGGGATAGCCAGAGCGAAGGGAGCTTATTTGTTATCAGTGCTGGCAGCTAGGGCATCGTATGGTGCATTACCCACTAAGTGGACAACCTCAAAGTCCTATACCGGTTCAGTTACAAGGGAGAGGGCCACCAGTATGCTTTAGATGTGGCCAGTCAGGACACTTTCGCAGGAACTGGGCCCAAGAAGGGAGTACACAGAGCATGATAGATGCATCACTGGTTCAGTCGGCATAAGGACGATAGACTTATCGACAGCCACAGCAGCAGCCAGTAGCTCAAACTTTTAGGGCTGTAAAAGGGGGCACTTCAGCCTAGTCAGTGTGACAGCCCACTATACAGAGCCATGGTGGATAGACCAGGGGACCGCAGTGGTGGGTGTTTACCCTTACCGATCCGAGTTCTTCGAAGACACCGCTTGTGCCTGATGCTTCAGTGACTACTTCAGTCACGGGAGAATCACATTCTTTTATCTCATCTGCTTTTGAATCAGCATTAGGGTTGGAGATAGATATGTTGGGTAACGCGCTATGTGTAGAGATCTTGGTTGGTGGGAACGTAATGTTGGGATGAATCTGTAGATTCTATGAGTTAGAGTTCGTTGGCCGTTGTTTAGAGTTTGATTTTATCATTTTAATATGATGACATTTGATATCATCATAGGGATAGATTGATTGACCACCTATCGTGCCTATATCAATTATGATCAATGGAGGGTATCAATTTTTACACATGAGGGTGATTATTTCTGTTTCGTGGGTGGGTGACTAGGATAATGCTTTAGTGTCCATGCCCGGTGTTGTGCAAAACCAAGGAAACCTTAGTTCCTCTTTTTTGCTCTCATGTTGGATGATGCTATGAGTGTTCGAAGAGTGTTTCCTCCTATAGTTTGTGATTGCCTTGATGTCTTTTATGATGATTTGTTCGAGTTACCACCACCTCGTGAGATAGAGTTTTCCATCGATCTTATTCTGGAAATCGCTCCTATTTAAATGCCATCTTATTGTTTCGCACTAGCAGAGTTTCATGAGCTAAAGATATAGCTTCAAGAGTTGCTAGACACGGGGTTTGTACACCCGAGTACGTTCCCCTAGGGAGCTCCGATCTTGTTTGCCAAAAAGAAGGATGGGCCCTTGAGATTATGCATTGATTATCAAAAGTTGAATCAGGTGATGGCAAAAAATAAGTATCCTATGCCGAGGATTGATGATTTGTTCGATCAATTAAAGGGTTCAAGTTAGTTTTTGAAGATTGACTTGAGGTCAGGGTACCACCAATTGAGGATTAAGGAAGAGGACATACCGAAGACTGTCTTTCGGACTCGTTATGGTTATTACGAGTTTTTGATTATGCCATTCAGTTTGACGAATGCACCTGCGACATTCATGGACTTGATAACCGCATATTCCATCAATACCTTGATGGCTTTGTATTCGTTTTTGTGGACGACATTCATATCTACTCACCATTAAGGGGGATGCATGAAGAACATCTATGTATTGCCTTATTGTTCCTAAGAGAGCACCGACTGTATGCAAAATTTGAGAAGTGTGAGTTTTGGATGCCTGAGGTGAAGTTTCTTGGACATGTGATGCTGAGGGATGGAGTATCTGTAGACTTTTTAAAGATTGATCCACTGATGAGTTCAGAACGACTGAAGAATTTGTTTGAGATTCATAGCTTTCTGGGTTTAGCCGGCTACTACAGACGATTCGTGAAAGACTTTTCTTGACTTGTCGTGTCGATGACTCGCCTTACATAGAGGGAAGTTAAGTTTGTTTGGAGCGAGTCTTATGAGTTGGCCTTTTATGAGCTAAAAAAGAGATTAACGAGTGCACCAGTGTTCGTTATTTCAGAACGGGGTTTGGGTTACACAGTTTATTGTGACGCGTCGCACGATAGTTTGGGGTGTGTCTTGATGCAGGAGGGTAAGGTAGTAGCTTATGGATCTCGACAGTTGAAGATTCATGAGTCGAACTATCCAACACATGACTTAGAGTTGGCAGTCGTGATTTTTGCCTTGAAGGCCTTGCGGTACTATCTTTACGATGAGTATTTTGAGGTTTTCTCGGATCATAAAAGTTTGAAATACTTATTTTCTCAGAAAGACTTGAAACTACGCCAGCGTCGGTGGGTGGAGTTTATGGAGGACTACAATTTCGATCTTCAGTATCATCCAGGGAAAGCCAATGTCGTGGCCGATGCACTTAGTTGGAGATCTCATGGTTCCTTAGCTTCTGTTGTCATGCGAGAGTAGGACATGCTTCAGGAGGTTGTTGGGTTTGATCTGTGTCGTGTGAGAGTGGGACATGTTGTTTACTCATGCCCTAGAGGCTCAACAGACAGATCAGGAGGCTCAGATGTTACGGGACTGTGCTGGTAGTAGGAAAAACACCAAGGGGTGGGTTGCGAGTCTGGCTTAGAGTTTAATATTTGTTGAGAGGGTGATTGTGCCAAAGTCGTGTGGTGATGATGTGTTTCATGATTTTCACCATTTTTGTTAGAGGTAAAACTGTCAAGATCATTATTTTTGTAAACGATTTTTAATAAAAAAATAACCGGATGGGCAATCGCTGAAACGGGCTCTAGATAAAACTTTTTATGTCGAACGATCAAAATAAAAACTTGTGTAACCACAGTTAATTTAGAAGAATACCTTTTATTGGTCGATTCTTTAACTATGATTTTGATTTTGAGTTGAAGCTCTCGTCAGTCCTTCTATTGCATTCTCTTATGCAATTCCCGAATGTAGTGTGGGCTACAATCCTTCGAGAACTCGTATCAATAGAACTTGGTCAGCGTTAGTCTTAAAGACAAGTTATGAATTTGGTTCAGTTTACGCGCATATTTATAAGGCTACAGTAGAGACTTATGGAATAATTATGACAAAGACTTTGTGTGACATCGATACCCATCAAACGGTTTTCGCAATTAAGCAAACCTCACAGCGGTATCTGTAATTATGAAAACCTTGCAGTGATTTTTGCAATTTTCATAAAATACTAAATTACAGTTTACATCACTAAAGAATTATAATTGCACTCTAAGCCATAATCTCAAGACCTTCTTGCATTGAGCTACTGTTATTAAATACTTAACTCATCTCCCCATGTTATGATTTTTGATATCCGCCAATTAAATTTAATTACTGACAATTTTATTTAATCGACATCTTTAAATTCCTTAAACCCTTCCGCTTAATTTATTTGACAGTCGGATAATCAAATCCACCTGTAGAGTTTGACCCGGTCAAAACTTATAAATTTCTTTAAGGGCATATTGTCAATCCCGATATTTCAAGACGTGAATTTTGTTAATAATTAATATTTATCATATATATAATACTGCTATCCAACTCACTAGAAATATAGACCCATATAATATCACAACCTTTAATGAATCAAAACAACGAATATTAAATATACGCAAATCAATAATTATTTCAGGATTAAGATCATAATTATTATTCATAATAACTTTAGGGTGCGAATTAATTTATATAGTAAGTATAAAATTAGTTATCCCAATGTGTCCCATTCAATACACACAAAGTGTATTAATACAGAGAGTCGGAACAATAGATAATGCTATTATCTGTTCCCTGTAACCAAGATAGGCCTACTAAAACTTTGAGCTATTGTCGTACCGATGGTATGTTCATTTCTATCTAAACTGTGAACAAAAAATTATATTCTGCAAGAACTTAAAATCTGATTTTCTATGTGTAGGCCGTAGTCTACACAACAAATTAAATACTGCATAAAAAAAATGACATCCATGCATAACATTAAAAGAAATGATATTGCATACATTACTCATTAAGATTTTCATAAAATAAAAAAATAATTTTATTAAAATAAAATTAAATATTAAAAATATAATTTTCAGTATACAACCCTAACAATTCTTGTCATGTAGTGCACCTGGGAGACATCAAGATGTATCATAACTTACGCCGATAGTTTTGGTGGAAAGGAATGAAGAGAGATGTAGCTCAGTTTATTTCTCGGTGTAACGACCAAGTACAGACCCAAGTTGTAACAACGCAGTTGATAACGACCCGTGCAAAGACCCAGTCCAAACCCTAAGTGTTAGTGACGGATAGTCCACGAGACCATAGAACACAGAAGAAATTCAAAATCCTAACTCAATTCGAAAACCCTAAGTTTGGCCCGAAAACCCCAACAAGGTCCAAAACTCAGGTAACAAAACCATAGCACTAGAGAGTCTTTTACCATTCTAAATGAAGTAAATATCATGAAATAATGATTTACAAATCGAAAATCATCATAAATAGGGTAAAATGACTATTTTGCCCCTAGTACAGCAAAAAATCTTAAAAATCTAAATTTTGACACATGGATACCCTAAATCAAGGAATTAAGTACAATTAAGTAGCAAATGACAAAATAACATCAAAAATAACAAAAAGGCCCCTTAGTGGCCGATCACCTTGGGAAGTGTGCCAAAAATTGACTTTTTGCTTTCTTTTTAGCTTAAAATGATGATAAATGTATTAAATTAAGCCTTATGATGATCCAATACTGTTTGACCAAATAATATACATAATAATATAGTGTTATAGGTTAACAAAAGTAAACAAATCATTATTGAAGTACATACACAACAAAATAAGTTAAAAGCCACATATTACAAAAATAGCTTAATTTGACTTAAATGACTACATCTATTTAATCAATTACTATAGAAACTATCATAATACATGAAAATACTATATTTATCATAAAAATACTAAAATAATAGGTCTCAGTAGGAAAAAACACCAAAAAGATACGTCAAATTAACTTTTAATGTATTTTCTTGCACAAAATGGTACGCAAACCAATGCAAAACCAATTGATTGATGTGGGGTCAGGTTTTTATCCCCCAAACAGTCCCCCTAGCTGTATTTCCCTTCCCCATATCTGATTTATAGGCCTCAAATATTGCACCAAGTCAAATCTTCTCAAATCACATTAATTAAAAAGAAGAAAAGAAGTCTTTAAAAGTACTTTTGTCTCCCCTTTGTCCCCTAGTCTTTGCCTATATAAACCAAGCCAAACACCCTCTTTTTCCGTTCATAATTTTGTGCAAGAGGGGTGAGGGACCAGACCTTCATAGTTCTTGAAGTGTTCTATAAGTTTGAGAGAGAAAAAGACGGGGAAGGAAGGAAAAAGGGAGCTAAGAATCAAATGGTGTTTTCCTGGAGCTAAGTCCTTTCATCCTACCATCCCTTGAGCCTCTAAACAAGTAAGTAAAATCTCTAAACCTTATATCTAATATCCCTCAAAATATCCCTCAACTCATCTCTTTAAACATTTTGAAAATCAAGAACCGAAAATAAATCGAAAAGGCGTTGTAGTTGGAAATTAGGAGCTGTTATGTTTATGGGTTATATGAGATGTTGTTCTATATTATTATCTTTGAGTTTGATGACTTATAAGAGTTCTGGAGCCTTGATATTAAAGTCTAAAACACAAGTATGCAAAGAAATGGAACAAAAACTTGACATGACATAAGTAGAAGATTTGGACCCTAAGAGACTTGATTTTTGGGAACATAGATGTTTCTGTCTTGAACTTTGTAATGCCATAACTCAATGTAGAAAATTGATCTAAGAATTTTCTTTATACTTGGATTTACATTTTTGTGTTATCTTTTAGCCAAAGTTAGTTTCAACTCATTTTCACAAGTAGAACTCGAGATATTGCAATTTTACCAAAGTGTGTCATTTTCTGACCAGTCAACACTACCGACTTGGAAACCCAAATTTATAGTCAGATCTGAACGTTAGTGAAAACATGTAAGTTGTAAATAACATGTATATGTATCTACGTAGCCAAGAAAGAACAAAATATTGAGGTTTGATAGGTCAAACCCCAATTGAAAGTCTGTATTGAGTTTCAGCCCTCAAAGGACAATTTTGTCACATATTTTTGTGTAGCCCAAAACCCCTATTTTTAATGACCTATTCCGAATGTGGTCTACATAAAAATTGTAGCTAACATATTGAAGTACGTTCTGACCAAAAATCAGCCCATAAATCCTAGGGATAATACCCAAAATAATTTCAAACCCTCTGAACGAAACAGGCTCTGCTGAGTTTTGGCGGCTGATAGAACCTATTTTCTAAAATGACCAACATGTATAACTTGTTCCAAACAACTACCCTTAGTGCTAAACATGAAACCTGTAGAGGACGTGTTCAACTAGAACATACTAATAAATGGACTCATTTGGACTTAATCTGATACCCCAAAACTGAGACCAATTGAAGCATATTTTTGGTAAAATCTTTAGAAAAGTGCGGAACCATTTTTGCTTAGAATATTTTGTTCACCCTTTTGCCTTAGGTTTTGGCCTTAGTGTTAAACATGAGAGTTGTAGGAAGTATTTGTGTTTAATGGTGTTCAAAAATTATAACTTGATTTCAAGTCTAGATACCCCACAACCTTGTTGGCTCTTTTAATTTGATACTTGACTTTTGGCCTCAAAGGTCGCTAAGTATGGGTTGAGTACCCTTTGTTATGAGACCCGTGTCTTTGTATGATGATCGATTTGAATTAATTGAAAAGTGTTTCTAAATGAATGCATGATGATTTAGAACTCATCGTATCATATTTGAATCATATCTTGAGAATTGTAACTTGTGATTCACATACTTGTACCTTATATTTTACGCATTGTACCATTAATCTTGCCATGATGATGCCATGCTATAAATTGTTACACTTGATATCGATGGTACACATTATGAACATTGTCACTTGCATATTGGCATATTAGAGTCCATCTATGTACATCGTTTTTGGGATGGGCAGCATTGAATTATTCTTTTTGGTTCTAAATCTAGGGCGTCCCTGGTTGCCATTTTTATAAATGTTTGGGGATATATTCCTCTTGTACACCCTGGGTACGTCCTCGGTGTTACAAATTTGGTTGGTGTCTCAAATGGTTTATCATGAATATTATTGGGCACTATGGGTTCATCGCTAGCATTCTGGTTTTGATGCTTTAGACTCTAGGTTGATGCCAAACGAGTATCTTGGTTCTTAAGGTCAGATTATTACTTTGATTAATTTGGGTGGCCCAGATAAGGGTGGATGATTATTTTAGTTAGCCCGGATAAGGATGGGTGATTGGTTGGCCCGCCCCCACGCCGTTGCTATTAAGCAAAACAGCTGTGGCATAAAGCCCGACGAAGCATTTTCTATTCGCAACGAGGCGAGAATAGATTTGGTGATCAAAGTCCCATCAAGTCTACTTTGGTGATTTTCGGTGTGGAATTCCTGTTATAATCTGGGTGCATGTTGAGTTGGGCATCTGCATCACATACTAAGTGTTACTCATCTGCTATCCTGTCATAAATTTGTCTGTCTCGTTAACTATAAACTATACTGAGTGTTATATGGTATGTATTGTGATGAATTTTGTGCCATGAGATTAGTTAGAAGGTTAGAGTGTTTTGCTTTTAGTCCTTGGCTCATGGCATTCGTGCCACAGGTGAGGAAGAGTTCTTAGAGGAAGTCAACCCAGTGGAAGAAGAAGAGTTCCAAGAGCACGTGGATCCCGCTGATGCATAATGAGGAGTTAAGACCTCTGCTTTTGTTCTTATATTCAGTTTTTCCTATGCTTAGTATATTTTTTGAAATTTCTTGGTGAAACTGTAATAGTTAAGTACTTTGAACGGTTCATAACTCCTTTATGATGTAATAACTAACGTATGTAAATATGAATGAATGGATAGAATATCCCTTTAATTATATTTATATATGTCCCGATGTGCACGGAAGATGGGGCGTCACAGTTGGTATCAGAGCTTAGGTTTAGTGAACCTTCAGGCCTTGGGTTATGGGAAACCATGCGTTCTGTTGCATAGAAGCTCTGTAGGATGCATTGTATTAATTATAATTATCATCTATACATTATAAGAACTAAAATCTTCTACGCCTGAGGCTTATAGCGAGTCGTGTTAGGATGTTATCGGGATCAGAAGCAGCAAGGAATCTACATGCAAAAGACGAGTAAGGGCATCGAGATTAAAGAATCAGAGATTCATGTAATGAGTTACCTTATTTTAAAGGGGGTAGATAGGAGTACACACAAGGAGAAGTTTTAGATATCACATCGAGAGGCACCATTAGAACCCCGCAACTTCATCCTTATAAGTCCTTTTCTCATTTACCCCAAGCCCTGGTCTTAACGTTTTGAAGTTCTTCTGCTTGTCCTTCCTTCTTATATTGTCGGTCCTCAACAGTACCGTCAAGTGTCGTTCGTCGATAACTCTTACGCACCAAAGTCTTGTTGATAACCTTATTAGAAATTCAATCCTGGAAAGTACCCTTGTCTTTATGTTTTCATGCCTCTATAATGACCAGTATTTGCATTTGATTCTCCTCCGATTCAAGTCATCATCATTGAACTAACTCTTCTCTTGTAGAACTCAATATCAATTCTCTGATAATTACCCGTTCCAAACATTCAACATTGATAAAATTTTCTGCCATCATTTATTTCTCTCGATCCTGAAATCACAGTTTGTTGTAGTGATTTTGTGAATTCTGCGTACACTCTTGAAATCTTTACCAGGAAATTAGACTTGCATGCTTGAATTGAAGTACGTTAGGCTGATGTAACTTCAGGGAAAATATCTAGTTTGGCTGCCTCTTTTTCTTAAACTTCTCTTTTATCTTAATCTAATGGTACTGGATTAGTTCTGGGGACACTTGTTTAAAGTATTATTCACTATCCTCCTCTTGTTTCTCCTACATTTGAGTCCCAAATGACCACTCAATTTGTGTTAACGGTAATTTCCTTAACCATGACTATTTAACCTCACCCAACCTATCTTTGAACCGCCTAGGTTCCACCCTATGACGTTCTAACCCCACGTATGTTTTTGACTGTCGACCTTCAAAATCTTACCCATAGATCTATGAGTAACAACGATTGTTAAGATATTACGTCATTAGGCCTTAGCGCTTTCACGGGAAACCTCTTAACACCTCTTCAAGTGTGTAATAGATTTCTTCTTGATGTCACGGCTTAGAATATCTGCCAACGTCCGCGTTTAACAAAGTTTTGAAGATCAAGACTCTCGTTTGCAAGAATAGTTAAGTAAGGGCTTATTCAACTAACTATATCTTTTCAAAGGTCCCAACAAATAAGACTATGCCATCAGCAATCTAAAGTTAGAAACGATAACTTCACACCAAAGCATTCGCGACACTACCATATGGAAAATTCAAACATCCCTAAGACTAGTTCATAGTCAACCCACCTATTTCGATAAATCGAGTAGCAAAAG
>JAULJZ010000022.1:6140306-6181720 GCA_032270985.1 Heliamphora pulchella | reverse complement strand
TGTACTCGGGACGGGGTATAGATGGGAACATAGTGGATGGGAGCTTAAAGATCCTTGGCCGAGCGTATGTTGAAATAGCAGAACGTGTGGTTCTGGAGATATTTCCTAGTAGTCAGGCTATCGATGGTGGTCAGCAGGATGTTGTTGGTAGTCTGAGTAGTCTGATGACCTTAGACGCTGTGTACCTTTTGAGGTTTGAAAATTGAGTTTCGAGTGAGTGAGCTCAAGGATAAGGGAATGAGTATGAATTGTAGCTATGTTGGGAAGAGCACGGGTTATGGCAATATGGGAATGTGTAAGGGCTCCTGTAACGAGTATCAGTTCTGTGAGATTCCTACGGGAAGGCAGGTCAGTGGTTTGGTCGATATCCTAGTGATTGGGAGATCGCGTTTGGGAACCGTGTGAGGTTCATGCGGTTGGCTTAGTGCTGAGATGGCGTATCCTGGGTATGAGATGTTTAGAGGTTGTTTGTGTTCCACCTTAGGTTTAGAGATGGGTATGTTGTTTGCTCACGAGAACGAAGTGTGGAGTAATAAGATTCAGCTGTGTATCGTGTGGTTTGGCTAGCCTGGGGTGATAGGTGAGAAATTGTAGGATACAATGCATGTGATTGTGTGTGCTTTGAGGGAAAAAGTGCGAAAGGTGTCAGCACGGTTGTGAAAGTTATTAGTAACTCTAGATAAAAGGTCTCAGGATTGGGTTCCTTGTTTGATGTTGTGCCTTGGACAGTGAGCTCGAGACTGTGACGTGATTGTGGATTGCCTAGCAAGGTTAGGAGAGTAAGCGCAACCTTGTAGAGTGAGGTCTTGAGCGCAAGGGTATATGTTGTACCAGGTATACGAATGGCTGGTGTTCACACATGTGAATGAGGTCTGAGAGAGCATGGTGTAGCGGATGACCGGAGTATCGTGATCGGAGTTGGCAGCAACTGTGTGACTGTAGTCAATATGGCCTCGAGGTAGGACTTACAGAGTTCTTAGAGGGTAAGTGTTGAGGAGTACCCCAGTACGCTAAGGTTGGGTTATGATTTCTTGTTGGCCCTTTTCTTTCCTTTGGATGGAAGGAGAGAGAGAGTTTTCTTGTAGACGATTGTCTGGTGCGAGTTGTTTCATCTCGGTTGGATGGAGATGCCAGGTTCTTGATTGGTTCAGATTTGGTTGTGTTCTGAGCCTGTGGAATCTGAATGGGTTTGTACCTGTATGTGACCCTTGGAGTTGTGACTCAGGGACTTGTATCACCGTAATCGAGTGATTGTGGGTTTGATCCTTCGTGGTTTCGACGCGTGGTGCGAGACGCTCTACATCTGAATGTCTGTGTGTGTGACTTGGGATTCGATTGCTCCTGCGGTTGGGAACCGTAAGGAATCGCATGACGGGGTTGGTTTTCTCCCGCGGTGGAAGACCGTAAAAGAGTGCATATGAGTGTGGTAAACATAATAGGTCATGGTAACCTAGTTAGTGTGGCTTGTCTGTATGAATAGTTGAATCATATAGGTTGCATCCGCTATGCTGTTTATTTCTTATAGACAAGAGAGTTGGTGTTGAGACGTAGTGTTCTTTGCAATGATCAGTTGATGATCGTTGACCGTTGTGTGCGTGTGGTTGTGTCTCTAGCTCTTAGCAGAGCGGGGATTTTGTCAGAACAGTGCGACTGTGATATGTGTATGGTGGGTTTCTAGTAGACTTTTGTGAGTCTCGCTTGGGTCTTGTTTGGAGCTTTGAGCTGCTCAAAATTCTTAGAGTTCTTGGAGTTGAGGAGTGATTGTCGACTGTGGTAAGTGTTGTGCTTCAGCATATTTTTTGTTTGTGTGGATGGTAGTCCCGAGAGTATGATAAAATATGAATCTGGAAGGATATGATGTTTTGGAAGCCTTGGTTGGCGTAGCCTGTTTGGACCGACACGACTGCTTGATATGGATCGGAAGGGCCATGATGAGTTTAGTGGGGAAATTGCTAAGTGTAAGAATTAAGTCTTGATTGGTGTCTTGGGTTTGAAAGTTTGCTATTGTGGATTTACGAAATTGATGTATATGTTCTGAGTTGGAGTTCATGCTATATGTCAGTCGACCTGTTCGCTTGGCCGGATCATGGTAATCATGTTTGATTTGTCAGACGACGGAGATCGTGTTTGATTTAAGGTTGACCTGTAGCCTTGGTATTAGTGAACTTCTCTCTGGTGAGCTTCTCTCTGAAATGGGGTGTTGTGTTGTTGCTTGTGGATCGGTGTCATAACAGCTTCAGTAATGGAGATGTTGGCATCTGTAGGGTAATGATGTAGTATCAAAGTCGGTGGTCATCTGGTGATCGTCAGGATTTGAGTAAAGTTTGTGTGTGGGGTGTGTGACTTCGTGTGACCGATGTCAGAGATCGACGTCGTGTGTTTGGACTTGGGGAGCATAGTGAGATGTGATTGAGCCAGTATGTGGCAATGAAGCCGAGAGTGATAATCTATGTGTTTGAGCATAGAGCATGTTTGCGATCGAGTACCATGGTAGATTGGTCTCGTGCGATGCGTTTGTCGTCAAAGTGGTTTGAGTTCGGCGAGAGTTGTGTTTCGAGGTTTGGTAGTGTGAGCTGGATTTTCATCCGATGTTTTCTAGATGTTTCCTGGATGACTGTGATGTCAGTGGAGCTGGCACGTGTGAACAGTCTGTATGGAGACTGATTCCTTAAGGATGTGTATTCTTGGTATCAGTTATGTGATAATTTCAGTTGTGGGGTTTCAGTTGCTGAGGCATGTCTGCTGTTGTACAACGTTGCCGGGGCATTTCTGTTGTTGTACAGTGTTGTTGGGTTTGCACCAGGAGATGTTGATGATTGATGGGCTGTGTTTGGCTTGCGAAGCAGTGTTAAATTTCGAGGACAAAATTCCTTTAAGGGGGGAGAGTTGTGAGACCCTGACCCAGTTTATTTTGAGAATGTTTAAGTGTTGGTGGAGTTTAAGTTAACCTTTGATCTCGATATGTTGGGGTTTTGTTTATTCGGAATAGAACAGCATGTGCGTATGAGTTTTACGCTTGTTCGGGTTCGAAAGAGGTTTGTTTGGCAAGTGTTTAGGCCATAAAACCGGTTCTGTAGCAGAAAACGATTTGAGAAAATTCCAGTGAGGATTTCAGTCGACTGAAGGGGTGAGTTCAGTAGACAGAGTGGGGTTTTTGGTGGTTTAGTCGACTGACCGAGAGGGTCCAGTCGACTGGACTTGAGGCTGTGGGAGATTTTGGTTTTTCAAAAGCTTTTTCAGTCGACTGGACTGTGAGGTCAGTCGACTGACCTGTGTGTATTTTGGGCGTAGCTTATAAATATCAGTGTTTGGAGATATTTTGAGATATTTTGGGATATTTTGGGATATTTTCCCTCCAGATCTATTTTCTCTCTCCTATTTCTCTTCCTTCTCTCTAGATTTTGATGGGCCCGGGGCTGATTTTCAGCAATCTGACTATGGATCCTTGACGTTGGTGCCGGGGGCTTCGTATATATCCGGACAGAATTCAGTTTCGTTGAGGTTCCATTTTCGAGGCGTCGGGTTTTGACCCAACGAGGTAGTATTCTATACTCTACTACTGTATAAGGGTGGTATATGTGATTATACATTTTTTCACTAGGTATAAATGCATCAAACGTGATTTCCATGTACAAACCTTGGTTTTTGGGTAAAAAGTGGGTTTTTACACCCTTTCTTGGTTTTATACATGATTTTGGTGTGTTGACATCCATGGTTTTCAAAAGAGGTTTGAAATCGATGTTTTTGGTGAAAATGGTGAAAAACGTGCTTTTGGAGGTTTGGAGCTAACCCGCGGAGTTGAGTCTCACCTTTTAAACGTTTTGTTGGAAATGATTTTTTGATCTCCATTTTGATGGATTGGATCTCCTTTTATACATGTGTTGTATAAATCAATTTGTAAATTTTCGTAGTTGAGCTACGGTGGGTTTTGAAATGTTCTACTTAGATGTACTGTGGCAGTGTGTATGTTGAGTTGGGCTTCCATTGCTCCTCAGTGTAAGTCCGGAAACGTGCGCAGAGTAGGTCCCTACATGCTTTCGGGTTAATCCCCATAAAAGAGGTGGATGGGTGCTTAGTGCCCTCTGGCTGTGGTCCCGTAAACTAAGTGGCCATGTGGGTTCTTAGTGCACTCGGGCTATGGTCCCGTAAACTAAGTGGTTGTGTGGGTGCTTAGTGCCCTCGGGTGTGACCCCGTAAACTAAGTCGGTTACCTCCGTTAATGGCGTTGTTGTTGAAACTCCGTATAGAACTTGTCATTATTAAACCTACGGGTCGAGGGTAATGGACGAGAGTCTATAATTGTTACCTTTGTCGATGTGGCAGAGTCGGTACATAGGACTACATTTACATCTTTTCTCCTCGGCTGTGTGGCCTGAGTGGAGCATTCTGTTTATTTACAGCTTTTCCTAAACTGTGGCATGATATCTATTAGGATTATATGCATAGTTTGAAGGATGAAAAATGTGAGGTTTTGATGAGAAAAACCTTTTTGAGACTCGTGTTAGTCTGGTTGAAAATTGATGATTTTTTAGAGGAAAACCTTTTTGGCTCCCGTGGTTGGCCTGTGTGCGTATAATTGCATAGCCTGCTTTACAGTTTTATCGTATGTTTTCTATTGGGCTTCAGCTCACGGTGTGGGATTTTGCTGTAAAACCTTTTTCAAGTAAGCGTGGTCCTGTAGGTTGACCCGGTGGTGCCCGGAGGTGGCTGATGATAAGACGTCTGTTTTGTCTTGATAGGTAGCTTATACCTGTTGTATATGTTTCATGTTTATTTGTAACATGTTGTAAATCGTATACTATGGTTATGGATGTATGCATGTTTTGATGCTTTCGAGATAACCTTGGGTTGGTTGTTGTTTTTTCGTAGTTTCATACTATGTCTTTCGTTGTTGGGATTAACGGTTTACAAACGGGATTTTCAAATAGTTTTTGCTTCACATAACTTTTGTGCTTCGAGGTAGATTTTGAAACGGCCTAGGCTTCTTTTAAAACTAAAGATTTTCTTGTTTAAAACATGTATTTTGTTTCTTTAAAAAGGCTTGGCTTGCGGGCTGTAACTGTAGTCCTTTGGCTAGTCTTTTAAATCAATAAACCCTCGGTAGTACGTTTTTACAAAGGTTTTCGCCTTGTTTGGTCTTCTGGTTTTAAATCCCCTTTGTTTGGGCAGTTTGGTCGTTGTTCAGTGGCTTTTCGCGTGATTCGGAGTTAGGGGCATGACAGATATAATCTTAAGATATTGGCAATTTGCCCCAACAGTTATCGCCTTACATCTCCCAAAATGAACATTTTACATCATGGAATCTCATACAAAAACCAAGGTATAAACCCAAACTACATGTTGTTGGAATTCATCATCCTTTTCAAGTTTGGTCTACCCTAGAATCCAAATTCAGCTCGTTGTTTCGTTCTCATGTTCATAACTTGAAGAGGCAACTATTTCAATTAGCAAAAACAACTTCCATGGATGCTTATCTTGATCGAATCAAGTACATTTATAAAAAATTTGCGACCACTGGATCGCTGATACCTGAAAAAGATTTGGTATTTCTTACATTGAATGGTTTGTCTACTGATTACAACTCTTTGAAGACATTTATTAGGGCTCGATCAGAGCCACTATCCTTTCATGAGCTATCGTCTCTATTGATGGCAGAGGAGCTTCATATAAATCAAGACAATGTCTCGTCTGTTGGTTCCTCATCTGTATTAGTTGTGAATCATGTTCCCGCACAATCATCTATTGGATCTTCACAAATGCCATCATTCAATTCAAGATGGACAAGTCAATTCTCTTGATCTAGAGATGGGAGATCCTCTGGTCGTGGAGATTTCAGAGTCATTTATCCTAAGGTTTGGTGTCAGATTTGCGGCAAACCAAATCACACAGCTGTTATTTGCTATTACCGACTCAACGTACAATATCAATTCTCAACCAATTCTTTTAGATTCCCTACATATTGAGCATACGTTGCTCATTCATTCACTCCCAACTCCACCGAAATCAATACTTCTCCATCTAGTATATCATCTGGTCTTCAGTCATCGTCTCTTAATCCTTCCCCTTGATACTTCGACTCTTAATCCTTCCCCTTGATACTTCGACTCTGGTGCTGCATCACATGTTACTAATGATTTCAGTAATCTCTCTGCTCCCCAACAATATGCAGGCTCAGACACTATCTCAGTAGGGAATGGTTTAGCTCTCTTCATCTCTCACACTGGTAAAGGTTTAATTCATACACCTTTTACACAATTTTCTATTTCAAACTTACTACATGTTCCTTCAATTTCTCATAATCTTCTTTCTATTTTTCAATTTGCCACTGATAATAATTGCAAAATTACTTTTGATTCCAATGGATTTGTCATTCAGGACAACATTTCTAATCAAGTTTTTCATTGGAGGCCTTGTCAACAGGGGCTCTATCCCCTTCATCTTTCTACTAATAATGTTTCATAGCATATAGTTCTTATCAACACTTTGTCAAATGATTTTCTTTGCCATCAGAGATTGGGTCATCCAAGCTTGACAATAATCAGGGCTCTTCTTCAACAATATAACATCCCTTTTAAATCTGTTCATGTTTCATGTTCCCATTGTTAAGTAGCTAAAAGCCACAAACTTCCCTTTACAAAATCTTTTACATCAACTACTTTACCTTTTGAACTCCTTCATCTAGATGTTTGGGGACATTCCCAAGTTTCTTCATTTTCTGGTTTTCATTACTACTTACTAGCTATTGATGACTTTACTAGATAAGTTTGGTTATTTCCTATGCATAATAAATTTGATGTTCACGCTATTGTGCAAAGTTTTCATAAGTTTGTGCATACTTAATTCAATTCCTCTATTAAAACCATTAGATCTGATAATGGAGGGGAGTTTATTAATAAGCATATGCAATCCATGTTTACAACTTTCAGCATACGACATGATACCTCTTGTCCTCACACACCTGAACAAAATGAGATTGTTGAAAGAAAACATGGACACTGAATTGAAACAACCATTGCCTTGCTTCAACAGGTCATTCTACCTATTCCATTCTGGTTAAAGGCTCTCACATCTACAATTTTTCGTCTCAATAGGTTACCACATTTAGGCTTACAAAATCAAATCCTTTATCCGTTGTTATTTCAAAAAGACCCTGATTATTCTATTATGAAAGCCTTTGGTTGTGCCTCTTATCCTTGGTTGTGCCTGTTATCCTTGGTTGAGACCTTATGCTTCTAATAAGCTCCAAACTCAGGTCCACACCATGTGTTTTCTTAGGGTATTGCCCTCATTCTAAAGGTTACAGATGCTATGATCCCATTTCTACTAAACTATTTGTGTCTCGACTTGTGAGATTTGTTGAACACCAATTTTCATACGGTCATCTTATGTCTTCTATCCCTACATCTCCTTCAACTTATGTTACTTCTACCAACCATGTTCCAAGTTTTGTCTTGCCATCCTCTTTTACAAATTTTCGTAATCTTAACAGTGGCTTTAACAGTATTGCTTCTGAATCCATTACTATTTCTACTATTGTCCCGGTTGCTTCAAATTCTAATATTACTTCAACATTTGTTCCAGCTGTGGTTGTTAATATTATAGTAACTTCAAATACTTCTCTTCCAATGTATCCCATGATTACAAGGCCTCGCACAGTTATTCATAAGCCCAGAATTCCATTATCTTTACTTTCAGTTCATTCTACTTGTGCAACTGAACCACAAAATTTTATAGAGGCAGTTAAGAAACCTGAATGGAGGTTAGCAATGTTTGAGGAGTTTGATGCTCTTATGACTCAAGGCACTGGAACTTTGGTCTCTCTTCCAACTAATGCTAACATCATACGCTGTAAAATAGATTTTGAAGATATAAAAAAAAATTCTGATGGATCCATTGCTAAGTTTAAAGTACGATTAGTATTAGGGTTTAATACTAAAAATTATGCATTAGATTTATTGTATTATTTTTATCTATTAATAAAAACTATTTTTCTATTTTAATAAAAATCTGTATGAGCAATGTTTGCGTTACATTATTTATTTAATATTTTATATGGGTGTCTTTTATTTTACATAGTAGTTAATCTGATGTGTAGAATTTGGCTTACGTCCAGAAGACCAAATTATTGGTTCTTGTAAAATATAAGTGTTAGTTTACAATCTTAAATGGATTTGGTCACACCATCGGTAGTGTTGTAGCATAGTATTCTAGGAGATCTATCTTAATTACAGGGAACGATATAGTTCGACTATAGTTTCAACTCATTGTGCTAGTATACTTTGTGTGAATTGAATAGAACAGCGTTGGGCCAATTAATTTTATACTGATTATATAAACTAATTTACACCCCATTATTATTATAAGTGCTTATGCATTTAATTCTAAAGTAATTATTAGACACGTATATTTAATGATCATTATTTTGATTTATTAAAGGGTGCGATATTTTACGGGTCAATAATCTCGGTGAGTTGGATAACGACATTACTTATATGGTGGATATTAATTATTGACAATCGTTTGGTTCGTGTTTAAGACATTGAGAAAAAGTATGTTGTAGTAAATGAGATGATAACATAGCATATTAAGCCCAAGGGGACTGTTTAAGTCCATATAGGGCTTTTCTGAGTTTGCATGCATAATGGGGATGATCGGGATCGACAAAACCATATGGTTGCTTAACATAAACTTCCTCAAAAATGAAAACTATGGAGGAAAGCATTAGTGACTTCTAATTGTCTAATAGACCACTGGTTTGAGAGAGCAAGAGAAAGAACTATTCTAATGGTGGGTTGTTTAACAACTGCACTGAAGGTTTCAGAATAATCCAACCCCTTTTCTTGTTGATTTTCTTGAGCAACTAATTGAAGGGACCGAAATCCCAAGATCTAATGATAATGCATATTTTACGATATTTTACGAGTCTATTATCTTGTTTACTTATCGAAAATCCTTTACAAAAATAATGATGTTGGAAGTTTTGCCTCCAATAATTGGTATCAGAGTTATTTTATTTTTTGTTTATAGTTTATCGAGGGGCCGGGTAGATTTAGAGCTGCGCTAACTTTATTTTGCAGGCGTTCTAATTCCAATTTTATGATCATCATTATTTTTATGTTTGATTGAATGGTTTAGATGATTATTATAATTAATTTTTTAATCACGAAGATTGATCGTGATAGTTTAAATTTTTTCTAGATCGAATGTGACCCTACGGGACATAGATTTTCAATGTAATAGTAATTATTTGTTTTCAAATATCAGTTTAGAATATTTAAGAAAATGTTGAATATTTAAGAATACGAAGAATAGGCAGCGGTACCGGTGGTGGTTTTAGGTTTAACGGGCCACAGATCTCAGTGATTTTTTTAACGATTTTAAAACAATTTTTTCTTGTAAGTTTTTGCAGGATTTATGCATTAAAAATAGCAGCAACAAATAAGTCAAAAACTGCCATAAAAAATCGACAAAAATAGCCACCACCGGCGGCTTTGCCAGCAGCGGTTTAGGGCTAGTTTTGTTGATTTTTTGGTACTATTTTTTGAGCAATTTTTTAGGTATAAAATAACAATAAACATACTATAAAATACTGTCTAAAAACTTAAAAAAATCAGGCCAAACAAGAGGCAAAAAGTAGGGAAAACAGCGGCAATTTTCTGGCGGTAGCAGTGGCACTGTTCGTGGCTATTTTTGGGGCTTTTTCGAGATTGTTTTCAAGGCATTCTTTGAAACAACATATTGCTGGATATCAGTGCTATTTTTTTTAAAAAATAAGATCAAAAACCACCACGAAAAAGTCCAAGCGGGCGGAGAAAGACTGCAGTGGCGACACTTTCTAGGCCTTTTATTGGCCGTTTTTCAGGCTGTTTTTGATCTGATTTTTTGACAAAAAAATAGTATATTTCGAGAGATAATTTTAAAAAAAAAATGGCGTAAAAAATGGAGCACGAAGGAGGCGGGAAAAGCCACCTGAAGTGGTGGTAGCGGTGGCGCCGGCGGCAGTGGGCTAGTGGCCGACGATGGTCGTGCTATCCGAGCTGTTTTGATTGAGCTATTCTGATATGTTTTGATCCTCATCTAATATATTTGTATATCGCAGTATACGAGACAATGCTAATACAATTGGGATACAAGAAGCTGATTCAAAATATGATTCTTACAGCTTATCTTTAATAGGGGACTGAAACTATTCAGAGTTTCGTATTGATCATAAAATCGGGATATATACATATCTTGCATTTATATTTATATGAACTGCGTGAATGATGTATATCTGTTTTATATTTTTCTATTAATTTAATTAATTCAAAAAAATTTTATTTTAATTAAATATTTTGTAAAGAAATATAAAAAAAAAATTTAATTAAAGTTTTTAATTAAACGAAAAAATTTTAGATATTTGATTTTTTTACAAAATATCACGTTTAAGATGATTTTTTTATTAAAATCAGATATCTTGAAAAAAAGTAAAAATTAATTTTGAATTTTGAATTAATTAAATAAAAAAATATTTAATCTAAATAAATTATTATTTTTTGAAAAATTTGTAACGGAAAATAAAATAATTGAATGCCTTTAATCTCTACTTTAACTGAAAAGCTGAAAAAAAAACTGTGCTTTCATCGAATTTTATTTGTTACGCATTAAAATACGAAAAGATAGTTTGGTAAACCAGAATCTTTGGAATTGTGCTCACGGAAAGAAGTTTTTGACTCTTTCATATCGTGAGGTTTTCGAAATTAATAAATTTATTTTAATTACATGAATTTTTATAATCCTAAAAAATATTTTAAAAGTCTAAGTGGAAGAAGAAATTTATTCACAGATAAATTTTGCGGTCTCCATCACCAATTTATAGGCGATGTAATTAAATATTGCGTATTGATAGTAAGACCTTCCTTCCCATCGAACAGATTAATTGCGGTATCGTCAGTACAAACCATCTTTAGAAATAATTATGAATAATTGTTAGTGTAGATCACTTTTCCATCTGAAGGGTTTATTGCGAAGCGATTAATTTGGGATGAAGTGATGGTTAACACTTAGCTGTATATAATAGTATTCTATACAACTAAATCACTGCTATTATCTACTAGATCGAAACTATATTAGCTATTTAATTTTACTTGACAGGGTCAGTTGCCTACATAGTAAAATTAATAGGAATTGGCCTGTTAGGACAAACGATGGATAGTAGACGTCCTCCTATCAAGGCATGTTATTCGCATGATACCAGGTTGTTGGCAATTTTTTTTTAAATGGTAGAAGGAACCAATATTAAAATAAATTTGAAGTTTTTCTCGTCATAATTAACGATTATTTTTAATTATATGATTCTCAAGATTAAAATGACTTTCAATCCACTCGCGTCAATACTTAAAGAAAACAAACTAATGAGGTTAAATTTTATTGATTGAAAAAGTAATTTGAATATAGCTTTAACTACCAAGGATATGCTTTGAATGCCAGAAAATGTATTTGTTTTTGAAAAGGGTTCTTCCTCTGGGATGAAAGGCATGAAAAAGAAAAAAGGTTTAGAAACAGGGTAGCATAATTTTCAAGGTAGTTAGTGGGCCACAGACTGGTGTGAAAAAGTCGAAAAACAGATATTTTCACTGTAACCAGACACAGCACTAGAAAAAGTAATGTCCAATTTATCTCAACAAACTGAACAAACAGGGTAATTTTTTTTCACTGGTTATGCAAACATGTTTAGCGGTGTTATCTACCGGTACCTAATGTGTGGATACGGGTGTTAGGGTTGTATACTAAAAATTATATTTTTAGTGTTTAATTTTATTTTAATAAAATTAATTTTTTATTTTATGAGAATCTTAATGAGTAATGTATGCAATATTATTTCTTTAATATTATGCATGGATATCATTTATTCTATACAGTATTTAATCTGGTGTGTATGGTACGACTTATACACAGAAGATCAGATTTTAGGTTCTTACAAAATATAAGTTATTTGTTCACAGTTTAGATAGAAATGGACTTACTATCAGTACGACTGTAGCGCAGAGTTTTAGTAGGCCTGTCTTGATTAGGAGAAACAAATAATAGCATCGTCTATTGTTCTAACTCTCTGTGCTAGTACACTTTGTGTGTATTGAACGGGACACATTTGCGTAATTAATTATATACTGACTATATAAACTAATTCACATCATAAGGTTATGAATAGTGCTTATACTATTAATCCTGAAATAATTATTGATTTGCGTATATTTAATATTCGTTGTTTTGAATCATTAAAGGGTGCGATCTTATATGGATCTATATTCTCGGTGAGTTAGATAACGAAATTATTTATATGGTGAATATTAATTATTGACAGAATTCACGTCTCAATGATCGGGATTGACGAGGACTTAAGGAAGCTTATAAGTTTTGACCAGGCTAAACCCTGCAGGCGAATTTGATTATCTAGCGGTCAAATAAGTTAATCGGAAAGGCTTAAGGAATTTGAAGATACCGATTAAATAAAATTGCCAATAATTAAATTTAATTGGTAGGTATCGAGAATCTTAACGTGAGGAGATGAGTTATGTATTTACTAATAGGAGCTCAATGGAAGATGGTCTTGAGATTATAGCTTAGAGTGCAATTGCAATTCTTTAGTGGTGTGAACTGTAATTTACTATTTTATGAAATTTATAGAAATCACTACAAGGTTTTCATAATTATAGATACTGCTGAGAGGTTTGCTTAATTGCGAAAACTGCTGTATACGTATCTGGGTTACACTAGAAGTAGGCTGAACCATATTCATAACTTGTCTCAAAACTAAAGCAGACCAGGTTCTGCCGGTACAAATTCTCGAAGGATTGTAGCCCACACTACATTCGGGAATCGCATAAGAGAATACAATAGAAAGTCTGACGGGAGTTTCAACTCGGAATCAAAATCATAGTTGGAGAATTGACCAAAATGTATTCTTCTAAAATAATTGTGATTGGACGGGTTTTTATTTTGATCGTTTGACATCAAAAATTTTGTCTGGAGCCCGTTTCGGCAATTACCTGTCTAGTTATTTTTTTATCGAAAACTGTTTACAAAAACAATTATCTTGGTTGGTATCAGAGCCGTTTTATTTTTTATTTACGATTTATCAGGGCTGGGTAGTTTTAGAACTATACTAATTGTGATGCCCCGTCTTACGGGCACGTCGGGACATACATAACTATAATTAAGGGAGATATTATAGTCATGCATTCATACTTACATACGATAAATACTACATCATTAAATGTTCAGAACTTGTTCAAAATACTTAATGATTACAATCATCCAGAAATTTTAATAAAAATTTACAGAATATTCGCAGAGACTGAAGAAAAGAGCAAGAAGAGAAAATTCTACGTCTTCAAGCGGCGTTGTTGGGGTCGGCTAGCTCCTGCCACTCATTTCGTTCCTCGAAGTTTTCTTCTTCTACAAACATACTTTTCTCAGAATGTTCCTCTTCTTCACCTGTGGTATGAATGCCATAAGCTGAACCCCATAAATAAATTCTCTAAACTGTTTAACAAACGCACAACAAAATATCCTATAATACATATCGTATAATACTCAATACAATTTAAGGCCAAAGAGATAGACAATTTAACGCTTTCAACAAGGTACGCATATATAAGAACAATTGTGCAAGTGCATGATGCAGATGAATGCAATGTAATTACCCAACCTGACAAACATTCAGAATAATAACATGAATTCCACGTCGGAAATTACATAGTAGACTTGATGGGACTTTGATCACCGAACTTATCCTCGCCTTGTTGCGAAAGGTAAACCCTCGCCTTGGTTACATGCCTCAGCCATTTTACTCAATGGCAACGACATGGGGACGGGCAATCTAATTTTGTCCATCCTTATTCCAGGTCAACCGATCCCACATTAAGGACCTGGTTGCTAGTTGGGCGTCAACCCAAAGTCTAATTAAAAAGCTAGTGATGAACCCATGGTGCCTAACCCCTTTTATTAAACAATCTTCTAATTCATTTTTAAAATTGACAACCACGGATGCTCTAGATTCATTACCACAGAAAGAATGATTTTCATATCACCTAACCCACAATGATAGGTACGAAAGGGACTCTGATAATCCAAGATGCAATGTAAGAATTCTCATAATGTGCCATATTCTTCTTGTGTATAATTAATTATAGCATGGCATATAAACATGATATGCCACAAGGTACAACTCACTAAAGCATAAAGTATAAATATGCGAAGTATAAGTTATAATTCATGTGATACGGATCCAACTTATCGGCATGGTTTCTATTCATCAAATTGTTAATTTCATACACCAATCACTCGCATAAATCAATTAAAGTTCATAAGTTCAAGTTCCATAAAGTAACATGCAACCCATACACTCAGCTAAATTTAAGTAAATCTTTAATTATCAAATTTAAAGTTACGACAGTATTTTGAGGTACCTAAATATAGATTTAATTTTTGATTTTTGAACACAAATTAGATAAAGATATTTCCTACAAATTTCATGTTTAGCACTAAGGTCAGATCCTAGAGCAAAAGGATCATTTATTTAATTTAAGTAAAAACCATTCAATACTTTATAGAGAAAAAGTGCAGAATTTGGGATTCTGTTGGCCACGGTTTTGGGACATCATTTCAAAGGCTATGGGTTTGATGTTTGGGGAGGTTTTAGTTTAAGGTGTTCCCTACAAGTTTCATGTTTTGTTCTAGTGCAAGTTATTTGGAACAAATCGGTGATTTTTGCCAATTTATAAAGTAGGTTCAATCAGCCTCAAAAGGGTCTACAGAACCGGTTCTCAACAGAGAAGTCACAAGGCCTTTGGGGTACCATTCGAGGGTATTTTGGGCTGATTGTTGCTCTGTATTTAGTTTAATATGTTAGATATATTTTTCATGTTTACCATTTTTGGATTTGGCTATTAAAAATTTAGGTTTTTTGTTCCACAAAAAAGTGTGATAGAGAGCTCTATCAGTCACTGAATCACAACAGTAATTTTGGGAAGGGGTTTAACCTATCAAGACTTAATATTTTTTGCTCATTTGTGGTGCACAGTACAATAAGAATTTCTTTTACAAGTTTTATGTTTTGACCCAAGCTCGGTTCTCAATCTAACTTAAGGTTTTTAGGTTTACAACTCAGAGTGGTCAAAATCTGACACTCTTTGGTAAAAATGGTATATCTGGAGTTCTACCCAACGAAATCACTTCATACCAATTTTGTATGAAAGAGAACTGAAAAATCTAGGTCTGCACATAAAAATCACATTTAGATCATTTTTCTACAATTAGTTGTCATATTTTAAAGTTCGTGGTATAAAGTTAATATGCCTAGAAAATCAGGTTATCTAGGGTTTTGGTAACCTAGCTCATGTTGTGTTTAATTTTAATGTATTTTTTTTGCATGCATGTCATATATTCATACAAACAAAAGTTTCAGAACCTATTCAAGCCATAAAACTCAAAAATACTCACATGCAAGTACATGCAACACTTGATCATACATGAACAATCCATAACCTACTCTTACGATGCCTTTTTGAGTGATTCCTTGTTTCTTATTCTTAGGGTCGATTATAGAGATGGATTGATGGCTATTTTATGAGAGAATGCCAGAAGATTTAGAAAATTTACTTACTTATTTTGATGAACTAATAGTAGAAGGTTGATAGGACTTGTTTTTATTACTCCTTCCTTGAACCTTCCTAGCTTCTCCTTCATTCTTCTTTCCTTCTTCTCTCTTTCTTCTCTTGAGAACACTTAGAAACCTTTTGGTGGCTCTCCCTCACCTCTCTCAGTCAAAATATAGAGAATAGAAAGGGTGGTGTTTAGCTTTCATTTATAGAGAAAAGGGTGGGTGACTTAATAATTAATATTGTAAGGAAATTTAAAATTTTTAATTTATGATTGGTTGTATGGGGTGGCCATGGCATTTTTAAGAAATTATTTCAGAATATGGCAGCGAGGAATTCGGCTGGGACTGTTTGGGGCAGCACAAAAGCTGATTTTGCATTATTATGGGGTTTAAATTATATTTTAGTACCATTTTGTGCAAGAAAATGCATAAAATATTAATTTTATGTATCTTTTTGGTATCTTAACCTACTAAAAATTATTATATTAATGTGTTTATAATTAATTTAGTCTTTCCATCATTTATCATAATTTTTATAATAATTAGTTAAATAGGTGTAGGTTTTTAAGTAAATTTAAGCTAATTTGACAAGAATTTGACTTTTTGACTTATTTATTGTGTAGAGACTTTAAATAATTATTTGTTCATTTTTGTTGACCTATATTATTATATTATTATGTATATTACTTGTATAAAAAGTCTTAGGTCATAATAATGCTTGATTTATACAACTTTTTCTCATTTTTAAGTTTAAATATGCAAAAAGTAACTTTTTGTGCACAATTCCCTAGGTAACCGGCCATGCAAGGGTATTTTTGTCATTTTTGTTGTTATTTTCTCTTTTATTATTTAATTATATCTAATTATCTGATTTTGGATGTCCATGTGTCAAATTTTAGATTTTTAAGACTTTTTACTGTACTAGGGGCAAAATGGTCATTTTACCCTAATTATGAGAAGTTTTGATTTTTAATTTTATATTTTATGTTATTTACTTAATTTAGGCTATCCTAGGACTTTTTTTAGTATTAGGGCCTTGCCTCTGAGTATTTGATCTTTTTAGGGTTTTCGTGTCAAATCAGGGTTTTAAGTTGAGTTAGGGTTTCTCTTATTCATGTAATGACCTAAGTTCTCATTGTCTATCCGTCGCTAATATTATGGTTTAGGCTAGATCGCCCTACGAGCAGTTACTGTCCAGGCTATTACAACTAGGGTCTGGGCCGGATTGTTACAATCTACCCCTTTAAATAAATTTCATCCTCGAAATTTCATACGAAAGGTTGTGGATGGTTACTTGCACCTCTTTTCTTTAAAGTTGTTGTCCTTGTTTACTTGAGTCGTTCTTTATTGAGGTGTGGGCAGGGTCGGGTTTATACGTTCCACATTTTGGGAAAAACGATTGCTTTATCTTACTAATTTCTTAAACCGATCACTACAAAGTTTTCAATGATCATGTCGCATACTCATAGTGGGAGAACTGCTTGACTAGTGTTAACCTAAAAGCCTCTGTCCCTTAAGTGTATTCTTTCTCGAGACAATGCAACAAGTCTAACTAACGTATATCTTAGAGTTTGCGAATTCGAGCGTACATCTGATCATCAACAAATACTCATTTTTTCTCTTGTGAAGGCAAGCCTCCTGTCCATTGGTTCTCTTGTTGATCAAGCTGTATCGTTCTTCCTGAACCACCCGTTCCCTTTCGATGAATGTTGTAGTCTTTACCACTTTCTAGCGGGCATTCAAACTTTCTATGTCCGTACTTATTACAATTAAAGCAGACTATTGAATTTGTTCCCTATGAATGGCGAGCACTCTACTTATCACTCTCTGATTGGTCAAGTTGCACCACCTTTTTCAAACCACTTATTTCTTGCTGCAACAGATTTATTTGATCCTTGTAACTCTGTTCTGGCTAATGGTAGCTGTAGTTTAATCATTTTCGTAATGGGCACTCAGAACTTTTATGTTCGAGCTTTTGGCATTGATAACAGAATTTTAATTTTTGTGCCCTTTTTTCTAGTTGTTCCTTTCTGTCACCTTTAGAGTAAGGTTCCGAGCGCGTGATTTTCTTGTTATTCCATAGTGGTCCTCCTTGATTATCTTCTCCAATTCTTATCGGGTAGTGCATCGTCTTATGTTTTGGCTGGTTGCACCTATAACAAGCTCTTACTGTTGGTTGTTGTTGTTTTGTGTCCTTGATCCAAACTTCTGTTGTTCGGGAAAAATTCTTCTTTTCAGATGCAAGGATATTTTATACCCTTAAATCTGATAAGTACCATGATCCTTCTTGGGGTGCCTTCCCTCGCGATTGATCTAAATTAGCTGTTAGATCTTGCAAGATTTGTGCTAGGCTCGGGGCGTTTACTTCCTTCTTCGTTCCATTTACTCTCACTAAGCTCTCGAGGTTCTTTCCTTGTTCTGCCATCTTTAGGAAAGAGGAAGGGGTCATTGAACTGTTCGATAAAGTTGGTTCTACTTGTAAGGCAAAATCATGACACTCAATCTGTTTATTAGTATGAAAAGTCTTATTCACTGAGATTCTATCGTTCTTTACCGTAGATCGTCAACGCAAGGCTACTATTCTGGGTTCTATATGAATTTTTGTTATTGCATTTTAGGTCTTGCTTTATTGACTAGCAGAGATCTATTTCAACCAATTAGTTCTTTTCTATTTCTATTCCGTATATTGATAATCTCATAATATATAAAACCTCATACGATGGTAAAAGCTACCTTAGGTGCTTGTTGTTGTAAGCAGTTTTAACCGAAGATAAGAATTTCCTTCAATTTCCCTTACGTACACTCTTAATATGCTTTTGATGGTTCAGAATCGTGCATTTTGGATTGCCCATTCATCTAAAGGGGAGATGCGGGTCTCGGCTGGGTATAATAGAAACCCTTGTTGGTGTAGATCTCACGAATGCACTTGATGTGTCGTGAGGTTTAACCGATAGAAGGCGAGTGATCTTGGTGAGGCGACCCATTGTAACTTGAATGTTGTTGTGCTTCTGATGTGATCTTGACGATCCTGGTGACAAAGTCTGTAGTCATATGCTTTTATTCCTATTCTAATCTTTCCAAATGTTGTGCCGTTTCTCTTAGCTTCTGTCGTTTGTCCTTTACATGTTAGTACGCGAGGTTTGAATGTTTCTCCTAATGACTGGATTATTTCTCCCCAGTGGTTGGTCATTCTAGGGTAATTGAACGTGATAAAAGGTATGCCTAAGGCAAAAATTGAGTCATGTGATCCATTGTGATTTGATGGTTAATTCTCCCTCAGGCTCCTAATGCTCATGGTTTTCGTCAAAAAATCTCCATTGAAAGTGGGGATGACAAGATTCGGATACTATCATTTTGGTGACAAAAGTCGACATAAATATCGATACGTATAGATATTCTTCCGTTACTTGCATACTAAGGGTATCCTAAGCTCGAGGTTATCTTTTGTTTTCCACTTCTTTATTATTGGTATGAATCTTTTGCTTCCCAATTTATTGGATGTGTGGGTCCACTATGAACTAGTCTAGAAAAGTCTAAATTCTATCACATGGTGACATCGTGAGTCCCTTGGTGTGAAGCCATTGTTCCTATATGTTGGTTATTGATGGCATAATTCTACTTGTCTGGTCCTTTGAAAAGACGTAGTTAGTTAAATAAACCCTTACTTAACCATTCATGCAGTTGGGGGTCTCGATCTGTAAAACTTTGTTAAACGTGGACGTTGTCGGTACCTTAAGTTGTAATTGTTGACGAAAGATTACCCCACGATTTGAAGAGGTGTGAAGAGGTTCTCGTGCATTGTTCTAGTCTTCCGTGAAGGTGCTAAGGCCTAATAATATAGTATCCTGACGATCGTCGTTACTCACAATCCTACGGATAAGGTTTTGATGATCAATGGACAAAAACGCGCGTGGAGTTTGATAAGGATGGTCAGCTTAATTTTATTGGTTTTAGAGAAAGTGACCATAAGGCAATGAATAGGTAAGTGCTTAGCTGAGAATTTTCAAATGGTATGAGCACGAGATGCAGCTAGGGTTAGAATATTTTAGGGTGAAACCCAAATAGTTCAGGGATAGGTTGAATTAAGGCAATGGGTCACAGTTAAAGCGTTCACTGCTGACTCAAGTTGAGAGGTCAATTGAAGCTTAGATGCATTGGAGAAAAGAGATCAGCAATTAATGAATATTACAAAGAGGAGGTTCTCAAAATCAATCTGTACAATATCTGATCTTGACAAAGATACCTTTTAGCGATAGGTAGCCCAACTAGATATTTCTCTTGAAATTACGTCGGCCTAACGTACTTCAACTCAAGCATCCAAGTCAACTCCCCATGTTGGGATTTCAAGAGTTTACAAAATTGTTTCAGTCGGATGTAGTTTTGAAGTCAAGGAAAATGAATGGTGGTGAAGGATCTTGGCAATATCGAATGACATTGAGTTCTACGAATAAAGAGCTAGTTTAATGATGATGACTTGCAATGAAGAACAATCAAACGTGAATACTAGCCGTCATCTAGACATGGCTCAACAATAAAAATTTCAAGGATAAGGGTATTTTCTAGGATGAAATTCCTGATAGGGTTACCAACAAGACATTGGGTAGAGACGGATTACCTACGAATGTTACTGGGTAGCATTTTTTATTTTTTTGAGGACCGGTGTTATTAGAAGCAAAGAATTTTAACTGGGTATAAGAGTTGATACGAGGGTTTGGGAAAAAAAAACTCATAAGGGTGAAGTATACAGTGGTTTCTATAAATCTTAGGCTATTCCGAGTGGTTTATCATTTAGGGGTTAGTTAACTTGTCAGTGATTTGATCGTCTATTAGCCATCCTAAGAAAGTATTGAGATTTGGGGGTTGTTTCCATTCTTAATTGTTTTCATGTTTTGGGAACTTGTGGGATTTAGTTCGAGATTATGAGGTAGCTTAACGAGCACTTGCATTCCATTCAAATATGTAACCATTACAAAGTTTTCAAAAGTTTACAAAATACACATACATCATCCAACGAAGGAAAGATACAATGCCTAGCATGCTAAGACCTAAACAAACAAATGTGGATAAAAGTAGCGAATAATTGAATCACGCTCTCACGTCACCTCGTAGATACCGTAACAGCGCCACTGCACTTCCACGTGCTAAAAGTCCTCCGGCCCCATGTGAGTCCTGTTGATTATGTCAACTGGTATCTCCAGGTATGTTTCCGAACTATTAAAGTTGATTGCCGGGTTGCGTGGGTTGATGATTCCTCTCTTGTCTTTTGGGTTTCTGCATCTGCATCCACCTTGCATCCATCCTGTCCCCTAATAACCTTTTGAATCTCGGTGCTACTTTCAGACAGTAGGTGGTTTCATCACATCTCTCTAACACCCTTACTGGTCCCATATACCTCGAAAAAGACTTCGGGCTTTTTTTATTTTCACGTCCTCTTGGGAAATACTCTTGCATACACCCGTTCTCCAACATGATAGTTTTTGCGATAATCTTGGCAGCTCCAGTAGATTACTGCGTCTGTTGCTTTGTCATCATTTGGCTCTTGTGGAGGTACCTCTAGTGGATCATAAAAGAAAGCGATGGCTCGCTCCTCGTTCTTATCATCGTCATCCTCTAGGCCCTCCTCGTCGTCTGCTTCAACGTCTACCTCGTCTCCTACCTCATTTGGTTCTTCATCTGCTCTTGCTTCCTCGACCTCCTTTTCTCCCTGAACTGGTCACTCATCCGGAAACATCCATGCTAACAAAAATACGTCTATCGAGTCTTGCTCTTTAGCGGGTTCTTCCTCGGGGTTTAAGTCCTCTGTTTCCGATGATGCCTATGGTTCCTCGGTCGGTTCGGCGTCAGACGCCATCTTAACGAAAGAAAGATAAAGAAAATCCTAAGGTAAAGATTTTAAGTTGTTAAAATTATATGTGATAGATTTATAGTACAAACATTCTACAGAGCTTCTACACTACAGAACTCGTAATCTCCCATCTCCCAAGGCCTGAAGGTTCACCAAATCTAAGCTCTGATACCAACTGTGATGTCCCGTCTTACGGGCATACCGGGATATACATAACTATAATTAAGAGAGATATTCTAACCATGCATTCATACTTATATACAATAAATACTACATCATTAAATGTTCAGAACTTATTCAAAATACTTAATGATTACAGTCATCCAGAAAGTTTAATAAAAATTTACAGAATGTTCGTGGAGACTGAACAAAAGAGCAAAAAGAGAAAATTCTACGTCTTCAAGCGGCGTTGTTAGGGTAGGCTAGCTCCTGCCACTCATCCCGTTCCTCGAAGTCTTCTTCTTCTACGAACACACTTTCCTCAAAATGTTCCTCTTCTTCACCTGTGGCACGAATGCCACGAGTCGAAGTCCAGAAGCAAATTTTCTAAATCGTCTAACAAACTCAAAACAAAATATCCTACAATACATATCGTACAATACCCAATACAATTTAAGGCAAAAGAGACAATAATTTAACGTTTTCAACATGGTAAGCATATATAAGAACAATTGTACAAGTGCATGATGTAGATAAATGCAATGTAATTGCCCAACCCGACATACATTTAGAATAATATCATGAATTCCACGCTGGGAATTACAAAGTAGACTTGATGGGACTTTGATCACCGAACCTATCCTCGCCTTGTTGCGAAAGGTAAACCCTCTCCTTAGCTACATGCCTTAGCTGTTTTACTCAATGGCAACGACGTGGGGGGGGGCCATCCAATTTTGTCCATTCTTGTTCCATGCCAACCGATCCCACATTAAGGACCAGGATGCTTGTTAGGCGTCAACCCAAAGTCTAATTAAAAAGCTAGTGATGAACCCATGGTGCCTAACCCCTTTTAATAAATAATCTCCCAATTCATTTTTAAAATTGACAACTAGGGACGCCCTAGATTCAAAACCACAGAAAGAATGATTTTCATATCACCCAACCCACAATGATAGGTACAAAAGGGACTTAGATAACCTAAGATGTAATATAAGAATGCTCATGATGTGCAATATGTTTCTCGTGTACAACTAATTGCAGCATAGCATATAAACATGATATGGCATAAGGTACAACTCACTAAAGCATAAAGTACAAATATGCGAAGTATAAGCTATAATTCATGTGATATGGATCCAACCTATCCGCATAATTTGTATTCATCAAATTATTAATTTCATACACCAATCACTCGCATAAACTAATTAAAGTTCATATGTTCAAGTTCCATAAAGTAACATGCAACTCATACACTTAGCTAAATTTATGTAAATCTTTAATTGTCAAATTTATGTAAATCTTTAATTGTCAAATTTAAAGTTATGATAATGTTTTGAGGTACCTAGACATGGATTTAATTTTTTATTTTTGAACACCAATTAGATAAAAATATTTTCTACAACTCTCATGTTTAGAACTAAAGTCAGATCCTAGGGTAAAATGGTCATTTATTTAATTTAAGTAAAAACCGTTCAGCACTTTACAGAGAAAAGTATAGAATCTAGGCTTCTGTTGGACACGATTTTCGGCATCCATTCAAGGGCTATGGATTTGATTTTTTTTGGAGGATTTACTTTAAGGTGTTCCCTACAAGTTTCATGTTTTGTGTTAGGGTAAGTTGTTTGGAACAAATTGGTGATTTTGGCCAATTTATAAAGTGCGTTCATTCAACCTAAAAAGGATCTACATAATCGGTTCTCAACAGAAAAGTCACATGGTCTTTGGGGTACTATCTGAGGGTATTTTGGGCTTATTTTTCTTTATATTTAGTTTCATATATTAGCTATATTTTTTATGTTTACCACTTATGGATTTGGCTATTAAAACCTTAGGTTTTTGGTCTCACAAAAAGGTGTGACAAAGAGCTCTATCAGTCACTAAATCACAATAGTGATTTTGGGAAGAGGTTTGACCTATCAAGATTTCATATTTTTTGCTCATTTATGGTGGAAAGTACGATAAACATGTCCTCTACAAGTTTTATGTTTTGACCCAAGCTCGGTTCTCACTCTAACTTAGGGTTTTAGGTCTGCAACTCAGAGTGGTCAAAATTTGACACTCTTTGGTAAAAACGGTATATCTGGAGTTCTACCCAACGAAATCACTTCAAACCAGATTTGTATGAAAGAGAACTTAAAAATATAGGTCTGGACATAAAAATCACATTTAGATCATTTTTCTACAATTAGTTGTCATATTTTAAAGTTCGTGGTAGAAAGTTAATATGCCCAGAAAATCAGGTTATCTAGGGTTCGGTAACCTAGCTCATGTTGTGTTTAATTTTAATGTATTTTCTTTACATGCATGTCATATATTCATACATACCAAAGTTTCAGAACCTACTCAAGCCATAAAACTCAAAAATACTCATATGCAAGCACATGCAACACTTGATCATACATGAACAATCCATAACCTACTCCTACGACGCCTTTTTGAGTGATTCCTTGTTTCTTATTCTTATGGTTGATTATAGAGATGAATTGAGGGCTATTTTATGAGAGAATGACAAAAGGTTTTAGGAGATTTACTTACTTGTTTTGATGAACTAATAGTAGAAGGGTGATAGGACATGGCGTTGTTTCCCCTTCCTTGAACCTTCATAGCTTCTTCTTCCTTCTTCTTTCCTTCTTCTCTCCTTCTTCTCTTGAGAACACTTAGAAAAATTTTGGTGGCTCTCCCTCACCTCTCTCAGCTGAAATATAGAGAATAGAAAGGGTGGTGTTTAGCTTTCATTTATAGAGAAAAATGGTGGGAGACTTAATAATTAATATTGTAAGGAAATTTAAATATTTTAATTTATGATTGGTTGCATGGGGTGGCCAAGGCATTTTCAAGAAAATATTTTCAGAATATGGCAGCAAGGAATTCAGCTGGGACTATTTGGGGCAGCACAAAAGCTGATTTTGCATTATTATGGAGTTTAAATTATATTTTAGTACCATTTTGTGCAAGAAAATGCATAAAATATTAATTTTATGTATCTTTTTAATATCTTAACATACTAAAACCTATTATATTAATGTGTTTATAATTAATTTAGTCTTCTCATAACTTATCATAATTTTTATAGTAATTAATTAAATAAGTGTAGGCTTTTAAATTAATTTAAATTAGTTTGACAAGAATTTGACTTTTTGACTTATTCATTGTGTAGAGACTTTAAATAATTATTTGTTTACTTTTGTTGACCTATATTATGATATTATTATGTTTATTACTTCTATAAAAAGTCTTAGGTCATAATAATACTTGATTTATACAATTTTTTTCTTATTTTTAAGATTAAAAAGGCAAAAAGTAACTTTTTGTGCACAATTTCCTAGGTAATCGGCCATTCAAGGATATTTTTATCATTTTGTTATTTTTTTGTCTTTTATTATATAATTGTATCTAATTATCTGATTTTGAATGTCCATGTGTCAAAATTTAGAATTTTAAGTCTTTTTACTGTACTAGGGGTAAAATGGTTATTTTACCTTAATTATGAAAATTTTTTATTTTATATTTTATATTTTATGTTATTTACTTAATTTAGACCGTTCTGAAACTTTTTTGAGTATTAGGGTTTTGTATATGAGTATTTGATTTTTTAGGGTTTTTGAGACAAATTAGGGTTTTGGGTTAAGTTAGAATTTGTTTTATTCATACAGTGATCTATGTTCTCATTGTCTATTCGTTGCTAATACTAAGGTTTAGGCTAGATCGCCCTACAGGCAGTTACAGTCTGAGCTGTTACAACTAGGGATCGGACCGAGTTGTTACACTAATTTTGTTTTGCAGGTGTTCTAATTCCGATTTTATGATCATCATATTTTTTTATGTCTGATTGAATGGTTTGGATGATGATTTAATTATTTTTAATCACGAGGGTTAATCGTGATAGATTAAATTTTTTCTAGATCGAATGTGAGCCTACGGGACATAAGTTTCGATATAATAGCAATTATTTATTTTTAAATATCAGTTTAAAATATTTAAGAGTAGATTGAATATCAAAGACAATGAAGAACAGCCGGCGACACCGGCGGTGGTTTCGGATTGTTACGGGTCACACATCGCGGTGGTTTTTCCACAACTTTGACATATTTTTCAATAGCTTTTTCTGCAATTTTTAGGCTAAAAAAAACATGTCCCAAAAACACGAAAAAATTAGATTAAAAAATAGCCCACCGACGGCGATTCGGGGCCATTTTTCGATAGTTTTTTTTTATGTTTTAAAGATTGGTTTTAAGCAGGTTTTTTGGCATAAAATAGCAGTAAAATACTACTGAAAAAATAGTCCAAAAGGTGGGAAAAAAATAGCAGCAAAATAGAGGAGAAAAATACGCGGCCGCCGCTGCCAATGGCAGAGCAAACAGGCGTTGTTTGGGATATTTTTTGAGGCTTTTTGGAACTATTTTCGAGGCGTTCTTCGAAATAACATGTTGCTAGATATTAGTGTTATTTTTTTCGAAAAATGGGAGTAAAAATACCTTCAGAAAAAGCCTAAACAATGGGCTAAAATAGGCGGCGGCGCAGGCAGCAGCGGCGGCTGTTTTTGGGGCTCATCAAAAGCTAATTTTTTGGCAATTTTTGTTTTAATTTTTTGACAGAAAAATACTATTTTTTGAGAGCTATTTTTCAGAAGAAATGACGTAAAAAAATGGAGTACGGAGGAGGCGACAACAGCCACCTAAAATCGTGGTAGTAGCGGTGCCGGTGGCAGTGGTGCTGTGGTCGGCGGTGGTGTGGTTGTCCGGGGCTTTTTTGATTTGATATTCTGATATGTTTTAATCCTCGTGTGATATATTTGTATATCACAGTGTATCAGAGAAGCCTGATACAATCGAGATACAGAAAACTGACTTGAATAAGGATTATTACAACTTATCTTCAACAGGAGATGGAAACTCTTCAGAGTTTCAATTCAATCATAAAATTGGGATATATACATATTTTACATTTATATTCATATGAACTACGTAAATAATGTATATCTGTTTTATTTTTTCTGTTTAATTTAATTAATTTGAAAATTTCAATTTTAATTAAAATATTTTGTAAAAAAATAAAATTAAGTTTTTTTTAATTAAATGAAAAAACTTTAAATGTTTTATTTTTAACAAAATATCACGTTTAAGATGATTTTTATAAAATCAGATATTTTAGAAAAACGCAAAAATTAATTTCAAATTTTGAATTAATTAAATAGAAAAATATTTAATTTAAATAAATTATTATTTTTTGAAAAATGTGGAACATAAAATAAAATAATTAAATGCCTTTAACAAGTACCTTAGCTGAAAAGATAAAAAAAAAACTGCGCATTTATTAAATTTTATTTGTTACGCATTAAAACACGAAAAGATGGTTTGACAAACCAAAATATTTGGAATCGTGTACACAAAAAATGTTTGATTTTTTCAGATCGTATGGTTTTTAAAATTAATAAATTTATTTTAATTAAACGAATTTTTATAATCCTCAAAAATATTTTAAAAATCTAAATGGGAGAAAAAATTTATTCGCAGATAAATCCCGTGATCTTCATCACCAGTTTGTAGGCGATGTAATTTAATCCTGCGTATTGGCAGTAAGACCTTCCTCCCCATCGGACAGATTAATTACTGTATTGCCAGTACAAATCATCTTTAGGGATAATTCTGGATAATTGTTAGTGTAGATCACTTCTCTATCTGAAGGGTTCATTGTGAAGCAATTGATTTTGAATTAGATGATAGTTAACACTTATCTATATATAATAGTATCATCTCCATCTGAGTCACTGCTAGTATATACTAGACCGAAACAATGTCAGCTATTTAATTTTACTTGACAGGTTAGTTGCTTAAATAGTAAAATTAATAAAAATTGACCTGTCTGGACATACGATAGATAGTAGACGTCCTCCCATCGAGGCATGCCATTCAGAGAGTACCAGGCTGCTGCTGAATTTATTTTAAAATGGTAAAGGGAACCAAATTAAAATCAATTTAAAGTTTTGCTCGTTATAATTAACGGTATTTTTTATTATGTGATTCTCAAGATTAAAATGGTTTTCAACTCACTCGCTTCGATACTCAAAGAAAACAAACTTACGGGACCGAATTATGTTGACTGGAAAAGAAATTTAGACATTGGCTTAATTGTTGAGGATTACAAATTTGTGTTAACTGAGATATGTCCACCAGTACCTAATGTGAGGGCAACCGAACAAGAAACTCAAGCCCATCAGAAGTGGCAGAAAGGTAATCAGATGGCTCGTTGTTACATTTTAGCTTTAATGTCAAATATTTTGCAGTATCAGCATCAGTCTATGCCCAGTACCTATGACATGATTATGAACCTTAAAGAAATATTTAGGGATCAAAATTATGATGCTAGGTAGGTGGCCATGAAATTTCTAATGAATGTAAACATG
This sequence comes from Heliamphora pulchella, assembly GCA_032270985.1. Taxonomy (NCBI): domain Eukaryota; kingdom Viridiplantae; phylum Streptophyta; class Magnoliopsida; order Ericales; family Sarraceniaceae; genus Heliamphora; species Heliamphora pulchella. Next base: position 6,153,670 of record JAULJZ010000022.1, on the reverse strand, counting down.
GCTGAAGGCACCCTAATTAGGGATCATGTTCTGAAGATGATCAATCTTCTGAATGAACTGGAGATCTTAGGAGCTAAAATTGATAGAAAAACCCAGGTCGATATCATACTCGAGTCACTGCCTAAAAATTTTAAGCAATTTTTCCTGAATTATACCATGAACAAGCTCAGCTTTTCACTAGCAGAACTTCTTAAGGAACTTCAAGCAGCCAACGCTATTCTTAGAAAGCCAGGTTCTGTGTATGTGGCTGAAAAAGATTCTTTCTCTAAGCCGAAAGGTAAAAAGAAAAAAAGGTTCAAATACAAGGAGGTACAAGTCTAAAAGCAGTTAAGAGGCCAACAGCTGGTGTGAAGAAATTGAGAGACAAATGCTATCACTGTAACCAGTTTGGGCATTAGAAAAAGCAATTTTTGGTTTTTATCAGTAAGCAAAACAAACCAGGTAATTTCTGCTCACTGATGGTTGAAACATGTTTAGCGGTGTTATTTACCAGAACCTAGTGTGTAGATACGGGAGTCACTAATCATGTCTGTAATTCTTTGCAGGGATTCTAGGAAACTAGGCAGCTCAGTGATGGAGAAATATACCTGCATATGGGCAATAATATAAATGTGACAGCAGTTGTAATAGGAGATTCCATTTTTAGCTTTAGTAGAGATAGGATACTACTTCTAAAAGATTGTCTTTATGTACTTTCGATTAGAAAAAATTTAATTTCAGTTTCGAGTTTAATAAAGGACAAATATGCTATTCATTTTAATGACACTGTGGTTGTGAAAAAAATAAACATTTTATTTGTTCTGGTATATTGGTGGATGATCTATATGTCGTATCTCTTATCTCTCTTACACTGCAACTAACTGAATTGAATAACACATCTAATTTACCATATAAGAGAAAGTCTCCTTCTTTAATGAACTAAACATTTCTTTGGCACTTACGCTTGGATCATATTAATCTAAAAGAAATAAATAGACTGGTAGAAGATGGACTTTTAAGTTCATTGGAAGTGGAGATACTTTCAATCTATAAATCCTTCTTAGAGGGTAAATTGACCAAGAGGCCCTTTTCGGCCAAAAGCTATAGAGCTAAAGAACCGTTAGAACTAGTTCACTCTCATGTGTGTGGTCCTATGACAATCTGGGTTAGAGGTGATTTTGAGTACTTCGTCAGTTTTATTGATGACTACTTAAGGTATACATACATTTACCTAATGCACCGTAAGTCTGAATACTTTGAGAAATTCAAAAAATTTAAGGCAGAGGTAGAGAAGCGTCTGGGTAAAAGTATCAAATCACTGCATCCGACCGTGGTGAAAAATACCTCTTTAGAGAGTTTAGGACTATCTATCATCAGAAGGAATTATATCACAATTAACTGCACTGGGCACTCCACATCACAATGGTGTAGCAGAAAGAAGGAATAACACTCTTATAGAGATGGTAAGGTATATGATGAGTTATTCAGGATTACCCAATTTATTTTGAGGACTCGTATTGGAGACAACGGCTTACATTCTGAACTTGATATCATCTAAGTCAATACCTTCTACTCCCACAAAATTGTGAACCAAGTGTAAGTCAAGTCTGAAACACATTCGGATTTAGGAATGTCCAGTACATATGCTGAAAGAGAACGCAGGTAAGTTGGAACCGATGACAGAAATTTGTTTCTTTATGGGGTATTCCAAGCAAACGAAGGGTGGTCTGTTTTATAATTCTAAGGATCATAAGGTCATTGTTAGCACCAATACCTGATTCTTGAAGAAGAATTATATTATGGACCACAGACCCAAAAATAATATTAATCTAGAAGAAATGAGAGAAAATACATGTAGAACAGAAGAGGAACCACAAGTCATTGATATCCCATCGCCTCGTTGTAGTGGGAAGATTATCGGGACAGGTGCAAATCATGAACAGGATGCTGATGCACAGGGTTTAGATTTTGCACAACGTGTTACTACTAGTACACAGACATAAGTAGTGCCTCGTCGTAGTGGGAGGGTTATTCATCAATCTGATCAGTATATGTTCTTGGAAAAGTCTTTTGATAGGATCTCAGTAAAATTAGATAGTGAACTCTATAACTATAATGAAGCACTTCAGGACAAAGATGCAGATCTTTGGCAAAAGGCTATGAATTCTAAGATAGAATCTATGTATTTTAATCAGGTCTGAAAACTTGTAGAACCACTCGAAGGGATAAAATCCATTGAATGCAAGTGGATCTGTAAGAGGAAGAGAGAAGCAGACGGGAAGGTTAAAACCTTCAAAACTAGGCTTGTTGCAAAATGATTCACTTAGAAAGAATGGATCAATTATAAGGAAATATTTTCGCTGGTAGCCATGCTTAAGTCTATTCAAGTTCTCTTATCTATTACTGCTCATTTCGATTATGAAATCTAGTAAATGGATGTCAAGATAGCTTTCCTTGGCGGAAGTCTTGATGAGTGTATCTGTATGGTACAACCAGACATTTTCATAACAAACGACCAGGAGCACACGTTGTGCAAGCTTAAGAGATCTGTTTATGGACTTAAGTAGGCATCGAGGTATTGGAATACTCAATTTGATCAAGCCATAAAGTCTTATAATTTTAATTAGAGTCCAGATGAGTCCAGTGTGTACAAGAAGCGTGACGAAAGCTTGATGATCTTTTTAGTACTTTATGTAGATGATATCTTACTCATTAAAAACAATGTGGGCAATTATCTACGGTAAAAGTATGATTATCTAGGCATTCGATATGAAGGATTTAGGAGAAACTAGTCGCATCCTTGGGATCAAGCTTGTGCGAAATCGAAAATAAAAGATGTTAGGCTTATCACAAGTAAAGTATGTCGATGATATCCTTGGTCATTTTAGCATGCAGGATTCCAAAAAAACGTTTCTCTCTTTCAGACATGGAATCACTTTATCAAAAGATCAGTATTCTAAGACACTTGATGAGATAGAGAAGATGAAGGAGGTTTCTTATGCTTTGGTAATAAGAAGCCTAATGTATGTTATGCTTTGCACTAGACTCGACATATGTTTTGTTGTTGGCATGATTAATAGATATCAGTCTAACTTAGGGCAGGAGTATTGAACTGCGGTAAAAAAATATAATTAATTATCTAAAAAGGATTAAGAATTATATATTGGTTTACCAGGCAGACAGTCTAGTTCCTTTAGAGTACACATACTCAGATTTTTAGTCTACTTCAAGATATGTGTTTACCTTAGAAGGTAAAGCTATTAGTTAGAGGAGTATCAAGTAGTCCTGCATTGCTGATTTCACCATAGAGGCTGAGTACGTGGTAGCTTCTGAAGCAACCAAAGAGGCTATTTGGTTCAGAAACTTCCTATTAGATCTGGATGTAGTCCCTTCAGTTCAGTCAGCTATTACATTTTATTGTTACAATAGAAGAGTGGTTGAAAACTCGAAGGAACCAAGAGTCCACAAGAAAAGAAAGCACAATGATCGTAAGTATCACCTGATACGAGAAATTGTACAGAGTGATGATATTGTTGTGATCAAAATTGCATTAGTAGGCAACCTTACAGATCCTTATACAAAGAACTTATCCGCTAAAACTTTTAATAGTAATGTAAAGGGCATGAAAACCAAATGTATGGCAGCATAGTTTTGAGTATAAGTGGGAGATTGTTAGGATTGTATACTGAAAATTATGTTTTTAATATTTAATTTAATTTTAATAAAATTAATTTTCTATTTTATGAGAATCTTAATGAGTAATATATGTAATATCATTTCTTTAATGTTATGCATGGATGTCCTTTATTTTATACAGTATTTAATCTGGTGTATAGAGTACAGCTTGCACACAGAAGATCAGATTTTAGGTTCTTGCAGAATATAAGTTATTTATTCACAGTTTAGATGGAAATGGACATACAATCGGTACGACTGTAACACAGAGTTTTAGTAGACCTGTCTTAGTTACGAAAAACAGATAATAGCATCGTCTATTGTTCTGACTCTCTGTACTAGTACACTTTGTGTGTATTGAACATGACACATTATGGTAATTAATTTTATATTAACTATATAAATTAATTCACATCTCAAGGTTATTATGAATAGTGCTTATATTCTTAATCTTGAAATAATTATTGATTTGCCTATATTTAATATTAGTTGTTTTGATTCATTAGAGGGTGCGATCTTATATGGGTTTATATTCCCGATGAGTTGGATAATGGTATTATTTATATGGTGAATATTAATTATTGACAAAATTCATATCTCAATTGATCGGGATTGACGATACCCCCTTAAGGAAGCTTATAAGTTTTAACCAGTCCAAACCCTGCAGGTGAATTTGATTATTCGACGGTTAAATAAGTTAAGCGGAAGAGTTTAAGGAATTTTAAAATGCCGATTAAATAAAATTGTCAGTAATTAAATTTAATTGGCGGGTATCGAGAATCTTAACGTAGGAAGATGAGTTAAGCATTTAATATCAAAAGCTCAATGTAAGATGGTCTTGAGATTATGTCTTAGAGTGCAATTACAGTTCTTTAGTAGTATGAACTATAATTTAGTATTTTATAAAAATTACAAAAACTGCTACATGGTTTTCATATACCGCTGAGAGGTTTGCTTAATTATAAAAATCGCTGGATACGTATCTGGGTTACACTTGAAGTCTTTGTCATAATTACTCTACAGTCCTTGTTGTAGCCCTATAAATATGCGGATAGGCTAAACCATATTCATACCTTGTCTTCAAGACTAAAGTTGACCAGGTTCTGCCGGTGCGAGTTCTCGAAGGATCATAACCCACACTACGTTCGAGAATCACGTAAGGGAATACAATTTTAGTGACCTGGTACATTTTTATTTAATTGATTAACTATTTTTTTACGCAATTAAAATTTCTGGGGACAATTAGTGATTTATGGGGTCCAAAAACTTAATAATATAAATTAGAATTAAATAAAAATCAAATTGAGGATGAATTAGAAAGTTGATGGTATAAAAGATCAAAAAAAAATGAAAACGCCTCTCAGCCAAAGCTGTGAAGCTTCGGGAGAAACGCAGAAAAAGAGAGAGACGTCGAGAGAGATCGAGAGAGAGACAGAGCAAGAAGATAAAGACGCAAGCCGCACTACCTTCGCCCCATCATCGAGAGTACTAGCGCCACCTCCCTCGCCTATCCCGTTCGGCAACCATAACCCAAGCCCCCGCCGACTTTGCTGTCTTCTTCTTCTCTTCTGTTTTCAGTTTTCTCCATTATAGAGCCCCCACAGTCCAAACTTCATTTAGTTTTAGAAAGTCGTGGACTCACGTGAGAATCGAGGTAATAAACCAACCCGAAAACTCCTCCTCACTGCGGCTCTTCTCCATCCCCTATTTTGGCGCCACTGCGCGCTCCTCTCTTTTTTTTTTGATTTCTGTCATTTCTTTTATTGAACCATGAATTAGTGATATTAATAGCAAAATTGGAGAGTCAAACACACCCTAACCCCACCCCCAACCGCGCAGCTCCCTTCATCTTCTTCACTGGTTTTCTTTCCTTCTCGCCATTGTTGGCGCATCAAAGCTTGAAGGCAAGCTTATTTTCGGACATTGAGTGAAGCAAGACAGAAAATTAGAAGCCCCGAAGAGCTGAATTTGAGGATGACTGACACCTAGGGCTTTGGGGAGTTTGGCAAAATTCGAATCTCTGGAGGCTTCGACAGGTAGGATTTTGACTAATTTTAGTGCCTTGCTTTGAATTGTGTTGATTATTTTTAAAACTTTAGCTCTACCATCGAGTATTGAATAACTTATAAGTGTCTACAATGAATAATTCAAAACCACGAGAGTGGTGTTCTTGGAAGAACTCAGAGATAATTTAGAGTTTATTGAAGCCTTGATATAGGATGTCGAGATTAAATTAGTATTTCACCCACTACACATAAGTTAGTGTGGGGATATTGAGATTGAATACATGAATTGATGGGAGAATTGGTAATCAATTGGTAGAGGGATTAAAATGGGGTTCTGAATAATCGTTGGAGTTCTTAAACTCAGAGACTTGTAAACGGTGAATTAAGTTGATGGTTGAATTGATAAATTTGGGAATGATGATATATAAACTCATGAATAATAGATAAGAAAATGGAATAGTGAGTTAAAGATGGGGCGCTTGAACGATGCAATTCATTAGATTGAGAGGTGAAGGGTAGGTTCATGGGTAATTGACAAGACTTAGAATTTAATGAGATTACATTTTATAAGAGTAATTGGAATATTTTAATTACATGGCGAATGGACCTGAAAGACGATACTATGAGTTTCAAATTTTAAATCATAGTGAGTTATGATGGGAAAAGTAAATTTATGATCTAATTGGGAAACTTTAAACATTATTCAAAATCTATTAAACTCATAGTCAATTAATTTGGGTTTATTGTACGGTATAATTATGTATGAACTTACGGGTGGTGAGATGTTAGGAACTAAAATTTGGAAAGACTTCTAAGTGGTTTGAACATTGAAGCTTACAAAGTGGAGAAATTGATTAACTTAAGCTCGTGGGATTTGGAGTTCAGGATGGGATAGGGATATCTAATCAACAAATGAAACTAATAATAATAATAATATATATATATATATATACAGCTCAATAAAATGGAGAGGTAAAGTTTATGATTTGATTTGAGATGTGGATAATTCTCATAACTAACTTTTGTGTAATTAAGTTGATTTAATAATAATGGGAAGATGGGTTGGAATATGGCGTCCACAATGAGGTGTTTAGTAAGATTTATTAGCTGTGGTAACGGAAGGTAAACCTACAATCAGTAAAAGCGATTTAGGAATTACGGAGCGTATATCTCATGATAAAGGAGTGGAACGTTTGATTTCATTACATGCTATTTAGGATAGAATGGCGCAATGGGGATACTCAAGAAAATCAAGTGGGGGTGTGTGAATCTTCTAAAGTGATTATTTAATAATTGAAAGTTAGATTCATGGTTTAATGTTCTAATTGTTGGAGATTGTATAGAAAACATGATTTAACAAGAGTGAACTAACATTCTAGTTTAAGAAAGAAATACATAAAAATTATGAAGATTCTAGATTCTTTAATTTGATGTTATGTTGAATTGATTTGGCTCTTTAGAATTGAATTGATGAAGGATGGTTACATAGATATTAATTTGGAACCTTAGTGATCACATTGAGCATTGTTATTTGTTGGTTAACTAACTCCGATATAAACTTATGATTTATTCTAGTAACTTTGGTGATATTGAAACTCATAATACATTCACGGTTTGCAAATTGGAATTATATTACAATTTGATTTCATATAGAAAGAGTTTGGTTTATTATTGTTGGACAAATGCTGATTGTGGTATGTATAAATATTGCTTAAGCCTTGTAAAATGAATTTTTTAGTGAACTTGTGATAAAGATAGATGACTTAAATGTGTTTAGATAATTGCATGGGAATGGGAACGGTTGGTGAATGTGGAATAAGAATAATGTTTATGAAATCTAATTGGAAATACTTGAAAAATTGTGAAACTTTTAATAGTATTGAGGTAAAGAATTGATGAATAAGTTCGTAACAGATGAATTATTAAAGTGTAATCGGATTCACTTGATTTGTTAGCTTGTGATTTATGAGCTATGATTAAAATCTAATAAGAAGACTTGGAAGATAATGGAACGATCCACAGTACTAAGGGTTGTGATTGTTAAATTAGTAACAAAAAAGGAAAATGATACAAAAAAAATGATTTGAACTTATGATACGGAAATGACAATGAGGTATGTAATGTTTAAAGAATTGATTGGAAAATGACGTGATTGTGAAATTGAAATGGGGAGATGGATTCCAGGTTGGTAGTGAATATTGATATGATTAATCAAATATTAAACCGAGGATGATTGATGTGAACGTGATTAAGTTGGGCTTGAGTAGCTCTGCGGTGAAAGACCGAAAACTTTCGCAAGTAGGGTGCCCTACCCATCGGGTTAGTCCCCGAAAAGGTGTGCGTGGGTTGCCTATCCATCGGTGTTCCTCAGGGAAACCGAAAAAGACGGTTGTCGTGGTGAGTTATAGAGTTATCTATTACTCAATGGCTTCGCATAGTCTATTGAGGAAATAGGGAGGGGTTTCTATAAGCTGCACCCAACATCGGTTCAATGTTTTGATTGACGAAAAGAAAGTGAAATGTGTATTAAAAGAATTAAAGAATGAGAAAGACAGTTAATGATTAAATAATAGATAAGAGGTGAGTTAGTGTTTTGTTACTGATTAAAGAGAATAAAAAAATGAAAGCAAGAACAAAAGGAAGACAGAGAAATTGTGATTTATGTTAAGAAAAGAAGAGAATGGAAGCAAAAGAATAAGTAAAGAGCCTAATAAAAAAAACAAGAAAATAGAAAGAGAAATGAACAGTATTTATAAAAGATGGAAGTCTAAATGTTGGGTAACGAACATAAGGAATGGAAATGAAAACGAGACAAAAATAATTTGAAAGAATTTAAGACGAATGTAATAGAATAGAAGAAATAAGGAAATGAATCAGTATTTATTGTGAGTAAGCGTGGAACGCCCTTCAAAGGTGAAAATAATAAAAATGTGGTGAATGATTTGATTAAGAAAGAGTAAAGATTAAGTAAATAAAGGATGAAGATATGATGAATAAAAATGGGTTATAAACATGATTTACTTATGTTTGCATTATAACATGCCTTCCACACCTCACAAATCATGCATTACGCTGTTATTAGTCTTATCCTACGAGTTTTGGCTCAGGTTGTATGTATTCAACCTTTTACAGGTTTTGATAAAACAAGAGTAAGCAAAGATTGGGATATTGAAGAATGCATTAAAAGAAAGGAGTAAATTTTATTATTTTGATTTATAGATGTAACCATATATATATATTTGTTCAAATCTCATGTATTTGCTACAAAGAATTGTATTGGGAAACTTCATGGAAACAATGAGATTGTATTGGATGAATGTAATTAGTACACGAATGCATGGAAATGCATGTATGATATAATTCTCATAGAATGGTGCTTGTCAGTCATTATGTAGTTTAATCTAATATAGTTGGCAAATAGTTTTACTTGTGGTTGAATATGGAGATCCAAGCGGTGCCTGAGTATATATATTATTATTTGAGTTTGACAAGCTTAGAGGAAAAATTTGGGATAGTCCAAAAAACAGAGGGAACTCTGTCAAAATTTTTAAGAATTAGACTTAGTATATTTTGGAGTTTGGTATAGATGATAACCTATAATAAACTAAGTTCAAGAGAATATCATTAAAGAAATTTTGGTTAAGAGAATAATGAGTTATCAAGTGAGAATCACGCACCTCGGAGGCGAGAGCGTGACAACAGTAGAAAGTCTGAAGAGAGTTTCAACTCGAAATCAAAATCGTAGTTGGAAAATCGACCAAAAGGTATTCTTCTAAATTAACTGTGGTTGCACGGGTTTTATTTTGATCATTCGACATCAAAAGTTTTATCTAGAGCCCGTTTCGGTAATTGCCCGTCTAGTTATTTTTTATCAAAATCGTTTACAAAAATAATGATCTTGGCTGTTTTGCCTCTAACAATGGGTGCTACTAATCATGTCTACAATTCTTTGCAAGGGTTCCAAGAAATTCGATAACTTAGTGATGGAGAGATTTATTTGCATATGGACAATAATAAAAAGGTGACAACAGTTGTAGTGTAAGATGTTACTCTTAATTTTAGCAGAGATCGGATTTTAGTATTGAGAGATTCTCTTTATGTACCTTCCATTAGAAGGAACTTAGTTTTCGTTTATAGATTAGTTAAAAATGGATATTTAGTTTATTTTAATAACTCTATGGTTATTAAGGATAATAATTTGATTATCTGTTCTGGTACATTGGAGGTTGATCTTTATGTTATTACTCTAATATCTCCTACACTATAACTGACTGAATTGAATAACACATCTAATTTACCATATAAGAGAAAGTTTTCTTCTTTAATGAACCAAATATTTCTTTGGCACTTATGCTTAGGTCATATTAATCTAAAGCAGATAAATAGACTGGTAGAAGGTGGACCTTTGAGTTCATTGGAAGTGGAGGCACTTCCAGTTTGTGAATCCTGCTTAGAGGGTAAGATGACCAACAGGTTCTTTTTGACCAAAGGCTATAGAGCTAAAGAACCGTTGAAAGTTAGAACTAGTTCACTCTAATGTGTGTGGTCCTATGACAATCCGGGCAAGAGGTGTCTTTGAGTACTTCGTCAGTTTAATTGATGACTACTTAAGGTATGGATACATTTACCTAATGCAATGTAAGCCTGAATACTTTGAGAAATTTAAAAAATTCAAGGCGGAGGCGAAGAAGTGTCTGGGTAAAAGTATCAAATCACTACGATCCAACCGTGGGGAAGAGTACCTCTTTAAAGAGTTTAGGAATTACATGTCATTAGAAGGGATTATATCCCAATTGACTGCACCAGGCACTCCGCAACAGAATGGTGTAGTAGAAAGAAGGAATAGCACTCTTATAGAGATGGTAAGGATAATGATGAGTTATTCAGGATTATCCGATTCGTTTTGGAGACTTGCAATAGAGACAGCGGCTTATATTCTGAACTTGGTACCTTCTAAGTCAGTACCTTTTACTCCCACAGAATTATAGATCGGGCGTAAGCCTAGTCTAAGACATATTTAGATTTGGGGGTGCCCAGCACATATGCTGAAAGGGAAGACGGGTAAATTGAAACCGAGGACAGAAGATGATTATATTATGGACCACAGGCCCCAAAGTAAAATAGTTCTGGAAGAATTGAGAGAAAATATCAGTAGAACAAAAGAGAAACCACAAGTCACAAATATTCTATTACCTCGTCATAGTGGGAGGATTATTGGGACATGTGTAAATCATGAACATGGTACTAGTGCACATGGTTTAGATTCTGCACAGCGTGTTACTGCTAGTACGTAGACACAGGTAGTGCCTCGTCGTAGTGGGAGGGTTATTCATCAATCTGATCGGTATATGTTCTTGGGAGAGTCTTTTGACAGGATTTCGACAGAACTAGATGCCGAACCATATAACTATAATGAAGCACTTCAGGACAAATATGTAAATCTTTGGCAAAAAGGTATGAATTCAGAGATGAAATCTATGTATTTTAATCAGGTCTAAGAAGTAGTAGAACCACCCAAATTGATAAAACCTATTAGATGCAAGTGGATTTATAAGAGGAAGAGAGGAGCAAACGGGATGGTTGAAACCTTCAAAGCTGGGCTTGTTGCAAAAGGGCTCACTCAGAAAGAATAGCCATGTTTAAGTCTACCCGGATTCTCTTATCAATTACTGTTCATTTAGATTACAAAATTTAGCAAATAGATATCAAAGCAGCTTTTCTTAACGGAAGTCTTGATGAGGGTACCTATATGATACAACCAGACGGTTTCATAACAAAGGGTTAGGAGCACATGTTGTGTAAGCTTAAGAGATCCATTTATGGACTTAAGCAGGTATTCAAATGAGTCTTGTGTGTACAAAAAGTGTGACGGAAGCATGTTGATCTTTCTAGTACTTTATGTAGATTATATCTTACTCATTGAAAACGATGTGGGGACATTATCTACGGTAAAAGTATGGTTATATGGGCAGTTCGATATGAAAGACTTGGGAGAAGTCAATCACATCTTTGTGATCAAGCTAGTGTGAGATCAGAAACAAATGATGTTGGGCTTATCACAAGTAAAGTATATCAATGATATCCTTACTCGTTTTAGCATGTAGGATTCCAAGAAAGAATTTCTCTATTTCAGGTATGGAATCACTCTATACAAGGATCACTATCCTAAGACACCTAATGAGATAAAGAAGATAAAGGCGGTTTCTTATGCTTCGGTAGTAGGAAGCCTAATGTATACTATGCATTGCACTAGACCCGACATCTGCTTTGTCGTTGGCATGGTTTACAGCTATCAGTCTAACCCAGGGCAGAAGCATTGGACTGCGGTAAAGAATATAATCAAGTACCTGAAAAGGATTAAGAATTATATGTTGGTTTACTAGGCAGATAGTCTAATACTTTTAGGGTACACAGACTCAGATTTTCAGTTAGATAAAGATTCTCGTAAATCTATCTTAGGATATGTGTTTACCTTAGGAGGTGAAGCTATTAGTTGAAGGAGTATCAAGTAATCCTGCATTGCTGATTTTACCGTGGAGGCTGAGTATGTGGCAGCTTCTGAAGCAGCCAAGGAGACAGTTTGGCTTAGGAATTTTCTGTTGGATCTAGATGTTGCCCCTTTAGTTTAGTCGGTTATTCCACTTTATTGTGATAATAGCAGAGCAGTTACAAACTCGAAGGAACCAAGAGTCCACAAGAAAGAAAAGCACATTGAGCGTAAGTATCACCTGATACGAGAAATTGTACAGAAGGGTGATGTTGCTGTCACCAAGATTGTTTTAAGAGACAAACTTGTAGATCCTTTTACAAAGAGCTTACCGACTAAGACTGTTAATATTCATGTAGAAGGCATGAGAGTTAGATGTATGGCAACATGATTTTGAGTATAAGTGGGAGATTTTTAGGTTGTATACTGAAAACTATATTTTTTGTATTTAATTTTATTTTAATAAAATTAGTTTTTTATTTTATAAGAATCTTAATAAGCAATGTATGCAGTTTTATTATTTATTTAATGTTATGCATGTATATATTTTATTCTGCACTGTATTTAATCTGGTATGTAGAGTACGGCTTACACATAGATGACCAAATTTTAGGTTCTTGCAAAATATAAGTATTTGTTCACAGTTTAGATAGAAATGGACATACCATCGGTACGATTGTAGTACAGAGTTTTAGTAGGTCTGTATTGGTTATGGAGAACAGATGATAGCGTCGTCTATTATTTTAACTCTCTGTCCTAGTACATTTTGTATGTATTGAACAAGAAATATTGAGATAATTAATTTTATACTAACTATATAAATTAATTCACACATCAGGATTATTATGAAGAGTACTTATGTTCTTAATCCTAAAATAATTATTAATTTGTGTATATTTAATATTAGTTGTTTTGATTCATTAGAGAGTGCGGTCTTATATGGGTCTTTATTCCCGGTGAGTTGGATGGCGGTATTATTTATATGGTGAATATTAATTATTGACGGAATTCATGTCTCGAATAATCGGGATTGACGATACCCCCTTAAGAAAACTTATAAATTTTGATCGGACCAAACCCTACAGGTGGATTTTATTATCCGGCGGTCAAATAAGTTAAGAAAAAGGGTTTAAGAAAATTAAAGATACCAATTAAATTAAATTGTCAGTAATTAAATTTAATTGGCGGGTATCGAGAATCTTAACGTGGGGAGATGA
>JAULJZ010000022.1:6107049-6140206 GCA_032270985.1 Heliamphora pulchella | reverse complement strand
GATTTGTAGATCAATTTCACTTTTTGATGTTGGTTGTAGTTTCCACCACATATGATTTCTCTCTTTCTCTATTGTCCTTTTCTTACGATGGACTTCTTGAGGTCCTATGATCTTATTAATTAATCATTTATGCATGAGCAATGGCCTGAGTGATCACATTTGAGAATTATATTGAAGTATTGTCTTTTGTGTCTTAGTTGGCACTAAACATGTTAAATGGCAATGAACTTGCCATCTGATGGCCTCACATGACATGTTATTAGTGTATAATGTATGGTGCCATGCCAAATAGTACTGAGATGCGATCGCTCTAGTGTTACTTTTTTTAATGGTTTCCTTCTCCTCTCCTCTCCTCTCTGTGTATGTGTGTGTGTATTCTTTGATTTATTTCGGAATGATAAAATTTTCACTGAAACCCTTCAGTTGCAAATAACTTAAGATTATGTTGGGAAAAATTATAGTGGAAGGACCTAAGTGAGAAATGGGTCATACTTATTGAAGTGGAAAAAAGTTTAATTTATCCTAAATATTTTAGAGGGAGAGAATGGGATACTTTAATTTTGGAAAATAATTTTGTTTGGGAGATGGCCAACGTCCCCGCCGTCCAAGGTAATTCAATTACTGGCTTAACAGTGCCAAAGTTTTTTTTTTATGGAACACCATCGACTTTCCTGAAGAATTAACAACTGAACTAGAGGGAGGAGGGCAGCAACTCAAGTCTGCAAAAACGTTACCTCACATATAGGGTAGAGACAGCCAAATCATGCGCTTACAAATAAAGTTTCCATTACAAGTGGCAGTTATATAATATTATATTATATTACAATAGGCAGGCAGCAGACAAGATGTGGAAAGCAGAGGAGTGGGAGGAGGGAGGGATTCATTCATTTTTACCGCTACATCTTAATCAATCACACATTGATTCACCACTTTCATCAACCTTAGGCCGAGTCTTCCTAAGGACCTGTTAGAGCATTAGTTAGTACCAAGGCAATAGTAAAGCGCTAGTGCACAAACAATAAGCCACAGTTTCAGCTCGGGATGACTTTTCTCAACTTTTATGGATTTTGGGATCCAAAACTATATTAAAGTTTGTGTTAGAAGTCCAAAGAAATCTAATAAAAAGAAAACGCATGAAATTTAATAAGATAATTTGATCATTATATAGCATTGTTGTACGAAATTTCAAGAGCAGGGTAGGTGTGTCTATTGTCTTACCTCCCGGAGCATGCCATTCTAATTAATTATCATCGAAATTCTTTCTTTTGACTTCATGTTATTCACCTATAATTCTTTAGCTCTTGACTGTAGATCAGTGATATACAATTTCTTCCTTTCTCGCGCGTCTTGAGCAGATACTCTGTTTCTCAGTAATTTGTTCATAAACATCGTGGTATCAAAGCAAAATACTCAGTCTGTTAGTACGCACTGACTATTCGCCTGTCTTACAGGATGGTCAATGAAGCATCTTTTGAGGACCCTTCCATGGGTGCCTATTCCTGGCATACAAACAATGGCACTTGTAGCTAGCGATAGCAATTGGGAGTGGAGGCAGGGGCGGAGAATAATGGAGCGAGAGAAGCCAATCTTATTCCCATCCCATTTCTTATCAGGAGAAGGAAATAAGTTAACAAAAATTGGAGCAAGAAAGGCAGAGATGGTATGGGGTGAAAAGAATTGTCATTGCTACTTGGAGTTGGGTACGCTTTTTAACTAATTCTTGTTCTTGGCACACAACATGCTTAGTTATGAATTTAGCAAGCTAAATTAAATTCTATTCACATATTAAAGTGTTTACAACGCACATACGTGTACCTCCATGCTGTTTGTATGTAGAAATTAATTACACATGCATTTTGGAAGTGCAAGGCCTTGCACGTGATTAGTCTCCTGAAGGTGGAGCTATAGATGAATTTCTAAAAATGGAAAATAGAAATCCTACTTACCCAGAAAGGTATTCTAGAAACCAATTATGTATTGTGTAGGCTATACTCCTAGTGAAACAAAACTATTTATTTTTTGAATTGTGGGTAAGTTTTTGAGAACTTTAAGAGTTACTACTTACTAGTATTACTGAAATCATCAATGGAGTTATAACTGACATACAAATGTTATATCTTCTATCTCTCAAATACTGTAACTGACTAAATTAAATAACACATCTAATTTAACATATAAGAGAAAGGATCCTTCTTTAATGAACCAAACGTCTCTTTGGCACTTACGCTTGGATCATATTAATCTAAAAAGAATAAATAGACTGATAGAAGATGAACCTTTGAATTCATTGGAAGTGGAGACACTTCCAGTTTGTGAGTCTTGCTTAAAGGGTAAGATAACTAAGAAGCACTTTTCGGCCAAAAGCTATAGAGCTAAAAAACCATTGGAACTGGACATCTCCAAAATAAACTTCTGTCCTCGATTTTAACTTAACCACGTGGTTAAGTTAGAATCGAGGACGTGGTTAAGTTAGAATCGAGGACATAAGTTTATTTTTTTGTTGAGTATCCCAAGGGAACGAAGGATGGTTTATTTTATAATTCTAAGGATTAGAAGGCCATTGTTAGCACTAATACCCGATTCTTGAAAGAGGATAGGACCACATGCCAAAAAGTAAAATTGTTCTGAAAGAAATGAGAGAAAATACCAGTAGAATGGAAGAGGAATCGCAAATCACTAATATCCCATTACTTCATCATAGTAGGAGGATTATCGAGACATGTGCAGATCCTGCACATGGTGCTACCATTAACATGCCAAACGAGCATGTGGGTAATGGCGCACAGAGTTCAAATTCTGCACAGTGCGTTACTGCTAGTACACAGACACAGGTAGTGCCTTGTCGTAGCGAGAGGTGTTAGCCCAAGGTCTTTTTATATTGATTTTGATGATTTTCATAAATTCATTTTCTAAGAATAAATGGCTTCAAAAAGGATAATAATTATATTTTTCAAAAAGAAAGTGTTAACACATCTTGAACAAATGAGTTGACACCTTAACCAAAAAAATAACTTATCTCTCAAAAAGTTTAAAACACTTAAGTATTCTTAGAAATATTTTGTGTTGAACCCAATTAACAATTAAGTCACAATTTTAAAGCAAAGTATACTTGAAAATATTAAGTGTGTCAACTTTTTGAACAAATAGTTTGACAACCTAACTGTTTGATAAAGATATTTCGGGTATAAAAAAGTTTGTGTCGACACAAATGAATTTTGTGTCAACACAAAAGTGCCGAAGCTCTCTGGACTCAAAATGAGTCGACACAAAAGTGATTTCTCACTTTTGGTATCCAAAACTTTGAGTCGACATAAATTCCAAATGAGTCGACACAAAAGAACCGAGGTCACCTGTAGATTGTAGGTGTCGACACAAAATTGAAGATGAGTCGACATAAATATCCCGAGCCTACCTGAAGAAATTTGGTGTTGACACAAATGTCTACATGAGTCGTCACAAATATGCCGAGTGTTTCTGCAAAAGTTTAGTGTCGACACCAAGAAGATTTGTGCCGACACAAATGGTCTTGTCCCGGATGCTGAAGTTCAAATGAGTTGACACAAAATTCATTTGTGTCGACACCATTGTGTTGGTGAGAAAGACTGCAGAATTTGTGTCGACACCTCAGAAAATTTGTGTCGACCCAATTACTTAAAGATCCCTGCTCTAGACATTTTGTGTCGATACCTGCAACACAGATTCAAATTTGTGACAGACTTCAACGGTTGAATTTTTGGCATTTAATGCCCTCACCTACCTCCAACGGTCATGAATTTTCAAGAGCTTACATAAGGAGTAACTTCACAGCATTTAATCTCTCTGAGACTTTTAATCACTGTTATATTACTTGAATCAAACTCAAAATTCTCAAGCTCTCATTTATTCCTAAACTCCAGCTCTTACTCCTCATCTTTCTTTATCTCTTCATTTATTGTAAATTATTTTCTATAAAGAGAGTGAGTGTTTCTCATTTAATACACTTCATTTATTGTATTCAAGGGTGAGTCACCATTTACCCTTTGAGTGAGTGAGTAAATCTCATCAAAGAAAAATTCAAGAGTGATTAGAGAAAAATAGGAAATTATTTTCATAGGATCATCTTGAATCTGATATAAGCTTTTGAATGTACCCGTAAACATTCTATAGCTCAAGCGATGTCATGAAGTTGAACCATTCTACATAGTGAAAAATCTCAAGAAAAAACTTGAGGAGTGGACGTAGGGTTGGAAGAAGCCGAACCACTATAAATTCTCACTATCTGGTTCATTCTCTCTATCCCTAATCTTTTAAATATTTGCATTGCTTTAATATTTGATTATCTTGCTATATTTACTTGCTATATTAAAAGGTTTTTTAAAAGGTTTTAAAAATTGATTTTAATTTTTTAATACCTAATTCACCTCCCCTCTTGGGTTGCCTAGAACTAACAATTAGTATCCGAACTTGGGCTCTTATTTTTTACTTAACCGTCTAAGAGTTTTTATGGCAACCACTAGCATCGGGCCTATCCAATCCAAAGATAAGTCGACCAATAGACCTCTCTTATTTAATAGAACAAATTATAATTATTAGAAGGTTAGAATGAGAATCTATATTCAAGCTGTAGACTATGACCTTTTGCGGGTTATTATTAATGGACCCAAGAGACCCACCAAAACCGTTGAAGGGGCTTTCGTCTCTAAACCTGAGGTTGAATGGACTAAAATCGACATTAGAGAGATACAAAAAAATGCTAAGGCTATGAATCTTTTATATTGCTTACTTGACCCAAATGAGTTCAATAGGATCTCAACATATGACACCACAAAAAAATATGGGATAGACTTAAAGTTACCCATGAGGGTACTAACCAAGTGAAGGAGTTCAAAATAAGTCTACTTGTGCATAACTATGAGTTATTTAAAATGAAGTATGATGAAACTATATCTGATATGTTTACTCGTTTCACTGACATTAATTATGGACTAAAATCTCTTAGCAAGATTTATACAAATGCAGAAATTGTGAGAAAAATTCTTAGGTGCATGCCTAAGAGTTGAGAAGTTAAGGTCACAGCTATCCAAGAAGCCAAAGATCTCAATACGCTCAGTTTAGAAGAACTTCTTGGATCTCTCATGACCCGTGATATGAACATAAAGATGGACGAAAAGGATGACAACAAAAAAAGAAGGGCATTATCTTCAAATCCTCAACTCATGACGAAGAATCCGAGGAAGATTCCTCAAGTGATGAGAACGAAGACATGGCTCTTATCATGAAAAAATTTAAACGGTTTCTAAGAAATAAGAAATAAAGAGGAAGAAAATTCTTTAAGAAAGAAGGATACAAAGGCGAGCTTACCAAGTTCAAGGGCGATTCTAGCAGACTCAAGACTGATCACAAAAAATATGAAATAATTTGCTATAAATACAAAAAATCTGGACACGTCAAGACTGAATGCCTTTGGCTCAAAAACCAGTTCAAAAAAGGATTCAAAAAGCCATGATAGCTGCATGGGGCGAGAGTGATGACAGCAATTCTGAGGACGAAAAAAAAAGGAAACGAAGTTGCAAATTTATGCCTTATGGCTAGAAAAGATGATGAGGTAACCTCTGACCATTTTTCCTTAAATGAATTATAAAGTGCATTTGAAGATTTGCATAATGAATTGAGAAAAATGGGTGCAAAGAACTCTATTTTTAAAAAGTTAGTTCTATCCTCCTCAAGTGAAACTGAAACCTTGAAAAATGAAAAACTGCCCTTATTAAAACAAGTTTTTGTTTTGAAAGATGAAAACAAGGTTTTGATTGAAAAGGCTGAAGACCTTACCAAAACTATTTATAAGTTCACTCAAGGAAAGAACAACTTAGATAAATTTCTTGGCTTATAAAAATGTGTTTTTGACCAAGCCAAAATTTGGTATAAGTCAAAGAAGAAACAAACGTTCCTAAGCAATATTTTTGTCAAGGCATCTTCTAATTATACAAATGCCACTTGTTTTTATTGCTATGAACATGAACATACTCTCACACATCGTCCACATAGAAAACTTTTAAATAATTTTCTCAAGAAGGTTTGGGTTCCTAAAGGAACACATCCTTAAGGAACAAACACCAAAGGACCCAAGAAAATTTGGGTACCAAAAATCAAAACTTGATTTTTCTTGCAGGTATGTCTCAAATTTTCATTCAAGAAAAGAATATGGTATCTCGATAGTGCTTGTTCAAGACACATGAAATGCTTGTTAATCGATGTTTGCATCTCTCAAACCAAAAGATGGTGGATTTGTGATATTTGGAGACAATAGCAAAGGAAAAATCATAGGAATTAGATGTATCAGTAAAATTCATTCCCCTTCTATTAAAAATATTTTGCTTGTTGATAGTTTGAAACATAATATTCTTAGCATAAGCTAACTTTGTGACAAAGGCCACATGATTGTCTTTGATCATGCTAAGTGTGTTTTTGAAAATTCAACCAATAACAAAGTTATTTTTGAAGGTCATAAATATGAAAATATTTATACATTTACTCTAAATGATTTTTTCAAAAATGACACCAAATGCTTAGCCGCTTTGAGTGATAATAGTTGGTTGTGGCATAAAAAGCTTAAATGTGCACGCATGAATTTGATTTTTAAACTTTTAAAAAAAGAATTGGTGATTGGTTTACCCCAAATCAAATTTAAAAAAGACAAAGTGTGTGATGCATGTCAATAAGGAAAATAAATTAGAAGTTCTTTTCATTCTAAAATGAGATTTCAACTTCTAGACCATTATAACTATTGCACATGGATTTATTTGATCCAACAAGGACTTCAAACCTTGGAGGCAAAAGATATGCCTTTGTGATTCATCTCAATGGTCATCCAAAAAATCTTGCCTAAGGAGTGGAGGTATGCTCATGGTCATCCAAAAAATCTTGTTATTGGTGATTCATCTCAATGTGTCAAAACTCGATCCTTTCTACATATTGTTTGTGGTAATTTAGCATTTTTTTCTCAGACTGAACCAAAACATTTTGTGGAAGCCAAAAACGATGAGTTTTAGACCTTAACTATGCAAGAGGAGCTTAATTAATTT
The DNA here is from genome assembly GCA_032270985.1 of Heliamphora pulchella. Lineage (NCBI taxonomy): Eukaryota > Viridiplantae > Streptophyta > Magnoliopsida > Ericales > Sarraceniaceae > Heliamphora > Heliamphora pulchella. The sequence continues at coordinate 6,133,145 of JAULJZ010000022.1, read as the reverse complement.
GAAAGAAACAAAATTTAAACTTTAGTCCCAAGACCTAAGGAACACTCCATCATCGGTACAAAATAAATTTTTAGAAATAAAATAGATGAGAATAAAGTAGTTCTTAGAAACAAAACTCGATTGGTAGTCCAAGGTTACAATCTAGAAGAAGGCATCGATTTTGATGAGATTTTTGCTCATGTGGCTAGGCTTGAAGCGATTATGATGTTGCTTGCTTTTGCATATTTTAAAATTTTCAAACTCTATCAAATGGATGTTAAAAGTACTTTTTTAAATGATTTTATCTCGGAAGAAGTTTTTGTGAAACAACCCCCTGACTTTGAAAATTCAGATTTTCCAAACCTTGCTTACAAACTTACCAAGTCTCTTTATAGTTTAAAGCAAGCACCTAGAGTCTAGTATGAAAGACTAAGCAAATTCTTGATTGAAAATGAGTTTTCAAGAGGAAAAATTAATACCACTCTTTTGATCAAGTCTCAAGAAAATGATATGCTAGTTGTCCAAATTTATGTAGACGACATTATTTTTTGTTTAACTAACGAATCACTTTGCAAGGACTTTGCTATGTGCATATAGGGAGAATTCGAGATGAGCATGATGGGTGAGCTCAACTACTTCTTTGGACTCTAAATCAAACGAACTCAAGAAGGAATCTACATTAATCAAGCTTAATACACTCGAGACATATTGAAAATGTTTGACATGATGAAAGCAAAACCCATGGAAACTCCAATGTGTCCTATAACAAAGCTTGACAAAGATGAAGATGGTATAGTAGTAGATGAAAAGCGTTATAGAGGTATGATCGAATCTCTACTTTACCTTACTGCTAGTAGACCGGATATCATGTTTAGTGTTTGCATGCGTGCTAGATTTTAATAAAATCTTAAAGAATCACATGTGACCGTCGTCAAACATATCTTTAGATATCTTTTGGGCACATAAAATCTAGAATTATTCTATCTTAGAGGAATAGCCTTTGAGTTGTTTAGCTATTCAGATGCTGATTTTGCTAGATGTAAAGTAGATAAAAAAAGTACAAGTAGAACTTGTCAATTCCTAGGACACTCACTAATCTCTTGGTTTAGCAAAAAATAGAACTCAGTAGTCTTGTCTACAGTCGAGGTTGAGTACATTGCAGCTTGAAGCTGTTGTGCACAAGTTCTTTGGATGAAACAACAATTAGAGAACTATGGTTTTCATTTAGAACATATCCCTATAAAATGTGATAACACAAGTGCAATTAATATATCCAAGAACCCTATACAACACTCAAGAACCAAGCACATAGAGATTAGACATCATTTTATAGGAGATCATGTGTAAAAAGGTAATATCGATCTTGAATTCATAGGCACAGATTACCAATTAGCTGATATTTTCACTAAACCTTTAAATGAAAAAAGAATATTCTATATAAGAAGAGAACTTAGTATGTTATGTGCTCCAAATTTATGATTAATATGTCATACTAACTATGTCTTTTTAATGCATCTCAAATCTTTTGACATTCTTCATTGATATGTGAAAAGTGTCGACACATTTGTGTGCTAAATTGACCCAAAATTGTATAGAAGTGATACTGCGAAAAAAAGTGTCGACCCTTTTCTATATAGTGTCGACTCAAATTCGTTAACTAACTCTCGGTAAATTTGTGTCAACACAAATCTTAATCGTTTCGACCCAAACGACTGAAAGTGTCGACACAAATTCCTGTTTTGAATACCCACACTCATGAAGAAAAGTGTCGACACAAATGTTATATGTGTTGACACAAATCTTTATGCCTATATATAGAGGCGTCGGTCCCCCAAACGTCACATCGTTTCCCTTTCTCTCTAAAACTATTCATCTCCCGCGATTTTTATCTTTCAAAAATCGTGTCGAATCTTTATTTTCTTCTTCCTTCTCTCTTCGATTTCTAACTAAAATTGAACACAGTGCCACCAAGGATGATGGGAAAAGGTGCAAAACGATAAGCCGAAGTGGGTTCTTCGAACCCTAGAGCATCTAAGAAAAAGAAGACCACCGCGATGACGACGAACTCGGCGACGGCTGTTGGAATGACTCAAGATTGATGTTCCAGTTCAACAAGTACCAGAATGTGTACTTTCAATCCTTCGCAAACCAAAAGGTAATGCCAGGGCGCTCTATTGATTTTTATTTCTTTAACTCCATTGAAATGAGCTTTGGGACTTGGTTCTCTGATTTGGGTTGGGAACGACTTCTCTAAACCCGTGACCCACATTACCCAACACTAGTAAAACTCTTTTATGCACACATTCACATTTTCACCATTCCTACCAACACTATCACCACTTGGGTGAATGGTGTTCAAATTCATTTGACCCCTCACATTCTTGATGAAATTCCCGGCATTTCTGAGGGCAATTTGTTTGTATCATGTAAACAACCAAAAAGGAATCTCGATCTTGAAGGTTTTTCCTTCCATAATGCTGTAAGACAAATCTTTGAGGTTGAGGAAATTAATCCCTCGAAACCCTTGGAAGCCAACTCCCTTAAACCCGAACGGTGAATCCTCCTTCATATTGTGAACCACGTTTCCCTACCTCAAATGGAAAATTTGGGGATGTCACCTATATGCATATGTTTGTTATGTGGTGCATTCTGGAGAAGAAAGCCCTTGATCTCAGGTTTCTTTTCATCTCTAGTATGCTTCAATCGCATGAGAAATCAAATTCTTCTCTCCCTTATACAATATTTTTAACAAAAGTCTTTAATCATTTTGATGTTGATCAATCTGCGAAGAAGGCTGTTGCTTTTTTTAAACATGACTTGTATGGTAGTTCTACCCTTAAGCATATGCAAATTACTAATGTTAATGATGTTTGGACTACAACTCGTCGTGGTACCCCTTCCTCTACTAGAACTCCTCCTCCATCTCGAGCCATATCTCCTATTCCCAATGATTCTAGTGCTCCTGGTCCCTCCTCCTCTAGACCTCATGTTAATCCCTCCTCTGTTCCTCCTCCTTCTCATTCTGTTCCATCTTCAGTTGGCTCGTCTCTTGATCTGTCTGAAATCACCTTTCTTATCCAAAATCTATCCTCCTCCTTGACAAACTTTTAAGCAAAAATTAACCAGGACTTTTGTGATCTTCATCACACCATTTCTGATCTTTTTGGCAAAGTCAAACATCTAGACAAATCTAACTGCTCCTTAAGGAAAGAAATTGAACGTGCTACTGATGTCGGGAGATCTTTTTGTTGCACAATGGATGACAGTATTGTCTCTATTGTTAATACGAGCACTGCCATTCTCCGGCAAGTTAGAAAGGAATATGATGAAGGGGTTGTGATTGCTGTTTAAGACAATGCCAGAAAGGTCGAAGAACATCTCCAATGGCTCAAACAAGCCTAGGCTACCCAGTTCAAGCCCAATGAGACCAAGGCAGAAAAAGCTGCAAGGCTAAAACATGAAGCAAACTTGGCCCTCGCTGCCAAATTTGAAGCAATGGCTTCCGCTGAAGCTAAAGATGAACGAGCTCAATCTTCCAATGAACGAGCCTCTATGAGCAAAGAAAAGGCTGAAGCAAAGAAAAAGTTCAAACTGTTTATGGATGACCAATAGCTGCCCCCTTTTTTTTATGTTTACAATAGGGAAGAAAGTGGTGTAAAGGGGAGTGAAGTGAAGGGGAGAAAAACTAAATTTTTTTTAAGAATAAGATGTAAAAGTTAACATACATTTCTTTTTATGGGTTGTTTGAATGTTTTGGATGAATGCTTAAATACTTTTTTGCTGATGAATGAATACTTATATTTATGTGTTTATGGCTAATCATGTTCATATGTCTATGATTGAATGTTGAATTTTGAAAATCACTTTGCACGTATTTGTTGTGATGCACAATTTTTTAGTTAATATTGCAAATCATTATCTGAATGCATATTACTACGCTAAAAGCATGCCTAGCTATTATGAATGCATATCTTGTTTAAGATATATCGATAAGGGAAGAATCATTGTTGAAAATCTTTTCAAATATTTTTTAGAAAATGTTGAAATAATTGTAATCATAAAAAAATGAAAGATTGTTAGCCTAAGGACTTTTTATATTGATTTTGATGATTTTCATAAATTTATTTTCTAAGAATAAATGGCTTTAAAAAGGATAATATTTATATTTTTTAAAAAGAAAGTGTTAACACATCTTGAACAAATGAGTTGACACCCTTAGCTAAAAAAAATAACTTATCTATCAAAAAGATTAAAATACTTAAGTATTCTTAAAAATATTTTGCGTTGAACCCAATTGACAATTAAGTCAAAACTTTAAGGCAAAGTATACTTGAAAATATTAAGTGTGTAAACTCTTTTAACAAATGGTTTGACACCCTAACTGTTTGATAAAGAAGTTTCGGGTATAAAAAAATTTGTGTCAATACAAATGAATTTTGTGTCAACACAAAAGAGTTGAAACTCTTTGGACTCAAAATGAGTCGACACAAATTTAATTTGTGTCGACACAAAAGTGATTTATCACTTTTGGTATCCGAAACTTTGAGTTGACACAAATTTCAAATGAGTCGACACAAAAGAACCGAAGCCAGCTGGAGATTTTAGGTGTCGACACAAAATTGAAGATGAGTCGACACAAATATCTCGAGCCTACCTGAAAAAATTTGGTGTCGACACCAATGTCCACATGAGTCGACACATATATGCTGAGGGTTCATGCAAAAGTTTAGTGTCGACACCAAGAAGATTTGTGCAACACAAATGGTCCTGTCCCGGATGCTGAAGTTCAAATGAGTCGACACAAAATTTATTTGTGTCGACACCGTTGTGTCGGTGAGGAAAACTGCAGAATTTGTGTCGACACCTCAAAAGATTTGTGTCGACCCAATTACTTGAAGATCCCTCCCCCTGACATTTTCTGTCGACACCAAAGGCTCTTGTGTCGACACCTGCGACGCAGATTCAAATTCGCAGCAGACTTCAACAGTTGAATTTTTAGCATTTAATGCCCTTACTTACCTCTAACAATCATAAATGCTTAAGAGCTTATATAAGGAGTAACTTCTCAACATTTAATCTCTCTCAAGACTTTTAATCACTATTCTATTACTTGAATCAAACTCAAAATCCTTAAGCTCTCATTTATTGCTGAACTCCAGCTTTTGCTCCTCATCTCTCTTTATCTCTTCATTTATTGTAAATTATTTTCTATAAGGAGACTGAATATTTCTCAATTAATACACTTCATGTATTGTATTCAAGGGTGAGTCACCATTTACCCTTTGAGTGAATGAGTAAATCTCATCAAAGAAAAGTTCAAGAGTGATTAGAGAAAAACATGAGATTATTTTCATAGGATCATCTTGGAGCTGATATAAGCTTTTGAATGTTCCCATAAACATTTGATAGCTCAAGCGAAGTCATGAAATTGTGAAGGTTTGAAATGCGCCCGTGAAGTATTCTACATAGTGAAAAATCTCAAGAAAAAACTTGAGGAGTGGACGTACGCTTGGAAGAAGCCGAACCACTATAAATTCTCAGTGTCTGGTTCATTCTCTCTATCCCTAACCTCTTTAATATTTGCATTGCTTTAATCTTTGATTATTTTGCTATATTTGCTTGCTCTATTAAAAGGTTTTCAAAAAGGGTTAAAAAAATGCTTTTAATTTTTTAAGTCCCAATTCACCCCCCTCTTGGGTTGCCTAGAAATAACAGAAGGATTGTTCATCAACCCGATCGGTATATATTCATGAAATAGTCTTTTGACAGGATCCCGATATAACTGAATACCAAACCCTATAACTACAACGATATACTCCAAGACAAAGATGCAGATATTTGGCAAGAGGCTATGAATTTAGAAATAGAATATATGTATTTCAATCAGGTCTGAAAACTTGAAGAACCACCTGAAGGTATAAAATCCATCAGATGTAAGTGGATCTACAAGAGGCAGATAGGAACAGACGAGAAGGTTGAAACCTTCAAAGTTAGGCTTGTTGCAAAAGGGTTCACTCAGAAAAAAGGAATCGATTATGAAAAAATCTTTTTGCTGGTAGCCATGCTTAAATCTATTCAAATTTTTTTATCCATTGCGGCTCATTTCGATTACAAAATGTAGCAAATAGATGTTAAGACAGCTTTCCTTAATGGAAGTCTTTACGAGTGTATCTATATGGTACAATCAGACGGTTTCATTACAAATGGCCAGTAGCATATGTTGTGCAAGCTTAAGAGATCTATTTATAGACTTAAGGAGGCATCGAGGTCTTGGAATAGTCGGTTCGATCAAGCTATAAAGTTTTATAGTTTTGATCAAAGTCTAGATGAGTCTTGTGTGTACAAGAAGTGTGACGGAAGCATGGTGGCCTTACTAGTACTTTATGTAGATGATATCTTACTCATTGAAAATGATGTGGGGGTGTTATTTTCGGTAAAAGTATGGTTATCTGGGCAATTTGATATGAAGAACTTGGAAGAAGCCAGTCACATTTTTGGGATCAAACTTTTGCGAGATCAAAAACAAAAGATATTGGACTTATCACAAGCAAAGTATATCAATGATATCCTTGCTCTTTTTAGCATGCAAAATTTCAAGAAAGGATTTCTCCCTTTTAGGCATAGAATCACTCTATTCAAGGATCAGTATTCTAAGACACCTGATGAGATAGAGAAAATGAAGGCGGTTCCTTATGCTTCGGTAATAGGAAGTCTAATGCATGCTATGCTTTGTACTAGACTCGACATCTGCTTTGCGGTTGGCATTGTTAGCTGATATCAGTCTAACTCAAGGCATGAGCATTAGTCAGCGGTAAAGAATATAATCAAGTACCTAAAAAGAACTAAGGATTATATGTTGGTTTACCAAACAAATAGTCTAGTACCTTTGGAGTTCACAGACTCGGACTTCTAATCTGACAAATATTTTCGTAAGTCTACCTCAAGATATGTGTTTACCTTAGGAGATAGGGCTACAAGTTGGAGGAGTATCAAGCAGTCTTGCATTGCTTATTCTACCATGGAGGCCGAGTACGTGGCAACTTTTGATGCAGCCAAAGAAGCTGTTTGGCTCAAGAACTTCCTATTAAATCTAGATGTGGTGCCTTCAGTCTAGTCGGCTATTACAATTTATTGTGATAATAGCGGAGCGGTTGCAAACTCGAAGGAGCCAATAGCCCACAAGAAAGAAAAGCACATTGAGCGTAAGTATCACTTAATACGAGAAATTGTACAGAAGGGTGATATTGTTGTAACCAAGATTGCATTAGGGGACAATCTTACAGATTCTTTTACAAATAACCTACTGACTAAAACTTTTGACAGTCATGTAGAGGGCATGGGGGTCAGATGTATGGCAGCATGATTTTGAGTATAAGTGTGAGATTGTCACGATTGTATACTAAAAATCATAGATTTTGTTAGTTTTAGTATTTAATTTTATTCTTTAATAAAATTATTTTTTCATTTTATAAGAATCTTAATAAGCAATGTATGCAATATCATTTCTTTAAATATTATGCATGATTGTCTAAAATTCTGTACAGTATTTAATCTGGTGTGTAGAGTACGGCTTGCACACAGAAGACCAGATTATAGGTTTTTGCAGAACATAAATTTTAAGTTTACAGTTTAGATAGAATTGGACAAACCATCGATACGACTATAGTATAGAGTGTCTTAGTTATATGGAACAGATAATAATGTCGCCTATTGTTCTGACTCTCTGTGCTAGTACACTTTGTGTGTATTGAACGGAACCACATTGGGGTAATTAATTTTTACTGACTATATAAATAAATTCACACTCCAAGGTTATTATGAATACTTATGCTCTTAATCCCGAAATAATTATTATTTGCGTATATTTAATATTCGTTATTTTGATTCATTAGAATGTGCGATCTTTTATGGGTCAATAGTCTCAGTGAGTTGGATAGCGGTATTAATTATATGGTTAATATTAATTATTGTTGAAATCTATGTCCCGATTGTTCGAGATTGATGATACCCCATTAAGGAAGCTTATAAGTTTTGACCGAGTCAAATCCTGCAGGTGGATTTAATTATCCGATCGTCAAATAAGTTAAGCGGAAGGGTTTAAAAAAGTTTAAGAAACTGATTAAATTAAATTGTCAGAAATTAAATTTAATTGGCGAGTATCAGGAATCTTAACGTGGGGAGATGAGTTAAGCATTTAATAACATGAGCTCAATGCAATTGGTCTTGAGATTATGACTAGAGGTGTAGTTACAGTTTTTTAGTGGTATGAACTGTAATTTAGTGTTTTATAAAAATTACAAAAACTGCTGCAAAATTTTTATAATTGCAGAAACCGCTGAGAGGTTTGCATATTTGTAGAAATCGCTGGATAAGTAATTGGTCTTGAGATTATGGCTAGAGGTGTAGTTACAGTTTTTTAGTGGTATGAACTGTAATTTAGTGTTTTATAAAAATTACAAAAACTGCTGCAAAATTTTTATAATTGCAGAAACCGCTCAGAGGTTTGCATATTTGTAGAAATCGCTGGATAAGTATTTGAGTCACTCTAGGAGTTTATGTTATAATTACTCCACAGGTCCCTGCTGTAGCCTATAAATATGTGGGTAGGCCGAACCAATTGAGGTGGTTGTCCTTTAAGACTAAGATTGATCGAGTTTTGACGGTATCAGTTCTCGAAGGAACGTAACCCATACTACGTTTGGAAATCGCATCAGGAATACAATAGAAGGTCTGTTCGAAGCTTCAACTCGGAGAATTAAAGTTCGTAGTTGAAAAAACGATCCAAAGGTATTCATCTAAGTTAACTGTGGTGGCATGAGTTTTATTTTGATCGCTCGACATCAAAAAAAATTTAATCTGGAGCCTGTTACGGCTATTACCCGTTTAATTTTTTTTAATAAAAAAATCGTATTTAAATCAATGGTCTTGGTAGTTCGCCTCTAACACTTTAATCTTCGGTGACCTGAGTTTTTTGACGTTTTGTCCTCAATCCTCATCAAACGAACCGAGTCTTCGCTTTTTGAGTTATAATTCTTCTAAGTCCCTTAACCTATTAACATATTTTTTCTCTCACTAGAACAGTGAAACCCGAAGGTGAGTTTTAATAGTAGACCAATGAACTATTTTGTTTGGTACTATATTTTTTAATAACATTTCGTGTTTCCCTTATGATTTTTATTTTATATAATTTTGTGTTTGACAATCTGCTAATAATCCTTTTTTGTATATGATTTTGTAGGTTGCAATGCTTTGTAATTGTGCTTCTCAATTACTATTGAATCTTCAATTTCCAGGTAGATTGATTTTGAACTTTATGGGTGCTATTTTGCATTTTTACTATTCATTTTATCTTTTAAACTGAACCCAAAAAAGCCGACAAACTTGTATGAAAGTATTCTATTTTTTTTTGGCTTTGATGCTTCTTCACACAAAAGGAAAGATGGAATGGGTTCATTCTAAGCTAGGGATTTTAAAGTTGTGTTTGGGCAAGCTAAATATAATAAGGGTATTATGTCTTTATGAAGAAAAGGATATATAACATTAACATCCACCCCCTTGATGGGATGTTAAGGACTTAAATCCCCTACACAGTAGAAACATGAGCGTAGGTTACAATCTATATATAATAAATAAATAACAGAACAAGAACACGAAGATACGTGGTTTGGCTGACTGTCTACCTCCACGGGAAAAAAGAAATAATCCACTACATGACTATAAAGAATACAGGTTTCACTCTTTTACTCACACAATGTCTGTGGCCTCAAATTTGAACCTCTTTCTCTCTCTATATATACTTTCTCTTGCCTTTCTACTGAACCCTCTCAAGTGTTTAGACGATCTCTGAATTTTATGAAACATAAAACCCTTATATATACAGTCCCTAAGTTTAAAACCAAACCCTAGCGCCGCAACAGCAAAATTATTCTACGACGGGCCACTCGAGCGAACCCCTGATTGCTTGATTGGTCACTAGCCCGAGACCTCCTATGAACAAGTCAGCTTGAGCTGTTAGTGTCCCGAGAGTAACTTCGCAGCATTGCTCGAACGAACCTCTCTAGCCACTTGAGCGGTCATCACCCTGAGACCACAACTCGAAATTTGGGTCACAACCCAACATTCTCCACCTTGACTCAAATTTTAGAGTCATCTGTGAAGGCCTACTATTTGCCTCATCCTGCACTTCTTTTTCGGGTATGAGTGCTCCACCCTCTTTGAGTCTTTAACTTGAAAAGACTTTGACCAAATCCAAATCAGACTTAAATTTGACCTTTTTGTAATTAACAGACTTCTCATATTTGGATAATCTTTTGAACTCCAACTGTTCAGCCTTCTGTGAAAACTCTACCTTCTCTAATACTGCTACTTGCCCCTAATCTTTGCCTGGTCTGCCCGTAGCTTTCGTGTAACCTGAAGGTTCTCCACTGCACTATTTTTATTGCTGTTGATTTGAAAAATCATCACCCGATTTTTTAGGTGAGCTTTTCTGACTAAACTCCACCTTGACTGATGTACCCTTCTTCTGACTTCTTGACATACTTTGCTTGTTAACCTGATCAAGCCCCAAATGTCTGTGTCTCATGTCGTCCTTGCTGGAATCAGTTTGTGTGATAGTGGTGACTCCACCTATCACCGTGTTCCATACCAATCTGTAAAGACCATCCACTTTTTGTCCTCCCATGATAATTGAAGATCTTTTACTGATCTTCTTTGCTCTACCTTTTTCTGTAAACTCATAGCTTAGAGAATCCAATGTTCCCAAAGAAATTAAATTTTTCTTTAACCTTGGAACTTGCCTGACATTCCCCAAAATCCTTATAACCCCGTTAAACATCCTAATTTTGACTGTACCTATTCCAATTGACTGATAGACTGAGTCATTCTCCATTAGAACAGTACTCCCGTTGCAAGACTTATACGAGTCAAACCATTCTCTAACTGGACACATATGATATGAACATCCTGAATCTAGTATCCATGACTTTGACAGAAAATTAAAATCTGAGAAAACTAAAAGTAAATCTCCGTCTCCCCACTGTCTAATGACTCATCGGCCAAACTGATAAATTTGTAAGCTTTTTCTTTCTTCTTTTCCTCTAGATGCTGCTTCAATTCTTGGCACTAGTTATTGAAGTGACAAGTTTTGTGGCAATAGAAGCATTTCGCATCCTTCCTCGCACGTGACTTGGACTGAGATCAGCAACTGTTGGAACCCTGTTCACCTGATCTACTCTTTCCTCTGCTTGACCCAGACTTAGCCACCAGCACACCTTCTGCATCAGATTTATAGTCCTTCTTCATCTTCTCATGTGATAAAAGGGCCCCGGTGACCTCTTCTAACTCTAGACTGTCCTTTTCGTACATCAAAATTGTCACCAGATGATCATAAGTCGTTGGAAGCAATGCTAGGAGGAGGATCACCTTATCCTCGTCATCAACCTTCACTCCAAACCGAGATAACTGTGTGATGAGCATATTATATGTATTTAGTTGTTCCAAAAGATTTGTACTGTCTTTCATCTGTAGTTCATACAATTGCTTCTTCACGTATAACTTATTGGCAAGGTTTTTCTTCACGTAGAGACCATCCAACTTCTGTCAGATCTCGTGCGATGTCTCCACATCATGCACGTTGTGAACAACTTCGTCTTCCAGATTCAACTGAATCAAACTCGCAACCTTGCAATCAAGATCATCACAATTGTCATCGGTCATTCTCTTTGACTTCTTTGCTTTGTCAAGTAACGCCTTGGATACCCCTTACTGGATTAACAGATTCTTCATCTGCCTTTGCCACAAAGAGAAGTTATTCTTGCCAATAAACTTTTCAACTTTGTATAAGATGTTCACCATCATTACTGCGATCGAGTGATTAAGCCAATAACTAGAAGCTTTGATACTAATTGATGGGATTTTCAAAGCTTAAATTCCCTACGCAACGAAAACAGGAGTGTAGGCTATAATTCACACACAATAAATAAATAACAGAATAAGAACACGAAAATACGTGGTTCGGCTGACTGCCTACCTCCACGAAAAAGAAGAAACAATCAACTATATGATAATAAGGAATACAGGTTTCACTCTTTTACTTACACAATATCTGTGACCTCAAACTTGAGCTTCTTTCTCTCTCTCTCTCTCTCTATACTCTTTCTAGCCTCTCTACTGAGCCCCCTCGAGTGTATAGACGACCTCTAAATTTTATGAAACATAAAACCCTTATATATAGGGCCCTTAGGTTTAAAACCAAACCCTAGCGCCGCAATAGCAAAACTGTTATACGGCGGGCCGCTCGAGCGAACCCTTGACCGCTCGAGTAGTCACTAGCCTGAGACCTCCTATGAACAAGTTCGCTCAAGTTGTTAGTGTCCTGAGAGTAACTCCACAGCATTCACTCGAGCGAACCTCCCTGGCCGCTCAAGCGGCCATCATTCCAAGACCACAGCTCAGAATTTGGGTCACAACCTAACACCCTTGTTATATAGAATCTCACAATATAGGCATGCAAGAGATTTCAAATCTCGTGCAAATTGGCTCGTCAAACATTGGGATATGTAGACCGCACCTTAGTTAATATATATCATATCTCATCCTTACGTTCTCAAAACAAACGAACCCTTAGTTAAGGGATCTCTTTCTATGCTCAATTTTTTATGGCTTACGAGAACGAAAATAGTAGAAGCTAAGATAGATATGGTTGACATCAAGGTATAATTCAATTGTTCAAGTCTTCCTTTTTTTTTTTTTTAGTTTTTTACATCTATCAGAAGTATATGAATGATTTGCAAGCACATTTAAGCAAGATAAGAGAGAAATGCCCAAACGTGAGACCACTATTCATCTGCCTTTGGAATAGTTTTTTTTAATTTATACATAATTCTTTATTTTTAGTGAGTTTGTTTTCACGTTAATTCAAACGGACATATTTTTAGATTTTTTCTTGTCACAAAAAATTATAAAAATAAATAAAATACCCAAAAATACGTTTAGATATACCAAAAAATAGTTTTTTTATAACTTTTTTGAAGTTTAACTAAAACGGTATATTGGCATTCGCGCTGAAAATTGTTCAGGACTCAACAATATGGTGCAGTCATAAGTCATTCTCTTTATGACTTATTTCTACTCAATGGGATAAAGGCTTAGTTTGAGAAAACTAATTATTTGCTTATTTTATTTGGCTTATTTTTGTGTTTATTAAATTTTTTTCATCATTTAATCAAACTATTATACTTTTTAACTACTTTCATTGAGGCAAGCCAAAAAAGTAAGATTTATTAATTAAAATATGAAAAAATTCATAAAGAGAAAAAAAAGTCAAAATAAGCCACTAAGCCAAATTTATGTGGCTTATTTTCGTTTTTAGTGAACTTTTTTCATCTTGCAATCAAATTTGTTTACTTCTTTAGTTCATCTCATTGAGACGATTTGAAAAAATAAAAAAAATTAGTTAAAAAATAAAAATAAGCAAAAAAATATATATAAGATATAGCCCAAAAATCCACCGGAATTGAAATTGTAGTTCAAGGATATAGCAAACATGGGATTAGATTATTAATCCTGAGTCTAAAATCTAATCCAATGAAGAAAACAAATAATACATGGCATAAAAATCAAGTTTGTTAATCTCGAGACAACTTATACTAAGACATTTAATCCTTAAACTCCATATCGTCCCATTTCTAGTCACTCGAAACAAAACTAGCCATTTTCATCTATGAGATAGGAAATAAAGAAAGAGGATGCCAACGTGTGAGAGAAGACGAGAAGAGAGTTTTTTAACCGTTAAATTATTAGAATATAACATGAGTCCTTAGATGAAAACAAAAAAGTTCCATCGTTGTTTTGTTATATAGATATTCATTCACATGTATATCTATATAATAAAACAGTGCAATTTCTTTGAAATGTCTAAAAATAAACTATATTTTAATGGTTAGAATTTATTCTTTATAAAATTCTAAAGTTGAAATTGTATTTTCCAAATAAAACTCTAACCCATTTTCAATTAGAAATTTTTTTTCAAGATACACACCATTGCCAAACTCTAACGACTATAATTTGTCGCTACTCCTTTTTTAAAGTCTTAAAACTCCCTATCACCTCTCTCTCTACAGAAGCCTCTCTAGACCCTAAAGACTATAATCCCTATTACGCCATCGTTGCCGCCGCTGCCACCAGTGTCGCCGCAATGCTATCATCGCTATCACGCTGCCTTCCCTGCTATGTCACTGCCGTTGCTTCTCGCTATCGTCGCTGCTGCTACACCATCGCCACCACCAAATCATCACATTCGCAACTAGGTTAATTAATCTCTTATCGTTTGGATAGATCAATAGATCTATGATTCAGTTCTAAGATTTGGACATCTTTTTTGGGGAAAAATATTTCTATTTTTTTTACTGTATGTAAGTGCGTATATACATACTAGCACTTTAGCCCGTGCTTTGTACGGAATAAAATAAATATATTTTAATAATATAGTAAAACTTAAATTTTAATTAAGTTATTTAAAAGTAAGATAATGTAATTTATACACGTGAAGAAAATATTGAATTAAAGTTATTTTTATTTTGATAAAAAAACTCAAAAAATTATATAATTTGTATGTAATCACATCGATTAAGAAATTACAAAATAATTTTAATTTTACATTAATTTCATATCTTGTTCTTTTAGATGAACATAATACAATGCTCGTATGCAATTTTAGTTGTCTATTCTAAATTTATTTATAAAAATTTCAATGTATATAAACTAATAATATGATTATTATGTCTTAAAATTCATAAAAAGTAAATATAATTTTACATATATTAATAATTCTATACAATTAAACTTCAAAAAATTACTTTTTAAAACTATTTTGTATGATTAACAATATTAAGATTTACTTCACTTGGTTTTATTTTTTAGTTTTTATATAATTAAGTTAATTCTTGTGATGGTTAATACATCAAAAATTCACAAAATTCAATTCTAAATAAAATATTCTCACTAACTAATTTCAATCACACATAAAAAAATCACATAATTTTAATATTAAACCGATTAATATCACTCAAAAAATTTAATTTTATAAATTACACATTGTAAACTTGGGATATAAATTGTATAATGCACTGATTTCGAAATAATAAAACCCGAGTAAAATTTTAAAAAATACAAATAAATGACCATTTCCTTTTGTAAACGACACCTGGAGACAATCAAATTATACCCCAAAGGATAACTTATAGCCTAAGAATGTTTAAGAAAAATCCCGTTCAAAAATAATTTTAATAAAACGCCACCCAGCGGGGTCCAGTCGAGCAGACTTCTCACGGCTCAAGCGGTGGGGCACCCGAGACTTTACCGCCCAAAAGTCTGAAAAATTTTCTGTGTTGAAAAATTACCCATTTTTCTCATCATTTGAACATGATTTTTAGTAAGCAAACTTGAGAAGCAAAACGTGCATTTGAGAATGAAACAACCACCTTTCAACCCAAGAATCCAAAATCAAACTTTCATATCAAGATACATCATTTAAAGAGTAGAACTTTCAATCCATCAAATGAACGAAACGTTCTCACATACATACATAACATAAATATACGGCCTTAGAACCTTACAACACGGATGTTCCAACTTAAGATATAGTAATCGAAGTACTCTAAAAGAAAACAAGTGTTACATCTTTATAATTTTATTTTTTCAAAAATATGCTACCCAAGCAAGTGTAATTCTATCAGTTACTCAAAAAGGGTCCAGCGACCATCATCTTACGCTAATCTCTTCTTCTTGCTATCACCTGAAAATGTTGTTAAATAATATGAGATGAAGCTCGTAAGAAAAAGATTAACGATGAACATATGCATGACATGTGAGGATGGCTATGCGGGATGCACACATAAGTCTATCCAAAACCAATATCATTTATCCCAAATCAAATTCCCGTCACATAATCGAGTTTTCAGCAAAAGTTATAGTTCAATGCTCCATAGTTAAAGTTAAATTAACCATTATAACCAATCCTTCCACCATTTCCAAACCAACCCAACGTATTCCCATATTCCACCAATTTACCCATTCATCCAATTAAGGTTTACCAACCCAATTTATTCATCAATTCAATCAAGTACCAAAGTCAGACGGCACCTATAGACTCAGGCGCATTTATCACCACCGGGCTACGAGAGGTCCGAGAAATAAATACCCATTCTATAGCCCGACACGAAAAGCACACATTTTTTATTTTTCTCGAAAACATTGATGGGTGGGCTTCCCAAAAGCACGCTTTTTACGGGAATTAACCCGAAGAAAGGGCCTACCTTACATTGCACAAGTTTCTGATTTTTAACCGATGAACAACTCATGCCCAAACTTAATCATTCAATTTAATCACATGGTACTTCAATTATTTTATTTCATTAACAACCAAAACGAGTCCAACCGCCAACCCCGTTCCTCTCACCAAACCCATATCACTACATGTGTTTTCCAATTTTACAATAAAACCCCCAATTTTAACACTCAACATTGTCATGTGTTACATAAACTCATGGAACTTATATGAAATAGGTTATTACAACCCTCAATTTAACAAATAATCACATCAATTTCAATATATGGGTCCCTTAACCCAAAAATTTCTAATTTTTATGGTTTTAACTCAAGTCCAAACCCTTGCCCACCGTTTTTCAAATTCAATCGTATCCAACAACAACGTAAAGATAAAATCATGTTAAATTGTCCATAGATCTAAGATTTAACCTTCTTTAACATCAAACCCTAACCTAGGGCTTCAAAAAAATCATTTTCATGATTTTAAGTTCATTAAATTGAAAATACAACGCATATCATATGATAGATCCACAAGAGAAACCCCCAAATAAGCTTTAACCACGCGAATCTCCAATCGAAGGGTGAGAAAGGGTCCTCCAACGCCAAGATCAAGCCTCCAACGGGTATTCCACCTGGAGAAAAGGAAGGAATCACTCCAAGAGGAGTAATGAGAGGCTCAAAGGGGTGTCAAGAAGTGTTTTAGGGCTTAAAACACCAATTTAGAGAGAGAGAGAGAGAGAGAGAGATGAAAAGAATGAATATGAAATGTTAAAACCCGTAATTTATAAGTTGTACGTCGACAATCCGCTCAAGCGGACTCCCCACCGCTCGAACAACCCTCAAGCCCAAAAACTCTTTGCCACCTGTTCGCTCGAGCGGTAACACTGGATTGAAAACCCAAACCAAGGATGCTACAATCGAATCAAAATATAAGCCAAGCACCTCACAACAACGTTCTCATGCGTTACCCAACATTTAACCACCGTTAGCAAATATATACATGCAAAAATTTTAATTCTTACGCATGATCTACACATTTAATCGTTCCCACCGAACATAACATACTCTTTTTCATTAATACTAGGAAATAACAAGGGACCGAGTCCCTACAACCTCCCCCACTTAGGAGATTTCGTCCCCGAAATTATACATGCATCAAGAACTAAACAACTCGGAGTAGTTTCTACGAACTTCCGACTCTTGCTCCCACGTGGCTTCTTCAACGCCGTGATGAAACCATAACACCTTCACATACTAAATGGTTCTCCCTCATAAGACTTGTTCTTTGGCATCAAGGATTCTCATTGGTCTCTCCTCATACTTAACGTCATCCTCTAGTCTCAACTCTATCCAATCCAAAACTTGAGATAGGTTCGGTTCATACTTACGCAATATAAATACATGGAAAACATTGTGCACGAAGGCTAATTGTGGTGGCAAGGCTGCACGATAGGCCACCTCTCCAATCCTATCAAGGATCTTAAACGGCCCGATGAAACGCGGTGATAACTTCCCACTCTTACCAAATATCATTAAACCCTTTCGTGGTAAGACCTTCAAGAACACGTGGTCTCCCACCTCAAATGCTAACGGTCTCGTCCTTTTATTTGCATAACTCTTCAAATGATTTTGGGCGGTCACTAAACGCTTATGGGTCACAATGATCTTTTCTGTGATTTCACGCACAAGCTCAGGCCCTAACACGGCTGTCTCACCAGTGTTGATCCAACAAACAGGTGACCTGCAAGGTCTACCATATAATGCCTCGTAAGGCGCCATCTCAATGCTCGACTAATAACTATTGTTGTAGGCGAACTCCACCAACGAAAAATGGTCCTTTCATGACCCACGAAAATCTAAAACGCACGCTCGTAACATATCCTCGAATATTTGAATGGTGCACTTCGACTGAGCATCCGTCTAGGGCTGAAAAGCAATACTAAGAAGTATACTCGTCCCCATAGCTGACTGCAAACTCTGCCAAAAATGTGACGTGAAACGGGGATCTCGGTTGAAAATAACGAAAATCAGCACTCCGCAGAATCTAACAATCTCACTCACATAAAGTTTGTTAAGCCTATCAACCGAATCTGTCATGCGAATAGGTAGAAAATGTGCCGACTTGGTCAATCTGTCCACCATGACCCACATTACACCATGTCCCCTCAGCGACCTCAGATGGCCCAAAACAAAATCTATGGTGATGTTCTCCCATTTCCACTCTGACACTGGCAACGGTTGCAACTGACTTGCTAGTTTCTGATACTCGGCCATCACTTGCTAGCAAGTAAGACATTGCGCGACGAAAAGTGCAGCGTCTTTCTTCATATCCATCCACTAAAGCTGTTTGCGTACGTCATGATAAATCTTGGTGCCGTCCATATGCATCGCTAAACGTGAGTGGTGAAACTCACAAAGCACGTCTCCACGGCACGCTTCCGGCACAAAGATTCTCCCCACAAATCTCAAACTCTGATATGAGTGGATACCCCACTCCTTGGAATCCTCGCCACCCAAGATTTGCTCCCGAAACATCAAACTCTTTGCATCCGATCGTTGTGCCTCAACAACGAGGTAAAGAAGGGTAGGTTGAGAAACTACTGTGAACAAGGTATAACACACTCATCGGACTTTCCCAAATGAAGGTCATACTCCCCGATCTCCCCGAGCATACTCCACTCCCTAACGACCACGCGAGCTAATGTGCTCAAAGACTTCCGACTAAGGGCGTTGGCCACCACATTGGCCTTGCCGAGATGATACTATAGATTAAAATCATAATCTTCAAAGAACTCCATCCATCTCCTCTTGCGCAAATTCAGATCCTTCTGCGGAAACAAGTACTTCAAACTCTTATGATCTGAGACCACTTCGAAGCGTTCTCCATACAAGTAGTGTCTCCAGGTCTTTAGAGCGAAGACCACTACCGCGAGTTATAGATCATATGTAGGGTAATTCTTCTCATGAACCTTCAACTGCCTTGATCCATAGGTCACCACCGTACTTTGTTGCATTAACACGCAACCCAACCCCTCGTGTGACGCATCACAATAAACGGCATAGCCAAGTCCTTTCTCTGGTACGATCAGAATGGGCACACTGGTCAACCTTGTCTTCAATGTTTGGAAAGCGAACTCACAACTGTCATTCCACACGAACTTGATTCCCTTTCATGTAAGGCGTGTCATAGGCGCTACAAACCTAAAGAAATCTTTCACAAGCCAACGGTGGTAATCTGCCAATCCCAAGAAGCTCCAAAGCTCAAACACATTTTTCGGTCTTTTCCACTCTATCACGGCTTCAATCTTAGATGAATCCATTGCCACTCCATCCCTCGAAACTACATGGTCCAAAAACATTACCTCGGTTAACCAAAACTCACATTTACCGTACTTGGCATATAATCGATGTTCCCGCAACAACTGTAAGACAATTCGAATATGCTCCTTATGCTCCTCTTTCGATAATGAGTAGATCAAGATGTCGTCCACGAATACCACCATGAATCGATCAAGGTAAGGGTGAAAGATACGATTCATAAGGTCTATAAATGTCGCCGGTGCGCTAGTCAGTCCAAGAGGCATGACTAGAAACTCAAAATGCCCATAACGGGTATGAAAGGCCGTCTTTGGAATGTCTTCTTTTTTGACCCGTAACTGGTGGTAACCCGATCTCAAGTCGATCTTCAAAAAATAACACAAACCTTTCAATTGGTCAAATAAGTCATTGATACGAGGCATAGGGTACTTGTTTTTATCGGTCACATGGTTCAACTTACGATAATCTATACAAAGACGCAACGAACTATCCTTTTTCTTTGCAAACAATGCTGGAGCTCCCCAAGGAGACACACTAGGGCAGATGAACCCCTTATCTAATAACTCTTGGACCTGCACCTTCAACTCTATCAACTCGGTCAGTGCAAAACGATATGAAGGCATAAAAATGGGGGCGGTCCTTAGAACGAGGTATATGAAAAACTCAACTTTTTGCCATGGCAGAAGCTCAAGAAAGTCATCTAGAAACACGTTTGGAAACTCACAGACAACGGAAAGAAGCTCTCCCTGAGTAGAATCAATCTCACTCACAGATAAGGCGGAGAAAAGGGGGTTAAGGCTATCGCGGCTCCATGATCTAAGAGATCTAAGCGCTAAACCGTTATCCCGGTCTCCTACAAAATAAAAGGAACCTCCCTCCGATGTGTAAACAAACACTTGTCACCGGTCACAATCAATGACGGCATGGAAGGTGGTCAACCAATCCATCCCCAAGATGATATCGAACGAGGTCATATCGAGCACGATAAAATCAAGCACCAAGCGGTGGTCGACAATTGCCATCTCACAAGCTGTACAGACACGTCTCAACACGGTAGTTTTACTTATTGGTGTCCCACACATAAGGCACTACCAAGCATGTCTACCTCTAACCCAAATGCAAATGCGAATGCGGATGAGATGAAAGAATGCGATGCTCCGATGTCAACGAGACCACTGGCCCATGAATGGTACACTAAGAAGGTACCTCGAATGATCGATGGACAGGCTGCGGTATCCGACACGGCATGTGCCATTGATGTATTGGGCTCCACGAGAGCATACACTATCCCCTGGTTCCCCTAATTCTGCCCACCACTGCCCCTGACTCTCGGCTGTTTTACTGACTGAGCTGAGGTAGCTCTTCATGCAATCTTTACTAACTGTACCCCTAAATGCGGTTGTGACTAGCCGTAGCCCTGTTGCCCTTACTATACCTGTCCTTGAGGTGCTCTAGTAGCGCCCTGAACACTCCCTCCCTGAGGGCAATCTCGTCGTAGGTGACCCATCTGGCTACACTGAAAATAGGAAAATGGGGGGGGGGGTCCTCTCTTGAGTCTGACTGTGGTGTTGTTGTTGTCCTCTCTGTGTACAGTCCCTAGCACGGTGCCCTGGTTGCTTGCATGTGTAGCATACCATTTCTAGACATTCGAAACGCCCAGATGAACCTATAAATGGTGTGGGTGCCAACCGTAGCTAAGGTTGAGATCCTATGGGATAAGAACCCGATCCCCCTGATTTTTGCCTCTTCACCTGGTGCTCGTCAGACTGAGCACGAGAAGCCCCCTAATGAGACTTGCTCTCCCTAATGTTGCAGCTCTCTGCCATTGCATTCTCTACTCGGATAGCGGCTTCCATGATCTCGGTGTAAACCCGAAAACCCAATGCTGCAATCCTATCCTTGATCGAAGGTTGAAGGTCGAAGACCCCTTTCAAATCGCTTGGTGTGTAACTCCTTCGTTAACACCATCTCAGGTGCAAACCGCAACAGATTCGCGAACTTAGCCTCATATTAGGCCACGGTGAGATTCCCCTGAACAAGGGAGAGAAACTCCTCCCGATACGTATCTCTTGACGAGCCCAAAAAGTACTTTTCCAAAAAGGCCCTAGTAAAAGAGGCCTACACGCCATCCATGATGGTCTTAGCAAACTTTCACCACTCTCTCACATCCTCCCAAAGTTAGAATGCCGCCAACCTAACATCCAATTCATCATCCCCGATCTCTAGGGTGTCTAAGATCGTCATGGTCACTTCCAACCACTCGGTAGTAACTTTGGGGTTCGACTCCCCAGAGAATGTTGGAGAATCCAACCGCTGAAATTATCTCTTTGCCATAGAGGCCCTTGGCTCGGGAGCCCTTGCTTTACTCTTAGTCACCTCGGCCATCGTTCTCATTGTAGCAAGCATCTCCAGAACAACATCAATACCGCCCACTTGTTCTTGCGGGGCATGAACATCCCCTTCTTTCGGAACCTGGGCATACGCACGACCTCGGTCACTGCCTCGGCCCCTACCGCGTCTTGGCAACTTCACTTTAAGAATAAGAAGGAACAAGGAGAGATATAAAAAAAAAGCTTACAACAACTCCTCTCTCACAGGTAACACCCTTTTACCACAAGATACCATATAACACGTATCGTCGTATCAACGCACCTTATGCAACACATAACGAGGAAAACTAATCGGAATGACACGTCAATTCAGCTAACTCGTTTGGATTTTTGGTTAGAACAGACGTCGACTAAACACCTTTCTAACTCAAACCCAAAACTAGTCGACCGGTTGCCCAAAGGCAAGACACATCATCCTAAGAGTCAGCCTCCATGCCCAAATACAGCATAGCATGCAAATATCAAGTTATACTCAAGATATTTCATGCTAGCACACCAAGTCATGAGTATCACACACCAATACAAGCTCTCACGTAATGAATCAACTAGTCTCACGGTTTCTAAATATTCAAGCCTAAAGTTCTGATACCAATCTGTAACGCCCCGATTTTGAAATAATAAAACCCGAGTAAAATTTTAGAAAATACAAAAAAGGGACCATTTTTTTTTGTAAACGACCCCTGGCGACTGTTAAATTATACCTCAAAGGATAAGCCAAAAATATTTAAGAAAAACCCCGTTTGGATATAATTTTTAATAAAATGCCACCTAGCGGAGTTCGCTCGAGCAGACTCCTCACAGCTCGAGCGATGGGGTACCCGAGAGTTCACTGCCCAAAAGTATGAAAAGTTTTCTAAGTGTTGGAAAATCACCTATTTTTCTCATCCTTTGAACATGGTTTTTTAGTAAGCAAACTTGAGAAGTAAAACGTGCATTTGAGAATGAAACGACCACCTTTCAACCTAAGAATCTGAAATCAAATTTTCATATCAAGATACGTCATTTAAAGAGTAAAACTTTCAACCCATCAAACGAATGATACGTTCTCACATGCATACATAACATGAATATACAGCATTAGGGCCTTACAACACGGGTGTTCCAAATTAAGATATAGTAATCGAAGTACTCCAAAAGAAAATAAGAGTTACAACTTTATAATTTTATTTCCTAAAAATATGTTACCCAAGCAAGTGTAATTCTATCAGTTACTCAAAAAGGGTCCAGCGACCATCATCTTACTCCAATCTCTTCTTCCTACTATCACCTGAAATTTTGTTAAACAACATGAGCCGAAACTCATAGAAAAAAGACTAACGATGAACATATGCATGACATGTGAGGATGGTTATGCAGGATGCACACATAAGTCTATCCAAAATTAACATCATTTATCCCAAATTAAATTCCCGTCACATAAGCGAGTTTTCAACAAAAGTTATAGTTCAATGCTCCATAGTTAAAGTTAAATTAACCATTGTAACTAATCCTCTCACCATTTCCAAACTAACCCAATATATTCCCATATTCCACCATTTTTCCCATTCATTCAATTAAGGTTTATCAACCCAATTTATTCATCAATTTAATCAAGTACTAAAGCCAGACGACGCCTATAGACTGAGGCATATTTATTACCATTGGGCCACGCGAGGTCTGAGAAATAAATACCCATTTTATAGCCCGACACGGAGAGCACACATTTTTAATTTTTCTCAAAAACATCGATGGGTTGGCCGCCCAAGAGCATGCTTTTATGAGATTAACTCGAAGGAAGGGCCTACCTTACATTACGCAAGTTTCTGATTTTTCACCGAGGAACAATTCGTGCCCAAACTTAATCATTAAATTTAATCACATAGTATTTCAATTATTTCATTTCATTAACAACCAAAACGAGTCAAACCGTCAACCCGGTTCCACTCGCCAAACCCATATCACTACATGTGTTTTCTGATTTTACACTAAAACCTCCAATTTTAACATCCAACATTGTCATGTGCCACATAAACTCATGGAACGTATATGCAATAGGTTATAACAACCCTCAATTTAACCAATAATCACGTCAATTTCAACATATGGGTCCTTTAAGCCAAAACTCCTAATTTTTATGGTTTTAAATCAAATCTAAACCCTTGCCCACTATTTTTCAAATTCAATCGTATCTAACGACAACGTAAAGATAGAATCATGCCAAATCATTCATAGATATAAGATTTAATCTTCATTAACATCAAATCCTAACCTAGGGTTTCAAAAACACCATTTTCATGATTTTAAGTTCATAAAATTAAAATCACTACATGTGTTTTCTAATTTTACACTAAAACCTCCAATTTTAACACCCAACATTGTCATGCGCCACATAAACTCATGGAACGTATATGCAATAGGTTATAACAACCCTCAATTTAACCAATAATCACGTCAATTTCAACATATGGGTCCTTTAAGCCAAAACTCCTAATTTTTATGGTTTTAAATCAAATCTAAACCCTTGCCCACTATTTTTCAAATTCAATCGTATCTAACGACAACGTAAAGATAGAATCATGCCAAATCATTCATAGATATAAGATTTAATCTTCATTAACATCAAATCCTAACCTAGGATTTTGAAAACACCATTTTCATGATTTTAAGTTCATAAAATCAAAAATACAACGCATATCATAATAATATTTAAGGATAGTCATAGATCTTACCTTTGTGATGATAGATCCACAAGGAAAACCTTCCAAACAAGCTCTAACCACGTGAATCTCCAACCGAAGGGTGAGAAGGGAGCCTCAAACACCAAGATCGAGCCTCTAACGGGTATTTCACCGGAAGAATAGCAAGGAATCACTCCAAGAGGAGTAAGGAGAGGCTCAAAGGGGTGCCAAGAGGTGTTCTAGGGCTTAGAACACCAGTTTAGAGAGAGAGAGAGATGGAAAGAATGAATATAAAATGTTAAAATACGTAACTTGTAAGTTGTACGTCGACAGTTCGCTTGAGCGGACTCCCCACCGCTCGAACGGTCCTTAAGCCTAGAAACTCTCTGCCACCTTTTCGCTTGAGCGGTCACACTGGGTTTAAAACTCAAACCAAGGATGCTACAACCGAACCAAAATATAAGTCAAATACCTCACAACAACGTTCTCATGCATTTTTTGAGTAATTAAATATAACATAAAAGAAAAGAAAAAATTACATAAATTCAAGGGGTATACCCCAGGAAGATATAACAAACCAACAAAACAAAAGGGAAAACTAACAACAACAACCCCTAACCCCGCCTAACGGCGGGGATACAAAACCAGAAAGCAGAATCAAACAACTACTACACACGAGCTCACAACAACTGCACAGGAAAACCTACCAGTCTACAGGTTCAAAAAAAATAAACATCATGACAGTTGTTTCTTTTTCTTTTTCTTACGCTCAAGCACGCTGAATGAGTTTGAAGTAGGAGTTACTTGCTCCCTGTCATCCATCTCCGCTGAATTTGAAAATTCCATAGAAGCTGCATTATTTCTCGGTATCTCACAATCACCCGCATCCACATGTGAAGGATGAGCTGCATACTTCCTCAAAGAACCATTCTGCGGGTTTTGTTAACTTCACTTCAACATCAACAGCCATAGGCGCATCAGCCACCTTGCTATTATTTCCTCTGCCGACCCCTTTTCCTCGGCCGACTGGAGTCCAATGGTGAGACTCCGGCACTATAACCCCGACAGTGTCCACTTCCTTCTGATCACTCTTGTCCACCTCCTTCCCTTTACCAATCCGGGTCCGCTCATTATGGCTCTCCATTGGGGCATCCTTGCATTTACTCAAATCGTGACCAAAGACTTGACAACGAGAGCAAACCGAGGGTGATCCTTGGTATTCCACGCGAACAGCCACAACATCACCTTCACATTTAACCAATACTAAATGCGGTAACTCTTTATCGGCATCAATTTCAATACAAACCCGTGCATATGAGATGCGTTGCTTCGTATTCGTAGCTCGATCAAGGAAGAGAGGGACACCGACTGCACTTGCTATTCTACTCAAACAAACAGAATTCCAAAATTCAAGAGGGAGCTCATG
>JAULJZ010000022.1:6091124-6104305 GCA_032270985.1 Heliamphora pulchella | reverse complement strand
AATACTAACAAAGGAAATTAAATTACATTAAAAGAAAAAGAAGGTAATGGAATATACTAGTAAATAAAAATAAAAAGAACCAAAATATAACTATTTAATTGTCAAATATGAATATAGTATTGACAACTATATCCATATGTATGTAAGTATATTATTATAACAATTAACAATATTAATAAATTACAATTGTTAAAAATGTTAACACTATTTACTGATTTAATAAGTTTAATGTAAGTAAAATCAAACAACTAAATAAAACAACTAATATTCGAATAAACAAATAAATAGATTAGACAAAGTTAAATAAGCTAAATAAGCTAAATTAAAGATGAATTTTAATGGTTTAAACAACTATGCAATGTAAAAGAAGTAAAACAATGAACTTAACCCGGTCACTACAAAAAGGTAGAAAAATAGAGTTTAGAAGGACCGGGGATCCAAACTAAATACCTGGATCGCTAAAGAATCCTCAAGTCGGGGAATGTGCTTCAACGGTCAAATCCTCGTGTGGTGATCTAAGCAAAGTTTTAATGTCGGAGGTTCGGGTCTCGGTATTTCGGCAGGGTTTCGGCGTCGGGACTCGGATTGCTTGGCGACTCGACAGAGCTTCTCTTTCTAAGCCTCTCTCTAAAATTCTATCCTCGAAAACGTACCAGGGGTATGGTATTTATAGAATTTTTCAACCAATAAGATGCTGCCGCGTTCTAAGACATGTCAGGCCATTTGGAGTTGGCGGTCGCCACAATGCAAGTTAGCGGTCATCATATTTTTTAAAGGTTCCACAAGGTTCTATTGGCGGTCGCTACAATGCAAGTTGGCGGTCGTTGGTTTGGAGATGGCGGTCGTCACTTTTGGCTAGGGTTTTCAAGAGGTTCTATTGGCGGTCGCCACAATGATCATGGCGGTCGCCTTACTTGGACGGCAAGTTTTGAAGGTTCGACAAAATTTCTTTGGTTTGAAGGTTTCGGGTTCAAATACCGAGCTTGGATCACTTCCCGAGGATCGAACTGAAGTACCATTCTACCTGTTTTTATTATCGAATTCACCTAAGATTAGGCGGGGTCAAATTGGAGTGTCTACAGTATGGGATGCCGCATTAAGAAAATATATGAACATATTAAAATTAACATAGTAGAATGCCGTAAGAAAATTCATGTACCCGACCTCAATTGATTGGGACAAAGGTTTAGTTTGGTCTGGTTTTATTTATCAGAAATTGAGTGTTTGAAAAAAAATAACTTTTTACAAAAGTTAGTAGTAAAAAATTATAAATTATAATAAGAAGCAACGCGAACACCACTACTGTATATCCACAAAGTCATAGATAAACAAACAAGGAGTAGCTAGAATAGTATCACTAATAATTATTGGACAGGTGAAATAGTATCCCAATGAACGACATTACATTTATTTTCCTCTATAAAACAGTAGATATATTGTATTATTTGAGTGTGCATATAACATTTATCAGAAAAAAGAAAAACAATTACAAGATAAATAAATAATCTTAGGGATCAATTATATAATTGTTCTTGATAAATTAATTAGAAAAAATTAATTCAAGGTCTTATTTAGTGGATTTGTTTAGTTATTATTCCTAACTACTTTTTAACTATTTTATAAGGTTTTATTTTTCAAATTTATAGTTTGTATGAACAAATATGTCCCTGCAAACATGGTAATAGTCATGGAAAGAAGCTCCACCGTAAGCACAGGTACAAGTCAACGCAATAGGCCACAATTTGTAAAAAATAGAGATTTGAGAGAAAACTCGTTCCATCAACGAGAAGATATTTGGGTCTTTTAAGGTTACTTTCTTTTCCCTATCCACGTAATTTGTAAATTATGGCAGTGAAAATGAAAAGGTTACTTCTATTCTATCTCAGAGATAAAAGTGTTCTATAAGAAGATCAGTACAAATCAAATACAGTTCTAATACAAAGAATATTTGTTCTAGCAGGGGGGGGAGATATTAGGGATGTCAATTTTTCTTGCCCCGCCCTGCTTTGTAGAGTTTTTTTCGCCCCCGATAACAAACAGGGTGGGGACGGTATTTGCTCTACTCGTTCCATTTTTTCCCGCCTTACCCCGGCCCCAATTATAAAAATAAAAATTTTAAAATATTAATACATGGATAAAATATAATTTTATAAATATAATAAGTTCAAAATATTAAAATATTATATTTATCTCTAATTTTTATTTTTTATTTCTTATATTTTGTATATTTAGTTATATTAATTCATCAATAATTATTTTTTATTTATTATATTATTTATAACTTTTATTAATATTACTCTTTTAAACTATAAAATTATACCCGAAATATCCCCGTACCCGCCCGTTCACTGCTACTTCTCCGATATTTTTTTCGTCCTCGCTCCGATCAAATAGGGGACCGGAATGGGATAACTAATCCCCGGCCCGACTCCTCCCCATTGCTATTCTTAGGGGATGTTACATAGAGAATAAAATATTTGTTCCAGAAAATGAGACAAAATTTTGATAGAAAAATGAGACATTTTACAATGTCTCATTTTATAGAAAATAAAACAATGTCTTGGTAGGCAAAATACCACTTGATTATGAAACAATGTCTTATTTTACAATATCTCATAATAAAATGTCTTGTTTTCCTACAAGATCCAATAAATGTCTCATTTCCATCGCGGTCACCGCGGGGGCACCAACCTCCACCACCATCTTCCTCACCTCCTCACCCATCCCTTCCTCTATCAACTCTTTCATCATCTTCTTCAACCCTTCCCTCTTCACGAACCCTTTCACCGACCTATTCCATATCTCTACTCTCAGACCCACCTTGATCTACTCTACCACCATCCTCGCGTTCAGGTTGCTCCACCATCATCGGCAGCATCGGATACGGGGCTTGATGCTCGAGCTTCGACGATGTTGTACACGGTGGAGACGGGGATGAAGATGGTGGCATCGGAGACGAGGCTCGATGCTAGACCTTCGGCGGCGGCGACGCTGTGCACAGTAGAGATGGGGATGAAGACGATAGCATCGGAGACGAGGCCCGGTGCTGGAGCTTTGGTGGCGGTGACGATGTGCACGGCGGAGACGGGGACAAAGACGGCCACATCGGAGATAAGGTTTGGTGCTGGTGTTTCAGCAGCGGCGACACTTTGCACGGCGAGATGGCCATGATCGTCACCACTCGGCAGCATCATAGATCTCACCCTCTCTCTATTGGCATTTGTGAAGGAGAAAGAGGAATAATGTATGATGATTTCAGCGGCATTCACATTCACGATATCAGGGCCAGTTTCGATATAATAAAAAGAAATAGGAGTTAATGGAACATTAATTTTTAACTGAAACTTATTGAAAAACAAGTATTCTAAATAAGACCGAAGCCAAAATCACCTAACTAATTATTATGCATATATAAGTTCAACATTTTATTTATTGCAAAATTTTAAAATTTATTATAATTACTTTCACCATCTCTAGTATGAATTCCATCACATAAACAGAGATTGACAGAACCTGAAAAGATAAAAAAAGAAAAAAATTTAGCCCATTCCTTAAATTACAAATCTCAAAAGAAGCTGTTCAATAGAAAACAATTCTCAAAGCAAATTACAATTCAAAAATTTTATGAACACACTGTTGGGATGTATGGAGCTTAATAAGCACCGAGCTCGAAATTCTAGAAGCGGGCAATTACAGAGCGCTCGTTGGGCACTTGAGTGCCAGTCAATCCAAAAATTGGCGCTCGTTGGGCGCTTGAGCGCCTGTCAATCCAGTAAATAGCACTCGCTGGGCACTTGAGCGCCGCCGCCGCAGATCTTTTTTTAACCTAGGGTTTTCATATAATTATGTTGTATTATCCAGTTAAAGAGTTGCTCTGAGACTTGTGAAAGGCATGAAAATAAGCCTAAGATTCTTGTAACTTGTTTATTTGATCATCATAGTGAAAATCGACAACATTCGTAGACGTAGGTACCATTGCCGATTCACGTAAATTTTGTGTTTTTTGTTTGTGTGATTGTTTTCTTGCTCCTATTCCTTTTTTTGGTCGTGATTGCTTATATCAACGTCCAATCGGAGATTTGTTGACTAAAAATTCCCAACAACTGATATCAAAGCTTAGTTTGTTTAATGAAAGCGATGGCGACAGAAGACGAGAAGGTCAAAATTGAGAAGTTCACCGGTGCAGACTTCAGATTCTGGAAGATGCAGATTGAAGACTATTTGTACCAAAAGAATTTGTACCTACCCCTCCAGAGTGAGAAACCAGAAGGCATGAAGGAGGAAGATTGGGCACTCCTTGACAGACATGCCTTGGGGGTTATCAGATTAATCCTATCGCGGAACGTTGCCTTCAACATCGCGAAGGAGTAGACGGCAACGGGTTTGATGGTGACTTTGAACGATACGTACGAAAAGCTAATTGCAATCAACAAGGTTTATCTCATGCGAAGATTATTTCACCTAAAGATGGCAGAAGATGGGTCAGTTGCAGACCACTTGAATGACTTCTACATCGTAACGACTCAGTTAAGCTTTGTGTCTATTGATTTTGATGATGACGTATAGGCATTGATTCTTCTGTCTTCCTTGCCCAAGAGTTGGAATAACTCATCGAAAAAGTTAAAACTGAGGTTTGATGATGTTCGGGACCTGATTCTCAGTGAAGAAATCTGGAGACTAGAAACAAGTGAAACATCGAGATTAGCTTTGAGTACAGAGACGAGGGGAAGGATAATAGACATAAACTCTGATCGTGGAAGGTTAAATACCAATAGAATGAGCAAGTCTAAAGGGGGTGCTATCTGTTGGAACTGCGAAAACAAGGAGCATCTCAAAAAAGCTGTAAGGCACTGAAAAAAGGTAAGAATGGTTAAAATTATGCAAATGCCATATTTGCATAATACATTCATGATGCCTTGATTTGTAGTTTTGACAGTTCTATGGAATCATGGATTCTAGATTCTAGCGCGTCATTCTATTATGTCACATGAAAAAAATATGAAAAACTACATCACCAGTGATTTCGTTAAGGTTTTTTTAGGTGACAGTGTGTTTTTGAAGATTGTGGGTAAATAGGATATTCAAATCAGTTTGCCAAAATAAGTCTATATGGAAGGTGCTAAACGTCATATATGTACCAAGGTTGAAAAGGAATCTAATTTTTGTGAAACAATTTGACGACGAGGATCACGTGGTCAGTTTTATTGGTGAACTGTAGAAGATTACTAAGGAATCCCTTGTAGTTGCTCGGGAATAAAAAGAAGGTGCTCTGTATCTGATGACGAACAATAGAAATTTTATATTCATTGTTAATACTAAAATTGTTTTGAATCTCTCGCACTGAAGGCTAGAACACATGAGTGAGAAAGGGATGAAGACACTCCTGTTATGTGAAAAGTTACCGGGGCTAAAATCTATTGATTTGAATTTGTGTGAAGACTGTATTTTGAGGAAACAAAAGAGGATCAATTTTTTAAAAAATGGTAAAACTTTAAAATACAATAGTATTTGTAATTTATAAATAATAGTTTATTATAAGTTTAATTTTATAAACTAACTTATAATTTATAAACAATGGTATTTATACTTTAATAAACAATACTCTTTATTATATTTATTTTAGTTTATAAATATAAACTTCTAACAATTATTATTTTTTAGTTATTATTTAATTTTTATATATATTTGTTTTTTTGTATACAATAAATTAAAAAAATATTAAGGTCGAACCTTGAGTTGGGCCATCATTTGAGCTTTTGTAATAAATTTCGAGTTGAGCCTCATGCTTGAGCATATGGGCCAACACACGGGCTTCAACAGGAAGGCCGAGGTCTAGTCCCCTGCTCATTGGGCATGGGCGGGCTCAGGCCCAGACCGAGCCCAACCACTACCACGATGGCCAGACCCCAATCTTTTTTACACCCTAGTTGTAAGCTAAATTTTGATGACAAAATTATTAGATAAATGTATGTAATTTCGTAATTATTAAGATTCAATTAATTTTATTTTTGTGCATAAATAATTAATTTAGTACTAAACACTCTTTGTTTTTTTTTTGTTTGGTTTTAATTGGCCTGGCACAACTACGCAAGCCTATGCCACTCGCCGGTTGAATGGTTAGTCGTAGACAAGTCGTCACCGACGTCCAAGCAACCAAAGTGCGGTAACTCATCCGATCCCGTGCGTCCCTCTTCCCTGCAAAATTTCTCCAGCGGGATAAGATTCCAGAGCTGCTTTTCACGACTCGAAAAGCCCTAATGTCTTTAACCTCCATGGCTATCATCTCCGCTCTCATAATCGCCGTCGCCTTCACTTTAATTCCAATTTCATCCTCGGTTCCCTTCATTGTACTCCACGGTAACTTATACCCAATTCATGTCTACAACTCAATTCATATTTATTTATATATCCAAGTATGTAATTTTTATTCAGATTCTTTTGTTATGGGTGATTCGATTGACTTGCCAATGAGCTGATGCGTGTGTCTTAAGCAATCGATGACAAATATCATGTTTTCCCTTATAAGATTGTTGTTTATTACTAATGAAAAATTTACGATTTTAGTAGATAATTAATTTCATATTGCCGCGTTCGTGCAATCTAGTTATCGAAGAAGTATGATCGAGTTTTTTTTTTTTAATTTTCTTGCAATTGATTTGAGCTCTGGTATGGCGTGAATTAAGAGTTTTTTAATTTGACTTGCGAAATCAGATACCAGTCTTAACCACTTAAACTAGTGATATAAAAGATATGTAGATATTTATTTTTAAAAACTGAGCGTTAAGGTAGTGAAAGATCATGTAGGTGAACTTTGAAGTATCTCAGAATTAGAGTAGCAAAGCATAAATTTTGGAGTTTATATGGTCAGATGATGTTATTGTGTCAATGGTTTGAAAAACACTTGTAGCAGCTATGAATGAGAGTGAGAGAAAGTAACATCATAGTTGTGGATCTCAGTTCCAACTTCCTACATAGGGAAATGAATTGCCAGAGAGGTGAAGCGCCATTGTTATAAGGATTTTTCCGGCCAAACAAACGTTTGTTGGAAATGAAATCCGAGCCCGCTTCTTATGATATTATACTTCACGACCATGATTCCTGCATTGTTTTGAGGAAAGTGTATTGTGAGAGAGCTGAAGCCTCCTGCATTGCTATGAGTAAGGTGCATTGCAGGACAGCTGAAGCTTCATTCTCCTCCATTGATAGAAGTTTTTCTGCATCCAATCATCCATCCTCCTCCATTGATACAACTTTTGCTGTATCCATCCTCTTCTACTGTTGTTGGAGTTCTTTGACACTGAATGAAATGCGTGGAGCCCAAGGGTGGAAAGGAGTGATCTTAAAAAGGTCCTACTTAAGCCAATCGTGATCAAAGCTTGAGTAAATAGCTTTTACGCACAGATATCTGGTCAAGTCCAATAGATTAACATACTTCATCTGATCAACTCAGCTCTTGAACCTCATAAGCCATAACCCACCTTGAGTGGCCCTCATTAAGCTGATCTCTACCTAATCTATAATTATTTCGTTTGTCTTATGGCTGAAGGCGTTTCAACGTGAGTCATCATTTCTTTATTCTTGTGTGACAATGAATGCGACTCCATATTGCCCTATGGCCCCTATCCACTGTGCTGTTATGTAAAACAGAAAATATGTATGTATTTCCCATAAGAGTCTCATCATCTTCAACATTTCTCTCTGTCTGCTATTTTTTTGGGTATTGTTTTGTAGAGCTGGTGGCTTCTCAGATTTTGTAACTGTAGCGCGGTGAGAGAGGATACTTCAAAGAGACTGTCACAGTTTTTTTTAGATGTGTTTTTGGCTATAAAACATGGTTTATGGCAGTTACATTCAACAAATATTCTTATTAGATTGCAAATACGTGTGATTATTTTAGTTTGGGTTTTCTTTATTTGGGTAGCATCTTTTGGGCCTTTACCATTGCAGAATTTTGAAGAGGTTTTTGTTATTTTTTCTTCCTTTTTCAGAACCTTTTAGGTCAAACATTTTAATTTATTCTCTTCAACTGCATTGCTTTTGAAATATAATTCCAACTGACGTGCTGTTTTGGCAGGAATAGGAGATCAGTGCTCTAACCGGGGAATCAAACGGTTCACCGAGCAACTGAGCAAGTGGTCAGAATCTGAAGGATACTGCATGTATGAATTTGTAGTTTCAAATGACTTGTCTTGTTTTAGGTCACCTTATATATGGCCCTACTTGTAACTGGTTGCTGTTCTTGCGTCATATTTAAATTGGTGGCATTCAGAGTGGTATGTGCTCATGTTTTTTCTTATTCAAAGTGGTTATACCATATACTGAAATAAGGATATCCACCAAATTTGACAGTGCTTGCATTATTTATCAACAGGAGATAGCTCATGCATTTAGTAGCAGGGTATTGTTCTGAAGAAAATTCTTAAAAATTCTCATTCTGAGAAGCTATTATAGTTGTTTTTTTCCATGAAATTGCCTTTGCCTATGAAGGAAAAATTGATATCATTGCCTTTTCTTCCTTATTCAATTGATTGGTGGGAAATGATATGTACTTCTGTTTAGCTTAGAACAGGGCTTATCATTCCTGAAGTATGACTATGGTGTGCGACTTGAAATATTTTTCTTCTTGCTCTGTTTGACTTTTCTCCTCAAGATTTAACTCCCCTTTACCTCCTAATGTTGATAAATTTTTCTGTTTAGACAAGCCTTGGAAATTGGTAAAAGTGTAGGTAATGGTAAAAGGTTAACAATTTTTTGGGAATCACCGCGATATGTTGATATACTCATGGCGCTAGGGATTTTTGACAAAATCTATTTGCATGAATATGTAATTATTTTCTTGAAAACCTACTTTAGGTTACCGTTGAACTGCAGCCAAATAATTGTGAAGAGTCAGTCAACTTTATGCACAATGGCTAATTTTATTTATGAAATTAATATTTTTTTCTGAACTTTTCATCTTTTAATAATTAATGAAATGTAGTTGATCATTTTCATGCTTTCTTGTTCTAGTGCACATGGATGGCTCTCCCATTGTATCCTTTCGTGAATAATGGTTACCTATCAGAAAAAAATCAAGCTCTATTATCCTAGAATCAAATAGTTTCTGCTTTAATATTATATACAATCTAATGGCTAACACAGTTCTATTTACTAAATGAACTTCACTATCTTTTTTTTATTGTTTTGTTATGTTAACTACTTTTTTAGATTATAGGGTATACTTCGAAAAAATCTAATTTTAATTAATGGTGCTCATGGTAAGAAAAGGTTCAAAATCATGATGAATTGGTTTCCAAATACTTCTGCAGCTGCAGAGCCCATACCTAATTGTATTAAAGATCAACAGGACAATAACAGAGTATCCTAATACTATTTTTTCTCTACATGACTTTGCCACCATGCAAACTCTTACAAAGTGACAATTGGCCTACGGGTCCTAGGTGGAACTCTACTTACATCCTTTAGTTTTTTTGTGGGACGTTGAGAGTCCTCCCTTGACATCTTCGTAGGTTAATGACATTTATGATCTTAAAACATCTAAAAGAAAAAAATTTAGAAAAACTCTGCATTTCTAGAAGGAATTAAGGATGGAGACTTTACTTTACATGGTAGGCCATATTAATAATTTCCAACTTGCAAAGATCAATGTGTGAATTTCAGCAAAAGAAAGATTAGAGATTAAAGAAAAAGTGTGCCTTCTTTCTTTGTAGGTTAGTTAGATTTTTTTTCTATTGATCAGTATACAAACTGGCAAGTATGGATTGCTTCTAGCTTTATTTCATTTCCTCTTCCGTACGCTTCAGCTGGATGTGTCTGATGATACAAATATATGTGAAATAACTTGTACTCAAGCTGAACTGTTTATGACCTGTTTCAGTTTGCTGAAAAAACAATGTCTATTTATCCAAGGAAAAAAAGAAAAATGAAAAACTGACGGCTTTTGATTCTTCTGACTGTAGAGAAATTGGAGGTGGCTCTTGGGACTCCTGGTTTATGCCCCTTCAGGAACAGGTAGGACATAGCATAATAAATTAATATTTATTATTTGTCTTGTCATCTTAGAAGTGCTGTTTTTTGTAGTAAATTCTTAATTTGAAATGTGCTTATGTTTGCAGGCTGAAGAAGTTTGTGACAAGGTGGTGAATCTCCCTGGCAACATTGGTTTGTTCCATTGCCTGGTTTTCTAAGTTTAATTTGCCCATTGAATTCTTCATGATTAAATCCACAGGTGAAGAAAATGAAAGAACTCAGTAAGGGTTACAACATAGTTGGTCTCTCCCAGGTGATCAATGAAGATTGAAATATTTTATATTTTTTCAGTAAATTGGTTGACCGTTACTGTGGCGAATCTGGTGCTTCTTCTCTGTCAAACTGCAGAATCGATGTTTGCTTTGATACCAATTGATGTCGGACGGCCGACAACTAAAAAACAGAAACTAAAGAACAGAAAATAAATTCTAAAACTAACAATCTAAACTTAAAAACTCAATTTTTATTTATTCAAAGTCTGTCGAAGCCTATTACATAATGACCTATTTATAGGCATTCAAGAAAACCATAATTTAATACTACTAAAAATAAAAGATCACAATCCTGAAAAATCTTAATTAAAGTTACTAAAATAAAATATTATAAATCAGGAAAACTCTAATTGAAGCTTCCAAATTTAAGATTCCAATGAAATCAAAGTATTACTAAAATTACTAAATTTCTAAACTTGAAATATCTGTCATTCGATGCCTTCTCGTTCCCCATCACTTTGGTTGGAGAGTTATAAGTTTACTATTTATATAAAAACTTGGGAAATGGATAGATCTAAATTAACATGTGATGCTGTAGTAAGAAATTATATGAATTTATTGAATCTAGGTAAAAATATAGCCCTTGACAGAATAGAATGGTGAAAAATAATTCATTTAGCCGACCCTAATTGATAGGAACACAAGGCTTAATTTGATTTGATTTGGACTCTTTATAAACATAATTGGTTTTCACGTCAACCCTCTACACACTTATCCAAACCCTCTCTGCAGCACCAAAAGAAGGAATAAAAGTACTAATAGAAACTCTCTAAAGTGTGTTTATTTCCGCTGGCTATGAACAATCTTTATCTCATCTACTCGCTATATGCTACAAATGCTTGAGGTCCACCTTCTTCTGAATGGATGCCAGCCAACACTTGGTGCTTTTGAGCTTCAGCTTCTTTAGAATCCTCTGACAAGGCAGAAGATGATCATATCTGCGTTATGATTTGTTTGGTAACCATGCTCATAGTCATGTGATTGCATAAAGGCAGCTGAGATGTCTGCTTTAATTGGATAGCACAGGACAATGTCTATGTTATGTTTTTTGATATTTCTTATGAGCTTAGTAGTTATTGTCAGGGCTTTAACTTCAATCTTCTCTCATCTAGTTTACCCTTGATGCAACAATGCTATTCCAGGTTAACAACTTGCTAATGTTATAGAATGCATGTGTGGGATTTTGTATTTGTTGTTAGATTTTTGGGATGGGGATATATATTAACTTTAAGAAATTTGTGGATAGATTGACTACCTAAAGAATTGCTTTGAGGGGGATTGTGGGTAATGATCCAATCTACATTCCTGCCCTCTCATTTCTTATAAAATGATAATAGCTTGCTGACAGTTAACTATCGTAATAATATTCTAGATATTGGGAGTGGTTCTCCATTCTCCTGAATTTCCTGAAGAATCTTAGGAAGTTTTTCCACTCTTCCTTGCATCTCTACCTCTGTCGGTGTTGGCCTTTCCAATTTGAGAAGATTGTGGCCGAGGATGTAGGGTTTCTAGAAAAAATAGCTTCTTGGTGGTTCTTCCTTTTCGTTTCAAGGGAAAGCAAGTGTTGTCTTTTGGTTGAAGGTTAAAGTCTTGAAAAAGGAAGTAAGAAGTAGAAGAAACAAGCAGTTTGGGATGTTCTCCTTTGAAACAAGTAGACTCACAATGCTGACTAATAGATGTTCCCGATTGTTAGATGGTTCTCTATGTGTATGAATTGGACATGCATTCCAGCATGCAGGCTTTGCAGTACATTGAAGTGGGATGTTCCCTTATAACTTGGCAAGGTAACCCACACATAAATGCATATTCGTTCTTGATATTGTTCTCATGGTTATCCATTAATACCATTTTTGGCATTGGTTCCAAAGGAAAATGAATTGTTCTCTAACTTTTCTGCCTAAAACAATAGTTCCTTTTCCTTTTCAATTTTTTTCTGCTTAGTACTGAATAATCCTTTTTAATATTCTTCTGAATTTTGATGCTCTGGTAATTTTGGAGGTGCTAACTTTCTAAATTTTTCTTTGGCGGACAGGGTAACGTAATAGGTCGAGGTGTAGTAGAGTTTTGTGATGGAGGACCCCCTGTAAGAACCAGCTTAATAAGATTTTTCGTATTTTACCTGTTTCATAGTCATCAATCATCAATGTGACTTTTTAGACGATTCTCCACAATGCATTTTGAGCTTGTTGTTATATGAATTATCATTTCATTAAAAATCTGTTTTATTTGTTTGTACATTCACATATTACATGAGTTGTTTGAGTGGCATCACGAACGTGGTTAAGTTCTTAATGATACCTGGCTGGTGACTTTGATTGGACAGATCTTTCACTGAATGAATTTGTGAATCTTCACAGCACCTGTTGAAGTATGTTGATTGTCATTCTTGTTTTTCCGTTTTTATCTATCTTACTCTGAGGGCATCATCTGTTAAAGTCTGAAAAATCGGCCAAAATGAACAGTGGAGACAATTTGAAACCAATTCGCAACATGCCTAAGTTTGTGCACTGTCAAGAGTTGGTGTTATGCTATATGGGTAGATAACAGGCATGTATTAAAAATTAAGTTTGTCTAAGCTGAATGGTTGTCAAATTAGGATACGATCGTGTATTGATTTTTTTATTTTTTCGAATCGTGTATCGCATCATATTGAGTATCGTAAGATATTCAACATATTTAAAAATTGATTAAAAAAAATGTATATTTGATATAACACAAACATATTGCAGGATAAAACATTAAATATATATAATGTTAATTAATTATATTGTAAAAATATGGTTCTTAAAAATAAAAACATACACAAATTAGTACTTAATGCATATGAAATTGTTTACCAAAATGAACAAATCTCCGTCGAGTTCGACAGGAATATCAGTG
>JAULJZ010000022.1:6037205-6049812 GCA_032270985.1 Heliamphora pulchella | reverse complement strand
GGGGTGGGGGGGGGTATAGACTACATTAATAATGCATGATGAAGGGATCATGTTTCAATTCTTATAATCACATTGGCTGTCCAGTACTAATGCACTGGATCCCATAAAAAAAAAATCTCATTAGCTGTCAAAACCAAAAAGGGGGAATGCTCAAAACTTTGAAACCTTTTATCCAATTTCTAAACTAGGGGAAAAGATTGAAAAGCTTGTAGCCAGTTGTTCTTGGTGTCACGATCAGTCCAACCTGGCATCATATTACATTTTGTTTTTTTGGTTTTGTTATATGATATCATGTTGCATTTTCTTTATTGTTTTTCATTCTCCACAAGGATTGAAAAACCAGTTACTGTGATGTAAGACTTTCGGTGGTTCACATTTCTTCCCCATAATTTTAATAAATGCTTTCCCCAATTTGATACCCTCTATTGTTCATCTAGTCGTTACTGATAAGTGAGTTTTCTGTGATAAAAATTTCTGGTCATATAGTTCTTTCCTTGTATGTTTATGTTCTTAAGGTGGAAGCGGTTCTACTGATTCTGCTAAACCTTATTGTGGTACGCCGACTTTCAGTTCCATTGTGCTTTCTCATAGTGAAAAGGAGAAAGGAGTGAAGGGGTCATCGGGGGGAATTGTTCCACTTTCTGTGGTAACTGTTCAGTCAACTTCCCATAATGTAAGAAGGGACACTTCTGCCAGAGGTGAGAGGGCTTCCACCTTTGGGGTCCATCCATCTGCAGGTCTATCAGAAAGAGTGACTAGCAAGGATCTTCAATCAATTACAACGATCAAAACATGCAAAATACCGATGGTAAGTGTTCTTTTTTGTTGATTAATTACACTTTAATTCTAACATTTGTAAATATTTCATGATACTATTAATTCCGATTCTTGTCATGCAATTTTTGCTGAAGATTGTGGAAGGATCTCCTTCAACACCCATCGTTGGCCAAATGGATCCTAAGGCTGTATTGGATGTTTCTCGTGGAAATTCTCAAGCACCTGATGGGGAGATTGCATGTGGAGGATCCAAAGGTACCCCCGAGCGTAAAACAAGGCGAGCATCTGGTAGGGGAACAGGAAAAGAGAGTGCTAAAAGAGGAAACCATATGAAGGAAACAACCCCTGCAAGACAGTCAGAAAGAGGTGACAAGTCAGGCAGTGTGTCTGTGAGCCTCACTGGGACTGGTCAATTTGTGCAGTTTGAAGGATTGAGGTCTTTCGGGAATGTTGAACGCAGTGGTACAATACCAAGTGGTGTCATTTCTATGCCTACCTCCAATTTGCCAGATTTGAACACTTCAGTTCTTCCCTCTGCCTTGTTTCAACAGCCTTTCACAGATTTACAGCAAGTGCAATTGCGAGCGCAGATCTTTGTTTATGGATCTCTGATGTGAGTCCATTTTTTCCCCTCAAAAAAATCTACATATATACCGCATAATGTACCAAAAACAAAGGTTGGGATAGGATGAACTTAATATTATTTGGCTCGGGTGCTCATGACCGTTTACACTTGAGTTGTGACATCACCACATCAGTGGGATGGACAAAAGAGTTCAACTGCATCTAGAGAAGAGAGAGAGAGAGGTTTTATTAGGATGTTATTTGTTAGGACATTGTCCTTTGCTTATCAGAAAAAAAACTTGTCATTAATTGGTTAAGCTTGTCAACTTTGACAAGATGGAAGTGTGGTGGAGATTATAGTGACTGAAGTTTGGAGAAATTCTTAAGATAAAAAACAAAATTAGAAACAGTAGTCATATACGTACATATCATATAAAATTATTAACAGCAATCAAACTTAATAATTTCTGATATGTCTTGCTTTGGTTTTGAATTTGAAATTGTCTTGTTGCAGACAAGGAGCAGCACCTGATGAAGCATGTATGGTTTCAGCTTTTGGAGCATCTGGTTTGTTTTTAGCCTTGTATCTGTATTATAACTTGAGATGAATTTAGAGAGAGATGCTTGTTGCCTGACAATTTCTATCATAGATGGTGGGCGGAGTGTTTGGGAGCCTGTGTGGCGCTCTTGTGTGGAAAGGAATCAGAGTCAGAAATCCCAACCCAACAAATCTGAAACTCCTGTGCAACTGCGTTCTGGTATCTTTTTATTTTTAAGCTGTTTTTTCCAACTCTGGGTTGGTTAATGTTTAACTCCGTTTCAGAATCGAGAAATGCAGGTGGTAGGCTGCCTGATCAATCTATTAAACGAGGTGCACATCAAAGTAAAGTGGCTCCCTCACCTCTTGGTCAACCAAGCAGCAAGGGTACCCCTTCACCAGTTGCTAATTCTATGGTACCGCTTTCATCACCGCTTTGGAACATGTCTACTCCTTATGATGGTTTGCAGTCCAATGGCATGGCTAGAGCCGGTCTTCTTGATTACCATCAAACACTTCCTTCCTTGCATCCTTTTCAGACACCACCTTCACGCGGTTTTGTTGGACATAACTCTTCTTGGCTTGCTCAGACGCCTTTTTCTGGTCCCTGGGTTGCTTCTCCACAAACTTCTGCCTTTGACGCCAATGCTCGTTTTTCTGTGTTGCCTATGACTGAAACAGTGAAATTAACCGCTGTTAAAGAATCATCTGGTCCTGTTGCCTATGGAAGAAAGCATGCATCTCCTAGTACCGTGGTCCATAGCTCTGGTCCTAGTGTTCTTCCAGACACTTCTTCCCAGTCTGGCATGAAAAATATGGCAGTATTTCCTCGTCAGAATTCCACCGATCTTAAGGCCAGAAAAAGGAAAAAGGTTACTGTTTCTGAGGATCTTGGCCGGATCTCCTTGCTTGCTCAAACTCGGTCAGAATCAATATCTGCTCCTGTTGTTACTAGTCATTTTTCTACATCAATCGTGGTGTCAACTCCAGCTTTCTTTGCATCTAAAAGTGATGCTAGTAAGATTGTCACAGCTGTATCTCCTACATCTTCCACTGACTGCCCAAAAAGAGGGGAACAGAAGGCAGAGCAGAAAGTTATACTATCAGAGGAGACATTTGGAAAAGTTGAGGAGGCTAAGCGACAGGCAGAAGATGCAGCAGCTCTTGCTGCTTCTGCAGTAAGTTATTGCCAGAGTGTATGGAGTCAGTTGGATAAGCAGAAGAATTCTGGATTGATTCCAGATGTTGAAGCTAAGTTGTCTTCTGCAGCTGTTGCAGTAGCAGCAGCTGCTTCTGTTTCAAAGGCGGCAGCTGCAGCAGCTAAGATTGCATCAAATGCAGCGCTACAAGCAAAACTCATGGCTGATGAAGCATTGATCTCAAGTGGAACTAGCAATCCTACTGAGAGTAATGCATCTTCTCTTTCTGGTGTGAACAATTTGGGCAGCAATACTGCTGCTTCCATTTTGATGGGGGGAAATGGGAGCAGCTGTTCCAGTTCCATCATAGTTGCTGCTAGGGAAGCTGCTAGGAGGAGGGTTGAAGCTGCTTCATCTGCCTCAAAGCAGGCCGAAAACTTGGATGCTATATTAAAAGCTGCAGAGTTGGCAGCAGAAGCAGTTTCACAAGCAGGAAGAATTGTTGCTATGGGTGA
Organism: Heliamphora pulchella; assembly: GCA_032270985.1. Lineage (NCBI taxonomy): Eukaryota > Viridiplantae > Streptophyta > Magnoliopsida > Ericales > Sarraceniaceae > Heliamphora > Heliamphora pulchella. The sequence goes on along the minus strand of JAULJZ010000022.1, from coordinate 6,046,279 downwards.
TCCCTTGCCTTTAATTGCGTTAGTAGAAGCTGGTCCAGAGGGCTATTGGAGAACTTCACAAGTGCCTCCCGAGCAGGGTCTAATGTCAAACAACAATAATGGAGAACAATCTAAAGTAGATGGCATTGAAGATGCTTTTAATGTTTCTGGTAGACATGCAAAGGAAGGACAATCAGAGGAGGCCAAGACTAGACAATCAGAGGAGGCCAAGACTAAAAACTATAGTTTGTTACCTCTTTCAAGAGAGGTTTCTAGGGAGTCAGTGGAAGATCACCTGAAGGCAGTGGATGGTGTTTCAAGTTCCTTTACAACCAGTGAAACAAATTCAAAAGTGAAAAGGAGTCGTAGAGCTTCTGACTTGGCCAAAACTATAGGGGTTGTTCCTGAATCCGAGATTGGATTAAGACCTGCTTCTATCACATCTCAGGATGAGTCTGAAAACAGATTAGGGTCCCTGAAGGAGAATGGCATCAAGGAGGGTTGCCTTGTTGAGGTTTGTGACCTGAAAATTTATGGAAATATTTATTGTTTGGGTTTGCAATAATTTGAATAACAGAGAACCGTATATTTGTACTTGCAACTTGCTATTCAGTTATAGATACTTCTTGATTCTTTGCCATGTTTTTGAAGTTTTTGAATGCTCTATTTCATTTTTTACAATGCTTTGCTGATGTTGTATGCATGTTTTTTGATATTTAAATCTATACTCACTTGGTTATTTTATGTTTTAGGTTCGTAAAGATGGTGACAAGTTTAAAACAGCTTGGTTCTCGGCCAATGTTTTGAGTTCAAAGGATGGAAAAGCTTTTGTTTGTTACACTGAACTCCATTCAGATGAAGGTAAGCTACTGCAGTCAATGTAAGTGCATGACTAGTAAGTAATGAGTTTGCTTGTGCATTGTGTATTGTGTTATTTTATGCTATTCATGCGCGTTGTATTTTTATAGCCGTATGCAGTGAAAATGACGTTGATTCAGGAATCAGGTTGTCTGGTCAGGTGTTCTAATTGACAAGGTTAGTATAGTTAGTGTTATTCCAGAGCATAGATGTCTGATGAAAGCTGCAATACCTGGACCATAGGGATCTCTGGAGTTTGGGAAACTTGGGAAAATTTGATGGTTTGGCAGGTTGCCTCATGATGGCTGGCATTTGCCATAATATTAGCGAGCTTACCTACTTCATTCAGTATTATGTTTTGGAAAATGTATAACAATGGCTTGATTTGGGTATTGTTTATGTTGTTTTAGCATTGTAAATTTGTGTTCAACATGGACTTTTTGGGAGGATATGTTTGGGCAGGTAATGCTTCTTTTGATGTTTTGTTCCCTCATTTATTTCAGTTGGCCTGCTTTCGTCACGTGTATATTGCTTATGTAGCACTCTCTCACATGGCTCCAATTTGTTGGAATTTCACTTTTTTGTAGAAATCTCATTGATATGGAATTATTTGAAATGATGCGTTTTCTTGGGTAGGATTAATGAATTCTCCTTAATAGTTCACAATAATGATGAAACAGTTTGGTTGTTCTATTCTCCGGGGACTTTTTCTTGTTAATCTTTTTTCGGAAAACTCATTAATAACCTAAGTAGCATGAACACAGACACGTGACATGACATGGACACGCCGACACGTTAATTTTCAAAAAAATACAAGACACGATACGTTTTTGACACGTTAAAAATTTATATTTTTATATATTTATTACATGTTCAATATTTAAATAATTTATGCAGTAGTAATTAAAAATAGATAATATATCACTAATAAACTTAAGAAGTTTTGAATTTTTTCTTATAAATATTTTAAAATATATTTAGTGTACATAATTTGCGTTTTGAAGCATGCAAAACATTATTATTATGAAAAACTCATCCCATAAGACTTGTTCAGAGAGTTCAAGAAGTGTAATTGAAGTGTCCGCCAAGTGTTTAAAAAGTGTATGACATTATAAATTTAATTTTTTAATTAATACGCATTTAAAAATTATTGAATACAAATTTAGGAATGTTCGAAGAGTGTCCAAAGAGTATCGTGCCCGACACGGCACGTCTCCTTCGTAGAATTATTCGTGTTTCATAGTTGATAACCCACGTTTCTCTCCTTGTTTCTTTCAAAAGAGAATTTGGAAAATGGGGGCTCTTAAAATTAAGATATTTATGTGACTTTGACTCATATAGAAGTCTCTTGACTGACGACATTTTTCAAACGAGGAGGGCAAAAAGCCATCTTTGCCCTCAATGGTACATTGCGTGTAAGAGCGATGTGGAATCTTTGAATCACTTATTTTTGCATTGTTTGTTGGTTTTATCTTTATGGTATCATTTATTTGAATGGTGGATATTAGCTGGGTGGCTCCAGAATCGTGCTTGCCTATGGTTATTTTGAATCTTATTGAGTTATTATGTTTTCATGTTTACAACTCAATTCATCCAATTACTACAAGGATGAATCCAATTCGGAATGTTTATACTATTGTTAGAAGGAAACATCTTACTATAGTTTCTTGAATCCAATCGTAATTTTTGTTTCAAAACTACTCTTATAATAGTTTAAATTTAAAAATTTATTGGAGTAGTTACATAATCACCTACTCTTTTTTCTCTCTTTGTTATTCTTTTATTTTATTTTAAAATCTCATTATTCTTAAACTTTCATAATCTGTAGTTAACTCATTTTATTTTTATATTTTATTTTGTAATTATTTTCATTTCGCAGGCTCTCTTTTAGTATTTGTATACAATAACTAATATTACACACATTGCGTGGACACATGCTAGTGACCCATAAAAGAAAGTACTGATTAAACCGATCACAAGAGTACTGGTCACAGTACCTATCATCCAAAGAGGAATCCTTCTGGTAGTATCAGTCACTTCGTTCCACATTTCAAGTGGTTATGGTAGAGACATAATAGTCATAGATAACTATGCGATGAGATCCTTCCGAATGGGCTAAGAGAATTCCTAGAGTTATTATTCTCTTTTTTTTTTCTTAATTGAAGAAATAGTTGAAAAATAAAACATCAAGTACAAAAATAAGTAATAACCCCCAATAGAGACCAGTACAATTCAATTCAACACTTTATTTGTTTGGGTTTGATTGTGTCATAGATCTGTAATTTGGATTATGTTTATTGTTGGATGAAAGTGCACTGTTGATATTGACCCCAAAAAAGAAACGGTAGGTACAGTTAGTCAGTGAATAGCTAACCATTGCACTGTAAAGAATGGATAGGTTTGATCCATGGTCATTGGGGCCTCCTAAAAGGATTTACTAAATTCATCGAGTTGTTCCAAAGGATCAAAATGACCATTTATTAATGGAATTACTTGTCGGCTCTATGTGAAATATTCGTTTGGTTGAGGGCTTTCAAATACATGTAAGCTAAGCCTTGCTCACAAATAACCAACCTGCAATGAATAGTGATTAAATACTTGGATACTTCTTTGTATATTTATTGCATTCTGTTGGGGAACCTCTTGTTACCATAAACATTTTATTTTTGTTTATTAAATTTCTTTTGTTTTTGGTTAAAAAAAAAGAAGAAATCGAGGTATTGGAGTTTGGGCAATCTCGTTTATGACTTGATCGTGGCTTTCTTGTGATCTATTACTAATCATGCATTGTAATCTCTATCTTCAGGTTCAGGGCAGCTAAGGGAATGGGTATCACTTGAAGGTGAAGCCAACGACGCACCCAGAGTACGCATTGCCCATCCTATGACCACCATGCGTATGGAAGGAACTAGGAAGAGACGTAGAGCGGCTATGGGAGATTACGTGTGGTCTGTTGGAGATAGAGTTGATGTATGGATGCAAGATTGGTAAGCATGATATGCTTTTAGTGTGTGTGCCTGATTAGGTGGGCTTACTTGATCTCTTCTATACTATTTATCTGGGAAAGGTTTCACATGGTTACTGTGTTAATTAAATTGCTAAAATGGGAGGAGAAAGCATGTATGGTAGTGGTATTTCTGAAGTGTTACTTCTAATCTTGATTGCCTTGCTACTGTGTTTAAGCTGGCGAGAGGGAGTTGTCACAGAAAAGAACAAAACAGATGATACTACATTAACTGTCCATTTTCCAGGTATTTTAAAATCATATTGGTTCATTACTGGGTCAAGTTGTTCAATGGCAACATTGATAATTCCTGGGGTTGCTTCTTCATTAAATGAAATGCTGCTTGATTTTGTTGCAGCTGAAAGGGAAACATCAGTTGCTAGAACATGGCATCTACGGCCAACACTCATTTGGAAGGACGGGGAGTGGATTGAATGGTCCAGTTCAAGAGAAAAGGACCCTTCTTCCCAGGTGTTGTGTACATGTATATATGTTTCACAATAATTTGAAAATCTTGAAGTTGCTAGTTTATATTAAACAGTTCTATTTCTGTTTTTTTCAGGGAGATGCACCACTGGAAAAGCGATTGAAGTTGGGAATTTCTGCTATGGATGGCACAGAAAAGGTTAAGATCTCTAAAAATATTGAACTTGTGGGATCTGGGAAACCAGGCGAGTCACGATTACCGTTGTTATCTGCCAATGAAAAAATATTCAATGTTGGTAAGAACATTGGAGACCAGAATAAGCCTAATACACTCAGAACAATACGGACTGGTCTTCAGAAAGAAGGTTCAAGACTGGTTTTTGGTGTTCCTAAACCTGGAAAGAAAAGGAAATTTATGGAAGTTAGCAAACATTACGTTGCAGAGAGGAGCAGTAAAACTAATGAATCAAATGTTTCAGTTGAATTCGCAAAATATTTGATGCCTCGAGGATCAGGATCTCGTGGGTGGAAGAATACTAAAATTGTTGCCAATCAAAAACAGGCAACTGAATCCAAGACCAAGGTTCTTAAGTCCGGAAAATCGCAAAGCGTTTCTGGCAGGACCCTACCTCAGAAGGACAAGGTTTTGACCTCTGCACCATCTGCTCAAATTGTTGCCTCTGCAATGGATGGTATGGTCAAGGATTCTGTTACAGCTGATGAGAATGTATCCGGACAGCAAAGCTTGATGGAATTTGGGTCGTTCTCTAAGACTGCAGGGGCTGCAGAAGGCCCGGTCTTATTTTCTTCACTAGCTCTTCCATCAGATGCTCCTTTGAAGAAAATGTTCACATCAAATGCAAAATCTGAACAGGTGGATGGAGGAAAACTAGCTCCATCTAGCAGAAAGTTGACTAAAGTTGAGTTAAGGGACAAACTTACCAATGATGATCCAGAAAAATCAATACTTGAAGTTTTGGAACCACGTAGATCAAATCGCAGAATTCAACCAACATCAAGGGTGAGTCTTGGTTTGTTTTTGTTTTTTTCCCCACATCTCTTTGTAGTTGATATCTCATGTAGTATTCCTTGCTAGCATCAAAATTAGTAAATATGAAACCATCCATGCATACTGGACTTATCTCTGTCTGTGTGCCTTTTTTTGTTGGTTTTTTTTTTTTTTGGGCGGCGCGGGGGGGAGGGAGGTCCAAAAGACTTTGGATAATATATTTAGTACCTCACAATTTTTGATGTACAAAAGGTAGCTATTTGTCCTCACCAAAATCTTAATAATTCTAGCTCGTCCAAGAACTTAATAAATTTACCTTTGCCTCCAACCACTTTGGGTGGTGTTTTTTGTTTTTTTGTTTTGGGGGGGTGGGGTTGGGTGGGGGAACAGCTAGGTGTTGTTTTAACAACTTTTTCATAGCAATTCTTGTAATATGTTTTGTGTTTACCTCTTCCTTGTTTTCTAGCATTTTATCAATGATTCATTTTTTAGGATAAATCATTATGTTTATCATCTATTAGTACATTGATTTAGCCAAATAGTTATGCTCAACCAACTATCTATGTAAGTTTATAACTTACAGGCCCGTTCTTGAGCATCTCCAATGATTTTAGCCAAATCGGCAGGGCCATTTTTTTCCCCTGGCTAGCTACATTTGCCATTTAGTGCTAAGCCATTTTTCGGCACAACTTCCATTCTACCCGTTAGATACAGTTCTTGATCACAACTCTTGATCACATCCATTTAAAGATGATGTGCTCAAGATTTGGCAAAGCCATTTTTGGGTTAGAGATTTGGAAAGCCAAATGGTAGTGTATTTTTGGAAGCTCTTGCCAAAAACGGTCTTGGCAAGGGCAATAGCTAGGCAATGGAGGTGCTTTTAGGAAGCCAAACTTAGATTAAGCTTCCATTGTTGCCTGGACTGTGGTTTCATATTGCAACTTACATTTCATGTCATTATATTACCCACAGATGTTGGAAGAAGCCTCAAATTTTATAGCCTTTGGATAGTTTTCGACAACTAAACAAAGCAACTAAAAATCATCATCTTTTATAAGAATTAGGACAACACGGTGAAGGTCTTCTTCCTTTTGAAGTTTCCCATCAAGTGCTTTAAATTTTTAGAACTAATTCTGATCTCATTTGGACTACTTGTACATTTTAGGGCAAATGCTGTTTGGAATTTTTGTATGACTTTGCCTTCGAAACAGGCTTCTTTTCCCAATCTCCTTTTGTCATTTGAAGTTACGGTCAGTTAGAATGAATTAAATGTTTCTAGCGTGCCTTCTCCTTTACCTTGCATTTCCCTTTCTTGTTACCCGACTATTTTGTGCAGCCTTCCAGCTAGCACATTTGTACCCTCTGGTAGTTTTCCTTGTTCCTTTGCTCGTTTCAATAGGTTAATAAATGACACACATAATTGCTCCTTGTGCCAAGCTTTCTACTTTAGTTTGGCAAAGGCGAGCTCAAATTCCAAAATCTGCTATATACAATATACACTTAATTTGCAGCCCTATGGCTTTGTATATTTTCCTATAATTAGCTGGAAGATCTACACTAATACAGAGCTGTTTGTGATCATGGCCCATTTTTTGTTTGATATTTGAGGAAAAATAATTATATCCTTTCTCCTATAAATTAGCTTTCTAATGCCGTACAATCTTAATTTCTCTAATGGTTGTGTATCTATGAAGCATTGGTGCTTCAAGACTGTTTCCATACATGTACTGGGTACTGGTACAAGTGTGGCTTTGGTACGGCAAAATACGTACCGGGTATGCCAAAGTTGTATCAAGTATTTTTTCAATTGCTGGGCATGGCACCGATACACTTTGGGTACGACACTAGTGCGTTTTGGGTGCAGCATTGGTACATTTTGGCTACACGAATGTGTACGTTTTGGGTACGGGAAATGAGTATATTGGGATTTATACAAAGTTTTTGAAAACTAAAAGAGTACTAGAATAAATAATATGTTGTCTCGTCTGATATATAGACAAATTAGAGTGTTAAAAAGCATAATTTAGATTATTTAATTTATTAAAATGCTAAAATCCCAAATTTGTATAAGGAAATACATTTATAAATATCTTCTCTTAAGATTTGCGACTAACGAAAGCAATTTTCAACTAATACGATTGACATAGCAATCATTGGCAATCATCATGAATAAGTGTCGCCATTTGCCGTCCAAACTAGCAATCATTGAAGACACAACGTTGAGACAACAATTATAATATATTTTTAATGATCTAACATCTATTTTATTTCTTCCTTATAAGCTAAAAGTATTTTTGTATATAGCACATATATAATGCTATGCTAAAGAATACAATGATTATATTTACCGCTGTACCAGAACTACACCCGTACTCTATTTTTTAGATTTAATCATACCGGTGTACTTGTACCACGTACCCGCAATGGCCGAACAAAATTGTTTGTGATAGTACTGTGACCTTGATGCTCCTTTATGTCGTGTACGGGACTAAGATAATTCAACAATGGAGCGTTTGTATTGATGATGTTGCTTGCAGCTATTAGAAGGATTGCAAAGCTCGCTGATAATCTCGAAGATTCCTGCTATTTCACATGACAAAAGCCACCGAAGCCAGAACAGGGGTACTTCTAAAGGTAAACTTTTTTGATTGGCAACTTCTGAAGGTAAGCCTTGAAGTTTCGATTTCGCTATATAGATTCGCGGGAGAAGCTCCTCTCCATACCCTACCTTCCATACCTATCAAGATCACCTTCATTCATAAACCTCGCAAAGAAAGTTAGATATGCAAAACTCAGCTTGATCTGCTATTGATAGATATATGTACAGTTTTTTTTTTTTACGTATTACAAAATCAACGGTTTATGATGGATTAGTTCATTTTAAACAAAAACTATCCAGTTTGTAAAACAAATCGTAATTTGTTCATATACTAATCGAGTCTGATCAAGTTGAAGTCTTACATGGATGATCTTCTTTGCAAGGCATACAAAATGAAACGGTTCGAATTAACATCGAGGACTCATCTTAAGCCCACATAACGGAGTTTTGAGGGGTATGGAAAGGGTAGAGAGTATGGAGGAGAGTTTATTCCCCCTGACACATTGAACACGAACGCCTTATTAGAGTTAGTCTCTGGTGTTGTCCCTTTGGTTTAGAATGAGCTGCTTGGTGGTTGTGAATAACCTTTGAACTTGTTACCTGCCCCGTCTGTAACAGGGAATAACCATGGTTGACTGGAACTTCCAAAACGATGGGCATTCTGATCAACGAAATTCGACGGATGTTGGATGACCAGAACACCAAGTACAGTATGTGTGTATATTTATAGTAGAAAAGAAAACTAGGAATGGTAATTCTCTCTTTCCGATGGTTCTGCCCTAAAATTTTATTTGGTAGAAGTCATTGATTTTAGCAGCTTTACACAATTATGAGGGTGATCTCTCCCTCTTTAGGCATCAGTGCATTAGGGTTTTAGATGGGAATTCTCCATGTAGTTGGATTAAAATTGCAGAAAGTTTCTCAGTTGATCAATCAAAACGTTTTGTTGCTTCAATTGATCAATGGATTTTGATTGGGTCTAGTTTTGTTACGTTGTTCTTGCTATCTTGTTTTAAGGTCCTAATGTTCGATTCATATGTAATTATGTATAGGGTAAAATATATTTATCTTTCCTGTGGTTTGTGATTAATACACAAGCACTTATGTGATTTAGGAAATTACCATTTTTCCTCCGATTTTTTTAGTCTTGTTACAAATCTTTTCATTTCATTAGTCAATGGTTAGTTGGGGTTGATGTC
>JAULJZ010000022.1:6018237-6030473 GCA_032270985.1 Heliamphora pulchella | reverse complement strand
GCGGGGATAGTTTTGAGGGCAGTTTTGTAATTTTTGTTAAATTGAACGAAAATTATAACGGTTGAGCTCTTTTTGATGTTAAAATCAAATCTGATGAGGTATTAGTGCAATTTTTGAAATCACATGAAAAATTTCTATTTTTTTCAGAAATTTCAGGGGTTCAGTGAAATTTACCCTAAATTTATTAAAAGCAACCCCTAATAATTTCAAAAATCAATTTTTTTAAACAATCTCAAATAATTTAACATTTTCTCTACTTCTCTATTTTTTCAAGAAACTAAATTTCTAAGAAATTTTTTTTTAAATATTTATATAAAAAATAGAACAATTTAATGTAATATTTAATATAGATGTAAAAAATTTAACAATTAAAATTAAACAATCTTGTATTCTCTTTTGTTCTCTCTTTTTTCACGTTTTTTTATGTAAGAAAATAAAAAATTTTATTGATAGTATTTCTCTTTTTACTAATGTAACTAAAAAGTAATTTAACTTTTATTTTTATTATATTCTTACTTTTTACCTTCATAAATTTGCAAATTAATAGAGTCATATTTTTAATTACATGTCTTAAAATTAGTTAATTAGCTAATTATTAAAGTATTAATAGTATTCTATTTATTATTTTAAAATTATTATAATTAAATAATTAAATGTCTTTAAATCAGGGGTCCATTCAAACACAGCCCCCTCTGTTCAATTACTTTCCATGCATCATCAATTCTCATTGTGAAATCATATGTTTGTACTAGTTTTTTTTCAAGTTTTTAAGTTTTTAAAATTTTTTATAAAAAAATAAATATAAAAATATATTAAAAAAATTAAAAAAAGTCACATTAGGCCAAACCAGTTGGCTTAAAAGCTTAACTTTTAAGTTAAACTAAGCCAAACATAGGCTCAATAATGTTAGAAATATTAAATTATTTTATTAAATTAATATATCAAATAATATGACACAATCACAATCGCTGATATAATGGACCTCATATAAACTCTATTTAAATTTTATAACTATAAATGTTTTACATTATTTAAGATATTAATTTAATAAAATAGATTGGTATTTCTAGCATATCCGTTGTGAATATTGCATTTTATAGGCCTCGTTTGATTTGATCTTTTCTCACCCGTTGGGAAACTATGGGCTCGTTTGCAGTTGCTTTTTAACATTAGTTTTGACTTTTTTGTATTAGAAGTTGTTTTTTTTTTTTACAATTTTTTCTTTTTTCCGTTGGAACCAAAAAAATTTAGAAAATTGAGAAAAAAAATAGATAAACTTTAAATATTTTTTTAATTTTCAACCTTTTTACGTTTTAATAAAAAATATATATTTAACGTAAATGGAAAACAATAGTTTGGGATAAAAAGTGAGCATTTGGCTAATTTTTATCCTCTTCAAAGAAAATTATTTCTTCAATTCGTTTAGATAAGATGAATTGAAAAGGTATATTTTTTGACTAAAGATGAAAAAAATAGGCTAAAAGTGAACATAAGTAAAAAAAAAAAAAAATAGTTTATTTTTTTATTTTAATTTATTTTTGACTTATTTAATTTTTTTTATCTCGATTAAAATTTGTTTTTTCAATTTGCCTATGTGAGAATTTTAAAAACTAGAAAATTTAATTAAATGATAAAAAACTTAGTAATAATGAAAATAAATTATTATTCTAGACCAAGCCTTAACTAAAAAAATCCCAAATAGTTAGCCATTTTAGATATGAACTCCACGGCCACAGCATCTAAATCACAGCACTGAGTGCTAGGAGGGTATTGTTTTTAATTTAATATCTCAAAATTTAATCCAAACCGTTTATTATATTCAACTTGTTGAGAAAATAATTTTCACAAAAAATCAGGTCGATAAGATATTATTATCTATTTGATCAGAGTATATTTGTTTTTAAAAAATTAATTTGCTTATAATATTATAATATTTTGAAGAAAAAAAAAACTGTCAAACAAATATATCCGCATCATATGACTAACAATTTTTGATTGATCTAATGTTTTACACAGATTACATACTTAATTAATTTAATATAATAAATAATTCTAATTAAAATTTTAAATTTTAAATTAAAAAGAAATTCACTCAAAACAATCCTGCAGTGATTAGTCTCACAGAGGTCCCGACTCCCGGCAGCTAATGATACAAGGTTTCATTGAGGTCATGTTTGATGTGCCAGTCTGCAAGATAAAATTAAATATGATTTGAAGAACAAATAATATATAAATTCTATATATTATTTTAATATCATAAGATAATAAATGAGATTATGCATACTATCATATTATTTATATCATGTTAGGTTAAAGGGATAAAAAATAGGATAAAATTTGAAAAATTAATTTTTATCGTTGTATAAAAAAAAATATAATATGAAAGGAGAGACAAACAATCCCAATGGAATGGGTGAGATAATAATATCATAAATACCATACTACTATTAGTTCTCCATAAGAAAAATTAATAGTTTAATTAAGTGAACTAAACATAAAACTATCATTTCGAAGAAACAAATTTTAAAAATATAAATCTCACATATTTGTTAGTCAGATTCAAACCAATATATCAAAACAAACACGACCTAGACGCATGACCTTTAATATGGGGACAAATTTTTATATTAAGAAAAATCTAATTACAATAATTATATTAATTTTTAACACATAAATTCGATACAGATGTATATTGATAGAGGTAATATATTAAAAAAGAATACATATTTTATTTAAATACTAATAAGATAAAATAAAAGTCTATTCTAAATTTATCCCAAAAAAGTAAATATAAAAGACAATTTTTTGAATCAACTATCTATCCCATTGAGTCATCTATTAAAAATGTATTTGACGTTTTTTCTTATTATGAAATTTATTTATGGTGGAATATGTACTGAGTTTTTCTCCAACTTTTTATTAATATAAAGTTCAATTAAAATGCATTCATTAAAATAATTTATTAACCAAATGTTATATAATACTTAAATTTTTATTATAGTGGGGGCAACTACTCTACAGAGTTGTAACTTAGGCCCCGTCTGGAATTTGGTTTTAAGTCATGTTTTTTTTTTTGTTTAAAATCACTTTAAATCAAATAAATAAAAAGTTTGTTTGGTGATTCCTACTGAATGACTTTAAGCAAAAAGACAACAAGTAAAAAAACTTAGCTTAAAATTTTTATAATTTTTAATAATTTATTTTTTTATGGAATTTATATTCAATATAGATCTTGTTTCATAAATTTTTACAAGTAGATTTTAAAAATATAATTTTTATAAAAAATAAATATATATTATAAAAGTTATGATATTTCTAAAAAATATAAAAAAATTATGTAAATGAATAAAAAAGCTAAAAGATTAAAAGCTTTTAGGTTCTCAAATGAGACTTTTTGGCTTTTTGACTTTAAGCAAAAATTTAAAAAGTTTGGCTTAAATTCGGTTACCAAACGAGACCTTATAAGTTAAATGCAATATAATAATTAAAAATTTTAATATAGTTGGAGGGTCCATGGCTCGTTCGAGCAACATAGCTCTGTCACTGGATTTATATCATTTTAGAAAAGTTGATTCCGACGTGCAATTGACACGTTGTTAGCTTTAAATTAGTCAGCTTTTTAAACTGCTTGTTTGGTATATTGAATGGAATTTGATAGAATATGAGAGGTGAGTAATACTATGGGTATCACATATTTGATTTAATACCAACAAATTATAGAATGAATTATTGTCTATAATGAGAATTTTGGTTAATGTTTAGTTAAGGTGGAATAAAAAATAGAATAGATAGTTGTAGAGTTATTTTTTTACCGTTGAATAAGGATGAAAAATAATCTGACATCTGATGCTAATAATATCGAGGGGGCATAAAAGTATTAATACTATAAATAAAGTATTATATCTTATATTTATTAGATTATTAATCTTAATCCTACAAAACAAACATGAGATTATTAGTGTGTGGAAACAAAGTCTGAATCAGTAGAACCCACATGTTCTCATGCCAAATTCTTTCATCTTTCATTCCAAATAAGCCCTTAGCTCTTTAAGGACTCGTGGAAAACAAAATAAAAAATCTCAAACCTTGCCCAAGTTTGATTTCAATCATTTGCAATAGACATTTTTTTTCTTTTTTTCTTTTTTTTTTTTTGGAATCTATTGTAGAACCATTTCCTCAAGATACTGTAAAACAATGTTTCTTATGTATTCTTCACCCAATGGATGATCTATTTATAAGCATATAAAATCATTGAGAGAGAATAAAATTTTTAAAAAAATCATTTTTTTTAAAATGTGGGTGAAGAATAAGCCTTTATAGAAAGGGGGTTAGGAGAGTGGCAAAAGAAAAAACCAAACTCAAGAGAACCCTTAAGATAGTGGAGAATATGTTTGGAAGCAATTAGAGGAACAAATCGAGGGGCACTCACGAATTGTGCAACATGAAGAACAACATAAGTAATGTGAGGACAAGTAAAAGTGAGATACTTAAAGGACCCAACCAACTTATGATATTCAGTGACGTCCATTAAAGGATCTCCACTCAGTAGAGAGAGTTGTGTCTTGGCACAAACTTAAGTACTGCAAGGCTCAGACATAGAATGTCGACAGAGAAGATCGATAGTGTATTTAGTTTGGAAAAGATACAAGCCATCATTCGAGAATGTTGCTATAAGGCCCGAAAAATATAATAGAGATCTAAGATTATTGAGTTCAAATTCATCACCAAAAGTGGCAATGAAGGAAGAAAGCAAAGAAGGCATATTCCCAGTCAAAATAATGTCATCAACATAAAACAGTAAGATCATAATATCTGAATATCTTTTGAAAATAAACATAAACGGTTCAGTGCATAATTAAATAAATTTGAACTGGAGTAAAAAGCTTCTCATGCGTTAAAACCAAGATCGTGGAGCCTATTTTACACCATTATTGCCTTTTGGAGATGACAAACATTAGTGGGTCGAGTAAAAACTACAAAACTAGAAAGTTGGCTCGTGAAAATTGGTTTATCCAAAAAAATTCATGAAAAAATACATTTTTCACATTCAACTGCCTTAACGAATCCATAGGAAACTGTAAGACTCAATATTATACGAACAGTAGTAGGTTTAACAACAAGGCTTAAGGTCTCTTCAAAATCAATACCTAGTTATTGATGAAAACCTTTAGCAACAAGACAAGTCTTGAATTTCTCAATGAAACCATCTGAATTGCATTTGAGCTTCAAGATGACAAGAGAAATAACCGTAAATTAGGCTGATACCATGTAAAGCAAATATTTCTTGTGTATTCTTCTCTCAATTGAAGAAACTATTTATAACCATGCAAAATAAACAAACTTAAAAATGAATAAGATTTAAGCCTAAAGATAAGCCTAAAAATATTTATAATAAACGTTGAATAAAATTAAAATGATTTTATACACAAAATAAGTTTAAAAAATATATTATACAATAAATACAAAATTAAGATGATTTAACAGATACATCTCTAGAGATGATAACAAATAAGCTAATGGGAATGTCATATTGTTTGAAGTGTTTATATTTAAAAAGGATGTAAGGGGCTAATTTACTGAAGGTACAAAGTTCCCTGATACAAAATGTGTAGCTAATTACAATTTTTGTTTTCTTTTAAATTTACAAACAAGTTATAACTTTCTCAATCTAAGATCTCAAAATTGCATTGCTGGCCAGCTTTATTTAGGTTCCTTTTAGCTGACAGAAAATGAAAGGAAAAAAATAATTGTTTTATTTTTTTGCTTGTTGATCCAGTAAATAGTATAAGATTATGTATTACAAAAAAAAAAATTAAAACTAAATTTTCTACTAAATTTCTTACGAACTAAATACGTGACGAAAATTAAATTTTTATATTTTTCTTTCTTTTTATTCACCTAACTTTTCTAGGAAATTATTTTTTTGTGTAGTTTTATTAACAAAACTGAACAAAGTGACAATATAGGTGGTGTTTTTGAAAACTTATGAAAAATAGATTTTTTTTGGTGCTTTGAAACTGTGTCCATGTGATCTTATATATTCTCAAACAATTTGCAATGGATGATCTGGGCCTTGGATTGATCCGTGGACTATGATTACTGACAGTTGGGCTTACGGCCCAGATGGCTTTTTAAATGTCTTGGCCCATAACTCATCAAAATTTAATTAGACTAGTTCCGTTTTTGCACATCTCTATTTTGCTATGTACAGAATTTTTTTTTTTTTGGTACCGGATAACAAATGGAATTGGGACAATAGTTACTTTTCACGCCCTATTTTTCCACAGTATGCCTCCGATTATATAAAATAAATATTTTTTTAAATATAAATACATGTATAAAATATATATACTAAAAATATAATAAGTCTAAAATATTAGAATATTATATTTATTTCTAATTTTCTTATCTATTTTTTATATTTTGTATTTTTAATTATATTAACTCATCAATTACTATTTTATTTATTATGTTATTTATAACTCTTATTAATATCACTATTTTAAACCTTAAAAACTATTTCCGAAATATACTCGTCCCCGCCTTGCTTCCCGTGACTTTTTTGATACTTTCTCTTGTTCATGTCCTGATCAAATAGATAGAGATGAGG
This sequence comes from Heliamphora pulchella, assembly GCA_032270985.1. NCBI lineage: Eukaryota > Viridiplantae > Streptophyta > Magnoliopsida > Ericales > Sarraceniaceae > Heliamphora > Heliamphora pulchella. Next base: position 6,023,863 of record JAULJZ010000022.1, on the reverse strand, counting down.
ATGGAAAAGTCCATCCTTAACCCCACCTTACTCCATTGCCATTCCTATTTAATACAAGGATTATGGGCAGACATTTAAAAAGAAGTTTATAATCTTTTTTGTTTTAAATACTATTACAGATATTTTAAAATATATAAATTATTTTACTACTTTATATTTCATCAATATTTAATTTATAATTAAAATAACATCAAATATTATTTGACAACGTACATGGCAAACGTCAATATCAAAAAAACACACACACATATCTATATATATATATATATATATATAAATGTATGGGAGCTTATTATTTTCAAAATGTATAAGATATATATTTTCAAAATAAATGGTTAGAATTTATTAAAATCTAAATCTATTGGTTGTTAAGCAATTCATTCTAAATTGTATTATCTCTCATCAAAACAAGCATCCAGTTTCTCGCCAAATGATTTTCTTTCACTTAAAATGATTTTTTTTAAAATTTTATTCTCTCTCAATGATTTTCAGCAATTTTCTTTTTAAAATATGTTATCTCTCAGCAATTTTTATTTTTTCTCTCACCCATTAAGCCACTTATAATCCATTTCATTATTGTTGAATGATAATGAAAGGGATTATAAATATTCTCTCTCAGCAATTTTTTAAAATTTTTATTTATTGTTGAACAATAATTTTCTTAAAAAATACATATAATATTTTATAGCAATAAATTCAAAATGGTACTTAATATTTTATCAGTTTCAATACGTACCGCACCAATTAAAAAATTAGTACATTATTTAGTACAATATTCATAACTATGATTAATAGTAGTGCTAAAATTATGATAGTGATATAATAATTGTGCCTCGTTAAGTTAAAAAAAAACTCTTTTATCTTTAAATAATAATTTTTGTTTTTCGAAGTTAACTAATTTTTATTATACTAAATATCAAAAAAATATAAAAATATATTAAGAAAAAAGAATTTTTGGTTGAAATAAGGTCGTAACTGTTCCATCACTAATTTTCCTACCATTTTTACAAAAAAATTCATAAGATAAAATAGGTAAAAAAGTAAATGACATTTACACAAATTTTCATTTTTTCCCCTCTGGGCTCTGGCAGATGAAATAGATACCATTCTTTAAGAAGCCAATAAAGGCCGCAAAGTAGAACATAACAATGCAAGTCTTGAATTAAAGGCTGAAACCCAGCACATAGGATTTTTTTAAAAAAAAATTTTAAAAATTGGTGGATTATTGTGTGTTGAGATCTCTCTGCGGTGCGAATTCGACGCTTGTGATCTCTCTCTCACACACACACACACACACACAACACTCGCTCTCGATTCGCTTCGCAAATTGTCGTTCCGATCGGTAAGTCAATCGTTTTTGTTTTTGAATCATTGAGATCTTTTTCTGTGTAATGCGTTGAATTCGAGCCTATATTTGCAGATTTTGTGTTGTTTTTTTGGATTAATTTGTAGTTTTTCAACCGGGGGGGATAGGTGAAAGTAAAACCATAGATCTCGTTTGTTTTGCGCTTTTTCTTAACTCGATTCCGGACTTCTGTTTCCGATCTCGGGTTTGTGTGACGCTACGAGCTCCAAATTCGAGGTTTTGGGTCTGAAGAGGGGCGGGTTTCGAAGAATTTTGGCGGGTTTTGTGGTGAATTGGGAGGGATCAGAGAGGGTTCGGGTTTGGTCGATGGCTTCGGGTCTTCCATTTCAGGTGGAGGATCAGACGGATGAGGATTTCTTTGACAAATTAGTTGACGATGATGACGATGATAGTGGGTTTAAGGTCACTGCTCCGGCTGAACATAGTTTTTCCGACGAGAATGATTCAGATGAGGTGAAAGCATTTGCGGATTTGAGCATTGGTGAGGTTGCTGCTGGGTCTGAAGTTTCTGGCGGTGAAAGTGGAACTGAAGCTAAGGGCGAAGCAACTGGCGGAGATGTTAATTCTCCGTCCATGGATGGACCTGTGGAAGAGAGTGATTCTCTGGTGCCATCTAATTCATTTGGGTTTGATAGTGTCCCTGAATCCAATGCTGCTGCTATAGGGACGGAGGAGACTTCAGATTCAACAGTTCACAAGATCAATGGATCTGCAGGTTCAGGTGTTAAGGAGGTGCAATGGGCTGCATTTAACTCTGATTTGGGCCAGAACGATATTAATGGGTTTGGATCATATTCGGATTTTTTCAATGAATTGGGAGATGGGGTGGTTGATCAAACTGGGAAGGTGGTGGATAATTTCAGTACCGAATCCAAGATTGGATCTGGTACTGAAGAACTTAAAACTTTTTGTGATTATACCAATTACGGTAACGGCCAACACCAAGAGAGTGAAGTTTATGATGCAGCTATGGAACAAAAATCTGATGGGCAGGATCTAAATGATAGTCAATACTGGGAGAATCTCTATCCAGGGTGGAAGTATGACCCAAGCACTGGGCAATGGCACCAAGTGGAGGGTTATGATGCCACTGGGAATGTAGGGAGTTTTGACTCCAATTCCGCTACTGATTGGGTTGTTTCTGATGGGAATTCACAGGTTTCTCACTTGCAGCAAACTCCCCAATCTTTTGTGGGTACTGTAATTAATAATGGCACCACAGAGAGTGTCACTAACTGGAATCAGTCGTTACGTGAGAGTGGCACAACTGAGAATGCCACTAATTGGAATCAGGTGTCACAAGAGAGTGGCATTGCTGAAGGTGTCTCCAATTGGAGTGATGTAGCACAAAGGAACAACGAGTACCCAGCACATATGCTTTTTGACCCTCAATACCCTGGCTGGTATTATGATACGGTTGCCCAGGAATGGCAGTCGTTGGAGACCTACAACTCCTCTCTTCAATCAACAGTTCAAGCTCATGATCAGCTAAGTCAAAATGGATTTACATCAACTGCTACATTTTCCCACAAAAATGATCAAAAGACTTACAGTGATTATGGTCAAGTGGACAATTACGGGTCTCAAGGATTTGATGCCCAAAGCCAAGATTACAACCCCCCTGGGTCTTTCAGTAATTTCAATCATCAGGGTCCTAATATTTGGCAACCTGAGACTGTTACCAAGAGTGATACTCCTATTGATTTTTGTGGAAACCCGCTAGTGGAGAATGATTATGGTTCAAATTTTTCTGTGGATAACCATGTTAGTCAACATAAGTCTTATGTTTCCAGTGGAACAGTTCCACTGTATGAGAAGGCAACTCAGTCTCATAACAACTTCACGACAATTGGTTCAAAAGGTTTTGTTCCTAGTGGGAACGCCAGCCAGCAGGTTAATCAGCTAAGCATGCAGCAGAATGAGCAAATGCATGTGCCAAACGATTACTACAGTAATCAGAATCCAATACAATTTTCACAGCAACAGTTTCAGAGTGGCCATCAAGTTTCTTATGCTCCAAATGCAGGAAGGTCATCTGCAGGCCGTCCTCCTCATGCCTTGGTTACTTTTGGGTTTGGTGGAAAACTGATTATGACGAAAGATAATAGTTCTCTCAGTAGCTCATCCTATGAGAGCCAGGTTAGCTGTTGAACTCTTTTACCTTAAGTTATAAATTTACAATGTAGAGTTTACTACTAAATCTTTTGCTAGAAAGATATAAATGCTATGCTTGTTCTTTTGTGAAGGGTCCTTTAGGAGGCTCAATCTATGTTCTCAACTTGATGGAAATTGTCACAGAGCAAATTGATGCATCAAGAATAGGAGTGGGCACTTTTGATTATTTGACTACACTGTGCAGACAGTCGTTTCCTGGTCCCCTGGTTGGAGGAAATGCTGGTAGTAAAGAGTTGAGCAAGTGGATTGATGAGAGGATTGCGAATTGTGAATCTCCTGACATGGATAGCAGAAAAGGTGATGCTTTGAGGCTGCTTCTCTCATTGCTTAAGATAGCATTTCAGCATTATGGAAAATTCCGGTCTCCTTTTGGTTCTGACACTACATTGAGGGTAAATTAACTTTTTCGTTCATAACTTGCTTTTGGTTCTGTACACTACATTGAGGATAAATTGCCATTTTAATTCATCACTTAGGCATTTGTCCTGATGATTTTTGTATAGCTGATTTTCTCTGTAAGTGATTAGGTTCTAACATATTTCTGGGAGAAGGCATGTGATATTTAGCTTTGTTATATAGTGCTCTGTTACAACCTTTTAGTCAACTCATATCGTCAACCTTTTGGTGACATTTTTTCAGAGTTGCCTATCTTATTACAAGTATTATCATTGGATCAGCAGCGAGAATCAAAAGCCTATCCCTGCACCAGTTGATTATCTAGGAATGAGAAAGGGAAAGAAAAAAAAACTGCCAATCTACTTGTTTATACAGCTTGCCAGCATTTAACTGTATAACAGCTTTGGTGGCTTATATTACCATTTCTTCTTGGACTTCCGAAAGAGTATAGGATATAAGCATTAATGCTCTTATTTCTAGAGTTCATTGAAATTACGTTGTCTACTATTTACAGGCTCATTACTTTGTGATAAAAGGATGTGGTTGCTTCATTCTTCGGGTTTTCTTGTTCAAGTCTTTTTTTTAAAGAAAAAAAAAGACCATTGATAATCATAAAGCTCTTCCTCCACTTTTCCTCATAATAAAAGGATTTGAAAAACGGTTGTGACTCTTAAAGTTAAGGTCTTTGTGTTATCTTTGGCTCATGGTAGTCTCATGACTAATGTCATTTACCAAAGGAGACGTTCAACATCTATCTGAATGCGGTATTATGGGTAGTAGGAGTGAGGAATCTTTAGACCATTTATTTTGCATTGTCTTAATGGAATCAACTGTTTCAAGTGGAGGATATTTAATGGGTGGCCCTATTTGCTACCAAATGATATCAATCATTTTTAGGGGGTTTTTGGGTGCAACAAGAAAGCAAAAACTTTGTAGAATTGTATTTTCTTCTCAATTTGTTTGGGTTATTTGGTTGGAACGCGATGCAAGGGTATTTGAGCACAACATTGATGACATTGGTTCTTTTCTTTTTATCCAATAAGCAAGGACATTGATTCTTTGTGGGACAGGGTGGGTGTGTTATCTTTAATGTTTTTGGGCTTTGGTCCCCTCACCCCCTTTACTTCTCTCATTTCTTTTCCTTTTTTTTGGATGGACTTGTCCCCATTTTCTTGTACCTTATTCCATTTTTGTTAATAATACTATTTTTGTTGCCAATTAAAAAAAGGCTACATCCCCCTTATTTTTCCCCTTCTTCTAATGTCTCATGGAATGGAAATGTTCTCCATCTCCTGTCTCCTTAGTCAATTTTCCTAGAACCACATTCAAACTCTTTTGAAGCAAAAAGAGTGTGATGGTGGGGGCTTTGAGCAGGCAATTTTTTTTCTTTTTTTATATATAATTTTATTTTCCCCTTCTGTTTATGCTTCTGCTTCTGTCATCTAGATTTGTGTTGGGTTTTAATTGTCATTTTTAGAATTTTGAGTTCAATTTCTCGTTATTTGATGATAAGTTCCCAAGTTGGATATTGATCCAACTTTTTGCGGTGTTTTTTGGGTCCTCAGATTTTCCCTAACGTCTGCATTTTTCAGCAGCTGTCTAAAAACTTAAGTAGTGTGTTACTTAACTTCGTTGCGGCTTTAATGCTTTTAATAGGAAATGGATGCTCCTGAATCAGCAGTTGCTAGT
>JAULJZ010000022.1:5925845-5951815 GCA_032270985.1 Heliamphora pulchella | reverse complement strand
CGACTCCGCATTGATTAATGTGGGGTCAATTGACCCCATTAAAAAAAATTATTATTATTATTATATTATTATTTTCAATTGGGGTATAATTGGCCCTATTAGAAAAATATAGTTGACACCATGATAATATAAAAATACTATAAATTATTTCAAACGCATTACACCAGATTATTTCTTTCAGTATTTATATATCAAACACGGATAATATATTCTTAATTCCTTAAAGATCACAACAGAAAGTTTCACAAATTATAAATTTATGTCTTGTTAGGCAACCTAGCTTTAAATTAGGATTTTTGCTTAAAGTCGCTTTAAGTCAAATAAGCTTAAAAGTTTATTTGGTGAAGCAAATGGGTGAGTTTAAGCCAAAAGATAATAGCCGAAAAGTTAGGCTTCAAGTTGCTTTAAGCTAAACTATTTTTAAGTTTAAAAAAAGTTCATAATTTTTAAAATTTTATTTTTACATAATTTTGTATTCAATATAGATCTTATTTGATATATTTTGATGAGTAGATTTTAAAAATATAATTTTTATAAAAAGCGTATATGTATAATAAAAGTTATGATATTTTTAAAAAATGTATAAAATTATTTTATTTAAAAAAACTAAAAAGCTAAAAGCTTTTGGGTTCCCAAACAACGAGACTTTTTACCTTTTTTAATTTTAAGGCAAAAAAAAAAATTGGGCTTTAAGCTATTTGTCAAATAAAAATTTAATTATATCACTACCATTGAGCTATTCTACACAATAGATATATAATTGCAAGAGCTTAAAAATCATTTTACAGAGTTAAAAACAAAGTTACTTATTTGTATAGTCTGATTCAATAATTACTTTGTCACATATGTTAAAAATAATATTTTTGATATAATTAATAACTAAGTTATTATATACCGATCTTAAAATATAAAATCCCGTCGAATACAGTTGTAGAAATTTATGTATACTTTTTCTTATTAAAACAATAGTATGATTATATCTAAGAGATATTCTACTTATTAATTGAATCGTTTAATTTAATTGTGTTATACTAATTATAGATGATTGATTATTGTCTACTGTAAAAGTTATTATCTTATAATTTTTAAATAACCCTATTAACAAAAATTCCTAGAGTCATCACTGTGTATTAACAATTATATGTAATTTGTAGTGGTAGTAAATAAATTACGAATTAAGTGTATTATTGTATTTTAAAAGTGATTGGAGTTTTAATAGAATATTCTAAGAATTAGTCTTTTGATTTGATTATTTGACTTTTTAGCTTTTTTACTAAATGGACCATGTTGTCTTTTTTGAGTTTTTACCCAAAACGCTAAAAGGCTAGAGTTGGCAAACGTGCCCTTAAAGTGAATGATAAATTAGTTGAAAATAGTAATTAAAAGTTACCATTGTAGGAATGTGTCTTTTTGTGACACCTGCTAAGTATGAACAGTTGTGTCCCACCATTTTGTGACTATTTTAAATAGTCACGAATATGTTTATATATATTGGGTTCTCTTTTAGTTTTAGATTGCTAATTGATTGCATATTTTGTGTCAGAGTCTACGTAAAGGGAGTACAAAAAATTATTTGGTTCGACAAGCTCACCGATTGCAGTACTTCTTCTATGAGAGATTAATGTCCGTAACACCGTAAGTACCGTAATAGGACAAATATGTTTTACGGACATAATGTCAACCCCTAGCCTTGATCTACTATCATCATTAAATTCATATGATGTGAAAATCCAATTTATGCTTTTATTTTATTTATCATGGTTTACACAAAAAGTATACATATTTTTTCCATCCGTGCCTAATCAAATCACCTAAGGCCCCCAATAGAAATGATCAAACTTTCATCGAAGCAAATTCAGAAAACCTAGGGCAACTGCTCTAATTCCATAGATTACACAATATAAAAACCTACATATGTATCTGTAGTACGAGGATAGAAAAAGCGTAAGATTAGAGGTACCAGGACAATGCTTTTGCAGAGGTGATCAACGGAAGAGGCGCCGAGGGCGTCTCGCCGGGATTCGAGAGGAGAATCGTAGTAATCGGGGGGCACTCGCTTGAATGAGAAGTCTCGTACACCATTGGCCCAAAGAATCGCAGAGAGGCGGACTTCGGTGTTGGTGGCGGCGGCGGCTGCGCGGTTTTCGTGAGGAGAAGAAACGGATAGGGAGTCGGAAAAGTCTTGGTGCAAATGAAAGAGCTCTAGTTCTTTGATTCGGTTGAGGATTCGATTTTGTCTTCTCTCCAGCTCCGCCAGAGCCTCCTCCATTTGAGCCTGCGTCTCTCTCTCTCTCTCTCCCCTCAATTTTGTACTCGCGGCAAGTGCAGAATTATTTTTATTAAAAAAAATTGAAATCTCGTAAAAATTATTTCAAATATTTAAAATAAATCCCAAATTATACAAGTCTTTGTACAAGTGTCGATACTGAACTCTACAGCATTCTTAGTGGTCTAAAGAAATAGCACGGGAAGAATTTCATAATTTTGACGTTGAGACACACTCTCATGTGGCCCACTCTCATGTGGCCCTCAACTTTGTAAAAAACGAAGATATCACACACTTTTTACATAAAGGTCACGTATGGCTAATTTATTTATAAGTAAATTTGATTAAATTGATAAAATTAATTTTTTTATTTTTAGTAAATTTTTTTCATCATTTAGTTAAATTTTTATGCTTTTTAGACTCCTCTCATTAAGACAAGTCGAAAAAGTAAAAAATTTTGATTAAAATCTAAAAAAATTCAAAAAAAACGAAAAAAACAAAAAATAAGCAAAAATGTCAAATCAGTGAGTTTATGAGTAAAATAAGCAAATAAACAAGGTATGTCAAACGGGGTCAAAATCTTTTATTGAGGAGTGTCGTAAACTCATGAGAAACACCAATAACACTCTAATTAACATATGTCGTGAAGCAGACAAAGTGACTAATGGGTTAGCTAATTTAACAACAGATCAAGATGATTCTTTTGTTTCAATGTACTTCTCCACCCCGATTGCATATTTGTATTTCTGCTTGGTGTTGATACTGCAGAGTTGTTTTTGAGAAATTTTAATCTCTTGTACTTTTTTTTTCTAACCAAAAAGAGAAAAATATAAAAAGTGAAAAGCGCCCCTCTTTCTCATCCTATCTACTATAATTTAATTTACTTAATACCTCTTACTACATAATTACTACATAATTAAATTAATAAGGCTATGTCTGGCTAATTTTTATAATTTTTGCTTATTATTGGCTTTTTTTGTGTCTATTTTACATTTTATATTTTAATTAAAAAATTTAGTTTCTCAATTCGTCTTAATGAGATGAGTCGAAAGTAATCATTGCAAAATTCTCCTTTAATATTAAATAAAAAGTTGGTTACTTTCATTTAAATTAGGAAATCATTCTATTTTAACTAATTTAGATACCAAAAATACTGAGTGCACAAATATCGAATACAAATTTTCATTTGGAGAAACTTATTTCGGGGTTCTTCGGCAAAGTTACTGCTAGTAACTTTTAACTAGTAACTTTTAACTTCTTACTACTAATTTTAGTTATAAACTATAAAACTTGAGTTAACAATGAAAATAGTATTCATAATTTACGAAAAATAGCATTTATAATTAAATTTTTTATTCTAACAAGTCTAATTCAAGTGAATAATAGAATTTTATATTGTAAATTGCATTAAATATTACAATCCCACAAAAATCATGTTTTAATACTCTTACTAATGTAGGAGATCAACGATGTTTATGGATAATTAGTATATGTTTTTTTAAAAGAAATTGGGACAATCTCCTTGCAACATAATGTCTATTATCAAAATTTTCAATTTATTAAAATTAATTATAGGACAATTGATACTTAAGTACATGCTTTAACATGAGTTTGACACTAGCTATAAAGCAAGAAAACAATGTCTATCGAAATTTGCAATTTATTAAAATTAATTGTATGACAATTGATACTTAAGTACATAAGATTTTGCTAGGAATATAAACGTAATTTAAGATGTTGTAAATAAGATTTTATATCTGAACTCTTTATTACGTATGCAACTTTATCAATATTAACTTGTATAGTTAGTTTTCGTTTGGTTATCGACTTTAAACCGACTTAAAGCCGGTCTTTTGGTTTTTGGTTTAAAGATCAAAAAATCAAAAAATCTCATTTTTTATCTTTCAGCTTTTAGTCTATTTGCTTTTTGACTTTTGGCTTTTTTCATAATAATTTTCAATTTTACTCTTTTGGCTTTTTTGGCTTTTGATTGTTTTCTTTTTTTTTTTTACATATAAAAGCAAACTTAAAATTTCACATTTGGTTTATTTGGATTTTTTAGTAGATTAAAAGTCACAAGTTTTTCAACCAAATGAAAATTTTGACTTTTTGACTTAAAGTGGCTTAAAATCAAGTTGCCAAACGAACACTAAGAACGTTTAACTTGGGCAATAAATGGAGATTCTTTTGACCTGCACTAATTATGAAAATAATGTTAAACTACATAAAAATTATGTTAAAGTGTAAAGGGACAATTTCTGTAGGGATGTTGCGAACGAGAAAAACTAGACTTCTTTGGTGGTCTCCTGGACTGGATCACTCCTGCAAAAGAAAGTAGATGTGAGACTACCTGGCGGAAGTATGCCGAAAAGCCCCTCTGATATTTAAGTTAGTATCTTCTAAGCTTGAGGTGGTGAGAAGCTCCAAGTAAGAAATCCCCTAGGTATTTTGGCAGAGTTTCAATAAGTAAGAATGTCTTCATATCTTGAAATATATGGTCTCCTATTTATAGTAAATCTTGGTGGTCCTTTTGGCAGAAATGTATCGTTCTCCCAAGGCTCTGTCTTGATGGGAAGATACCATCCATCCTTGATCCTGCTTTGATCCCATCACCTAGAGGCAGTCAGTTATTGGGGATAATTGGGTCATGCTAGCTGTCCTTAATGCAAAGTGTCACGGACATGCTACACGCATTAATACTCTTATCTTAGTGACGCATCTTGTATAAATGCTTCACTGCCCGACCATGTCATCATTAATGATCGATATAATGAGCATGATTCCGTAATCAATGGTATTAAGCTCAATCTCAAGTCTCCAATCTCGGCTCGAAGTCCCGACGTGGCCCAAAGTCTTGCCCAACTTGTCTGGGTTTGGGTCATGCCTGTCTAGATGATCTAGCCCATTATCGGCTCCAACCCCCTTCATTTACCCATAACTCGCACACTTTGTTAGCTAGACCAGAGTGCGAGAGAACCTCAATTCAGTTGATCTTGAAATTCGTATCCTATTCTTCGCTTGCTCTATTGTCGAGATAGCTCTTGGCTTTAAATACTAGTTTGCCCGACTATCGCTAGTAATCACTTCTCCGTCATATCATGCCGCGTGTCATATGTTGATTGGATGCATCTTAGCGTGTCTACTTTGAACAAGGAATTTTGTAGGTGTCATTTTGTCTGCCCGAGAAGACAGTTGTCTCTCCTTGTTTCTTTACCTCATCTCGTTATATAAAGAAGGGTTTTTCGATCGTTAGAATCCATTTTGCATATTCAAATTCTCGACGTTGTTCAACATCTTTCCATTTCCTCTCCTGTGTGTTAGATTACTACCGACGATTCACAACCGAACTTGCTTCGTTTCCATCCCCTTGTAAGTTTTCATCCCTCTACATCATCTTGTCTCTTTCAGTAGTGGAAAGAAAAATACAATTATGCTTTTTGCTATGCCAAGCACTCATGAAGTTTCCAAGATAAAAACATCCACTCGATGTACTCTTTCGATCAACCATGTTACCAGCCCAATTAACATCTGAAAATACTACAAGGTTAGAATTAGTCTCATGAGAATACCACAAACCAAAACCAATAGTCCCCTTAATATATCTTATGGTATTGCTTAACTGCTAACAAGTGAGATTCTTTAGGATTAGCTTCGTAACGATCACGTAAACCAATACTAAAGGCAATGTCAAGGCGACTAGCAGTAAGGTACAACAAACTACTAATCATACACCTATAAAGTGTGCAATCAATGTCTTTCCCTTCAGTGTAATTGCTAAGTTTCACACTCGTACTCATTAGAGTCCGTGTGGCTTTAGAATCAGATAGCCCAAATTTCGTAACTAGATCCTTAGCATATGTAGATTGGGATATAAAAGTTCCATCATACAATTGTCTTATCTAAAGACCTAAAAAATAGCTAAGCTCACTCATTATACTCATTTCAAATTCATGTCTCATTTTCTCACCAAAATAATGAGCATGTCGATCAGATGTGGACCCAAAATCGATGCTAACCACATAAATTTGGACAATGACAAAGTCTTTCCCATCTCTACGAATAAATAAGATTCGATCAACTCCCCCTTGTACAAAGCCTGAGTTTAAGAGGTAATCAGTCAATCTCTCATACCAAGCTGTTGGAGCTTGCTTTAGACCATAAACACTTTTCTAAGCCTAAAGACATGACCAGAATTGGTAGGGTCTTCAAAACCCTTTAGTTACTTAACATAGACTTTATTTTGAAGAAAGTCATTAAGGAAAGCACTATTAACATCCATCTAGTACAATTCAAACCCTAAATGGCATGATATAGCAAACAGTAACCGAATGGACTCGAGATATGCCACAGGAGCAAATGTCTCTTCAAAGTCAATTCCCTCAATTTGGGTATAAACTTGAGCCACAAGCCTAGCCTTGTTACGAATGACAACACCATGTTTATCCTTTTTATTTTTGAAAATTTATTTTGTTCCTATGACATTGGTGTATTTCGGCCTAGGCACAAGGTACCACACATCATTTCTAACAAATTGTTGAAGTCCTTTCTGCATAGCTAAGAGCCAATTTTCATCATTTAGAGTCTTTTTCACATTTTTAGGATCTTCAGATTATGTATAACAAACATAGGATATCTCATTATGAGCCCTCTTTCTAGTCAATATACCCTCGTTAAGAGATCTTATGACATTATCTAATGGATGATTCAACTTGACTTTTGCAGAAGGCTCTTTTGAGGGTGAAGGTTGATTATTGATGTCAAGTTCCAATTTTTCAACCCTTTTCACACATGATTCATCAGTAGGTGAGGGGTCACTCTCTATCTCGAAAAGGTTGAGGTCCTCCCCTAAAAAATGTGTCAAGAATCATCTTCACTATGAGAAGAGATCTCATCAAGAGATGTATCATCCATCACAACATTGGCAAACTCCATTAAATAGAGGTTCTAAGGTTGTAAACCCTATAAGCTCTACTTTTGTTAATATTCTAAAAATATTCCCCCGTCACTCTTGGAGCCAAACTTTCCTAAGAAGTCTTTATCCTTAAGGATGTAGCACTAGCTACCAAAGACTCGAAAATACTTTACATTGGGTTTCTTGCCATTCCAAAGCTTATAGGGTGTTTGAGAGGTGCCTAGCCTAAGGTAAACTCTATTAATTGTGTAACGTGTAGTGTTGATGACCTCGACCCACAAATTTCTAGGAACTCTCTTAGCATGTAACATAATTCTAACCATTTCTTGAAGAGTCTTATTTTTTCTCTCAAAAACCTTATTTTGTAGTGGTGTGCAAGTTGAAAAAAATTCATGTTTGATCCTCCTCTCATCACAATATCTCCAACATTGGAGTTCTCAACTCCTTGCCATGATCACTCCTGACCCTAGAGATGGAAACCCTTTTTCTGTCTGAACCCTCTGCTAAATAGTCTTAAAACACCCCATAGGCGTTGGACTTCTCTGTAAGGTATTCTACCCAAGTGTACCAGGTATAGTCATCAATAACAACTAAGATGTATCTTTTACCACTTAAACTCTCAGTTCTAGATGAACCTATGAGATTCATATGGATCAACTCAAGAGGTCTAGTGGTAGTAAGGGTATTGGTCTTCTTGTGTTGACTCCTAATTTGCTTCGTTTTTATATTAGGACCACAAACAAGACCTTTACCATTCCCTAATTTTGGTACACCTCTCACTAGCTCTTTGCTAGTGATTTTCGATAATTCACCAAAATTCACATACCCCACAAGTTGGTGCCACAATTCAACCTCATCTAGCTACACTCTATGACAAACAAAAGATATATCCAGTTTAATGCAGTAGCAATTATTTGAAGTACGAATACCTTTCATAACACAAACATCAGAAGAATCAAGAATAGAGCATTCATTGTGTGGAAAGTTCACGTGGTGATTATTGTCATAAATTTGGCTAGTGCTTAACAAGTTAACCTTTAAGCCCTCGACATATAGAACATTCTCCAGTCTAGGAAGACCAACGACAACAATGGTGCCTTTTCCTAAAATGTTAGACATATTTCCATCACCAATTGTCACAATGCCTTCATGACTTTCCTTGAAAAAGTTAAATAATGACTTATCTCCAGTTATATGTCTAGAACAACCACTATCAAAGTACATAGAAGAATCAATAATTTTCAAAATAATGTGCACCACAAAACAATGCAATTCATCTTTCCTAACCCATGCCTTTTTAACTTTGACATGATTATGCGTAGGTGAGTCTTATGTGGCGTTCTTATTTTTTTGCTTCTTTTTTAACTAACCTGTTCTTGTCTTGGTTCTTAGGATTAACTCTACCCTTTTTGTTACAATTGAAGTTTCTAGAACCATTTAGCCATTTTTTCTCTAAGGTTAATTACTTCACTTATTCATTAACCTTCTATCCTTGAGTAACTCATACTAATAGGGCCGAATGTGACCTTTCACCCATAATGATGGCACACTATCGTATGTCTATGAATGGACTTGACCTGATTTTTAGGTCTAACTCTAGAAGAAGCAGGAATAGGCTTTAAAAGGAACATGATTGAACTTGGTTTGACTTGAAGAAGAATTGGTACCCACACCCTTAGCACTAACAAAAATGGTTTGGGGATATTTAGAATGTGATTCTATATATCCTGGACCACTCATATCACTTGATGACTTACCTATGCTTAGGATATGGTTCAATTTCTCAGTACCACTATTCATGTACCTCAAAGAGTCTTGAAATTTTCTTGACTTTGTCTCAAGCTCACCTATTTTAGATTTGGCTTTATTCCATTTGTCTAGGTATGCATTTCTCTATTTCTCAAGACTCACAAGCTTGTTAAAAATGGCAACCCTATAGGTTTTGAGTTCAATCACCTCTATGGTTATTTCATTTATTTCCATCTTAAGAGTGTTCCTTTCTTTCTCAAGAGTTTTGTATTTCATCATTAAATTTAATCTTCCCCCTTTTATTTTCAAACACTCTTGGTGCAATTCCTCACAGGCTTGGTGAATTGATTTATCATCATACTCCTTATTAACTTCCTCTTGCTCGTAAGACTCTCTTACAGATTGACTTTTAATTTTCTCATTTGCACATGACGACCTAGAGGAATGTACACTAGCAACAAGAACAGTGTAGTTGACACTCTCTTCAATTTCATTTGACTCTTTATGTTGATTATCCTCACCTTCACTATCAACGTTCGATGTCACGGTAAAACTCTTATTTTTTTTTCTTTTTATTTGCACTATTTGCCTGAACATGACTAAACCCTTGACACTCACAACTCTAAATCCCCTAAAACTTTATAGGTTTGGTTTGTTGACCCCATTTTCACCACCATTTTGACCGCCTCCTTTTTTGTGTTGGTGTTAGTCTTTTTGGATTGATTAGAGTTATTGCTCTTATTAAACTTAATTTTTTTTTAAAACTACTTAGGAAACATATCAATGTCCTCCTCATCGAATTCAGCATCATCATTAGACTCGACACTTTTATCCTGGATTGATTTCAAGGGCAATGCCTCTATTGGAACTAGGACTTGTCTTCTTAGGTGGGAAGTAGTTGATCTCATAGGTTTAAAAACTTTCTACAAGTTCTTTTACTTTTAGAGTGTCAATCTTAACCTGCTCCTCAATGACAGTGATTTTGGGTATGAAATACTCAGTTAAGGATCTAAGCATGATAGACTCACTTAGATTGATGGTGGAGTTCGCAATGTCACTGAGTCTAGTTTAGAATTGATTAAAAGTTTCAGACTCAAGCATTACAACTCACTGAACAATCCCCAAAAATCTTATGGAAAAAGACTTCGTTAGTTTTGTCCTACGAAAATCGCCAAAAAATTTAACAAGAATGTAAGTGGCTAAGAATACCTGGTGTTCTTCTACAATTTAGGTGCTAAGAAACCTTCTCCATCCATAGCTTCTAAGCTTCTACCTCAACTGGATCAACTGACACCTTGAAAGTTGGATGGGTTCCCTTTTAAGAAATTTTTAAACACATACCCTTCTCTAAGTTCATGGGTCTTTCTGCACCTGTTGCCCTCTGTTGAGGTTATTAACCAGTGATCATGCCCATTAAGGTTTGGGGGGCTTGAAAAGCCCCTTCAAGGATAGGAGGAATTGGAGCAACTGGAGGAACTGGAGCATTGCAGCATTAAAAGGGTGGTCAAGGATATGCTTATCACGGGACTCCTCTTTAGTCGCAAACTTAGACCTCACATTCTGTCAGGGGCGAGCCATTTCATTGCGATTCCATATATAAGAAGAAAAAATATGAGTATAAAATGTAATTAAATTGTAAACAAATCTCAACTCATAAAAAAATCTATAGGACTCGAACCCGGATCTCCACTACGACATGGTGTAAAAGAAAAAGAAAGTGCAAGCGTTTATGTAAAAACCTAAACTCTAATATCACTTTTGTACACTCCAAATTCAGGAGCATGACTGGTCGTAGACTATGGGGCCTTGGCCCAATAGGCCACAAAATCCTATGGATCAATACAAAACACTATTGTGCCAAGTTTTGATATATCTAAAAAAGAGTAAAATAGTGATTCAAATCATAATGATACCTGTGGTACACAAACAACCCATGAAATCAACTATCCATGAAAAGTAATTCTAAAGTCAACTAGTCATCAAAATGACATTGCCTTAAAAAAAAGTGAATACGCCTAAGATGTCATAAAATTGGGTTCTAAGATACCATAGAGTCCTCAATTAGCATATTGACTAATCAAATAAAAATATTAAAATATAATATCATCTCACACGTTGGTGAATAAATGGCATGAATTTAGAATGTGACGCAAACAAGTCAAAGAAACAAACGCTTAAATTGTCGTTCCAATATACTTTTTATTCTATCATGTTCCTCTTCATTCATCAAAATAAACATGACCTGACATGTTTTCCAAACATGATCCTAATGCCCACTTTACAATTAGGCATATAAATTGGCATAAGCATGGCTACGGTTGAGTTAGCTTAGACTCGAATCCCTCTATCCCTACAAGACTTGCAAATTTTTGTTTAAGAAAATTAAAAACACAAAAAATTCCAAGGGCTCGAAAAAGCCCCGCAATGATCGAAATTTGGCCTTTAAATCATGCTTTTGGATATTCGCTAGTAAAAACAGAGAGGGGTAAGAATGTAATGTCCCATTCCCTTTTTTTTTTATTGAGGCGAGGCGTGCCAGAGCAGGAGATATAGTGGAAATTTTTAACAACTTTAAGAGAAAATGATATTAGTAAAAGTGAGATAGATATGATATAAGAGAAAAAAAATATTTAATAAATGATATAATTAAAAAGATGATAAATAAATCTAAAAGTAAAAAATAAAAGATAAAGATAATAACTTTCTATTATAATTTTATTAAATATTAAAAAAACATTTTTACATGTATTTATATAAAATTATATTTGATAATCGTAATTAGAGGCGAGATAAGAAATAACGGGACGGTAGAAGAAAATATTATCTCAACACCACTTCTTATTAAGAGCATAAAAAAATTCATAAAAAATAAAACAATAAATGCGGGGCGAATTTTTTCGTGTCTTAGTGAATTTTTGATTGGAGAATCATATAAAAATTCTAAGATATGATAATAATTTAGAGTGTATTAAATTGTACATAAGAGGAGATGTGAATAAAGGATCCGCGCTCTCTTGAAAAAATGGAGAGAATAAAATGTTATTATATTTCCCCCAAAGATAAAAGAAATTTATAGGTAACATATCTAATTCTCTTATGAAAAATAATGCATCCAATATTCATTAATAGAAGTCCAAAGTTACATCCATAAAGCTTAATAGTTAATGATACATACCAAAAATGAAGATAGGTGTTATAGGCTAGTAATTAATACGAAACTACCATTCGTACGGATCATTTTCACGTGACATTACAAATTGAGCGCGATTGATTTACATAATGGGATTCATCACTTTGTTATTTATTTTACTCAAAAATATAAGCGTAATAAGTTATACTATTCTATAAAGTGAGAAAATTCATTTGGTATTACCTGATGTTGAAGCTGTATAAATTTTTTAATTTACCTAAAAACCCCTTAAAAGTTCTATTCACACATCCCATTTTTATTGTAACTGCCTCTTTTTTTTTTTTTTTTTTTTGTAATTAACAATTTCTATACTACCCCACCTCACTCCACTACATATTTTCATTTTCAACAATTGTTCAAAGCCTGCCGGAGGAAATCAGGGTACTTGTTGTACCCTTTTAGCATAGAGTTTTAAATATATTTTCAAAATTCAGAATTTAAATTGGTCATTTTGTAAAAATCATTGCTATGCAAAAAATAAGTGATCAAATACTAATAGCTATGTTATCATGCCACTGATGATAAATATATATTTTTAAAGATAATTAAACAGATATAATCCAATTTATATTCGATTGATTTTTTACATAATAATTAATTTAATGAGAATCACAACGAACGTTTTCAGTCATGAAAAATATGCCCTCAAATCGAGTGCTCTAGAGTATGGATGTAAGAAAAATTGCCTAGAAAATTGATCAAATCAAACCACATTGGTCAATTTTAGGTGACTTTTAATACGAGTTAGTCTACATGGTTTAAGAAAATAAAAAATAAATCAAAATCGACTGATTCAACATTTACAAGTTATTAGTTGGCTTAGTTTTGAACTAAACTGTTCTAAGTTTAATGTTAAGATTTCGAATGACTATTTATAATATTTTTATATTTAGTTTGAGATTGGTCAACAATTATTTTGTCGAAGATTTGTAAATTCTAGATAGCTTGATTGTTATTTTGTTTAGCTATTATGATTTTTGGGTATTGTTAATTGTTAGAAAGCTTAGTGATTAAACATTAGACAAGTTACAAATTTGGGTACAATCAATTAACCAATTCATTATTTTTAGTAATTAATTGTCTCAACTAAATAATGGTCAAACGGATTAAATTGAAGCAAGCTGAATTGATTTTATTATGATGATTTAATTTGATTTAATAGTAATTTTGGCCTATATTAGAGTGCAAGTGTGCCTATCCAGGTTTGGGCCGCTAATTCCATTATTTTTGTGTAAACGCAAGTCCAAACCTAAGCTCAAGCTCAAGTCCAAGCCCAAATCGGCTTGGCCAATAAGCCGTTGAATTCAACTGCATTTGCATCAACTACTACACATGTAAGTGTCATCATTTAGCTCGTTAGCCCGTTACTCAGTCCAAGGCCGCTCTGCTCGTTGAGTTAAAGCTCGGCCCAAGCTCGAGCCCGAATAATACTTGAGCTGAGCTTGGGCATGCTTATTGGAGTCTGGCCCGAAATGCCCGCCTTATCTCAAAATATTAATGATAAAGAATTAGTTTTACTTTCAATTTAAATGAATTATTTGCAAATTTTTTTTTATCGGATTCATCAATTATGTAGAATTTTTCGAATTTATTATTCATACAAAAAATAAAGTCGATTTGATATATATAACTATGTGAATAGATTACACTTAGTTATAAATAAATAAATAGTAAATATAATTTTTTTGTTAAATAGTTAAACAAATATTTTTCGATCACTTAGCTAATAATATCAGATGAATTTTATTTTTTGTATGAATAATAAACTCAACGAGTTCTACAAAATAAACAAATTTGATAAAAGAAATATAAAAACCCGTTAGTCCGTCTTGGCTAAGCCCATTGGGTAGGATTTGGGTTTAATAATTTAAGTTTAAACTCGAACCGCGCCTGCCATGAATGGGTTTAGGCACTAATTATGTGGGCCAGACCGAGCAGGCCGGCCCGTCGATGACCCTTATATATATATATGGTGAGAACTGAGGAAAAGAGTTATCGTCGTTATTTTCTAGACAAATTTCTGATCGAAAAAAATGGCTGGGCGATTGTGTCACGCCGCTTCTCGAATTATGGGTGAAAACAGTGTCATTTCCTGCTCCGTTGACTCCTCTCTTCGGCTCTGGTTTGGCATGGGTCTTCCCATCGACAAACACATCGTTCCCGACAAACCCGTAAGCCAAATTACTCACATTTTAATTTAGAACTCCCTTTACCCCTTTCTCATTCGTAAAATAGTACGGTTCACACTAATTGAGGATAATTTGAAAAAAATAGATTAGATTGATTTAAAGCACATTCAGCATAGATTAATCGATAGAGCAGTAAAAAAAATTGATAAAATCATGAGTAATAATATTAGAAAAATTGATTTATTTAAATTTACATAGAATATCGTATTAAAAAAAATATAAATGTATTAAAATTAATTAAGCACATAACCTTTAATACAGTAGAATAGCGTAAATAAAATTCACTTAAAACTGACGGACGAGCGCTTAATTTGGCTTGGATTGACTATTTGCAAGAAACCCTTGATAAGTTCACTATTTTTTGTTTTCTGCTTTCCGCTTCCCGTAAACGATGAGCTGGTTTGGGACAACGGGACTCCGTTTCCGGATTCCTGTATTGATCGTATCGCCGATACAGTAGGCAAGGTGAAATTCTTTGCTTTTCTGATTGTGCTGTGGAAACTGAAGATTCCATGAGAATTTGTTAGATAACGATGGATATGAGGTTTCTTATGTTTTGTACATTTATCTGTCTTTTCAGTATGAAGCTTTGGCTTGGTTGTGCGGTGGTTTGGGTTTTTTCGATACTCTGGGACTGGCTGGCTGTCTGGAATGAGAAAGCCTCCAAGATACCTTTTGTGAGTTTCCATTTTTAACCCTAATTTGATACCCTTTCAATCTTATGAATGGCATCAGGTTTTGTAGGATTGATTTATAAGATGTTGTGCTTATTTCATAGTAGAATTGAGTGTAGTAGTTGTCTTGTCTTGGCATATGCATCTTCTGTTGAAACTTTGTATCCAACATAAAGTTTAACTTACAGGTGGAGAGGTTTCAATATTATATATTATATTAAGTGATCTACCGTTTTATGCCCAAGCAATGTGGGATTGTATACTACATTCCTTCTCAGGTGTAATTGCCGTTGAGGTCCACCACGTGTATTTTTTTGGTCTATTACTGTCCAACTTTTTTTGGGGGGGTGGGGTCTGTCATCGTGGGGTGAGGTGTTGACTTCTTATTTTTGACTTTTTATAGTGGGTGGAATGAGTCCCGCTCTGATATCATATTTAAACTTCGTATCCAAGCTAAAAGTATAAGCAATTAGGTGGAGGAATTCTAATATTTTATTAAGTGATTACCCATCTCATATCTATGCAATGTGGAATTCTGTACTTTTAAGTTTTAACATATGCCACATGATTGCAATACGTCAAATCTTATGCTTCTTCAAACTTTGAACTGGATATGGTTATAGTTCTAGTGAAGACTGCAGAGTGCACAACTTATATTTATACGTATATGGTAAGACTGGATCAATTTGCTTTAAGAGACTAGATTGGTTATGATATTTTTTGTATTTGCATGGGTAAACAGATTTCTTTGTGCTTGGGGTACTTCTTTTGTTACATTAGTCATTAGACAGTAACTGCACAGAGTTTGTTTAAATTTGGTGGACCTAACTGATAGGGAATCCAGTTGACTTCTTACGCTTTCATATCTAAAACTGAATTCATCCGAAATTTTTTTTTTTTCCTTGAGAGAAGAAAAAGAATATGCCTTAGTCGTATGAAATATGATAAGTAAAAATAGCTGGCAGATATTGTAATTGTAGAAATCATATGGTAAGTAAAAATAGCTGGCAGATATTGTAATTGTAGAAATCATAATACTACGGTTCCCATCGTCCTCTTAATCTTTCTTGTCTTGACCAGTGAATCGGTGATAGTTCATCTTGTTCCAACTCTTTATAGTCTTCATCCAAGAAGATATTCTCCGTTCGATAATCATCCCATCAACCTAATGGCTTTCCTGTATTCTGGAGCATGTTAGCACTCATATGCTTTGTTGCCTGGAATAAGAGTTTAAGTTTCCTCAAACCACCTTTTGATACCATAGGTTAGTTATCTAATCATAATGTCATTTATTACATATCAAAAGGTCTTCCTACATGTTTCAACGAGGAATTTACTCTTGCTTTGAATAACCCGATACAAGATAACCCCGTGTTATATATTTTGATTTTATAATAATCAAAAAACTGAAATGTTATTGAAATTTAATTGACTCTATGATGAGTTTAAACTACATTCCTTGTTCATAGTTTTGGTTGCATAGCATTTGTTGGCTATCCCATTTTAGCTCTAACCAGATTTTGACCTTATTACTTTCCTTCTCAAGTTATAGGCCAAGCAATACTCAATTGCGTTCTAATTTTTAAAATTTCAAACTTGATTGAGAAGTGATCAGTGATCCACCGAAGTGTATAGATGGTGAAAATATGAATTGATATATTTGTATACCATGAGAATATCACTATTTAAGATATTAGAAACGCTACCACTAGTTCATGACAATAACGTAAACAAAAGATAATATTTATTGGTGCAATAATACAAATACCAAAACGGTAGAAATTAGAAATCAACAACAAAAAAAAAAAATCATGTCAAAGTATCAAGAATAGAAGAAATATTGCACAAGCGTTTGCTATAATTTTTTTCTTTAAGCGAGTTTTTGTTGTGTAATGGTGCGTGTAGCGGGCATATCGGCCTATAGGACTATACAATACTGATACGTGATACATATATGCTGTATTGGCTGATACACCTATGAATTTTTGTATCACCAATATTTTATTGCTTTTCAAATTTTTACTTCAAGAAACTGTTACGTATCGGACAGTCCAATACGTAACTATTGGTATTTAGAACCCTCATTGAGGGTTTAAATGAAGGCATCCAACTTAAGTTCGTCACAGCGAAGCGGTGAATTTTGATGATTGTGCCATTCTTGATAGAACATGGGTCTTCTAGAACAGTTTTCCCAATGTTAGAAAATCACCAAAATTATTGTTTTGCCACTAAACAGTCAGATTATTCCATGTATTGCATGACAACCAAGTTTATATCAATATGTCTTTCCATAATTCATATCATTCACAGCTACAAGCACCACCTAAGCATTGCCAAATTTAGATTCATAGAAATATTGAAATATGAAATTATGGTGTTGAAGCTAGAGAAAATATGATATCTAAAGTTCTAAACCTTTATATGAATTCATTGGAGCTTAATTGGACACTTCAGATCCATCCGCATGCTAACACGCTTGTGTGAAGAAATCCTTGAATCAAGTTTGCAATTAGCTTTCAGTATTTGCTAGTAGCCAAAGAGATTTTGGGATTTAATTCTGGTCACCTTGGTCACAAATTTTTACCCATTATCCATCACACATGAAATCCCTAAAACACATACTTAGATTTAAAATTACCACTTGTGAGTTTGGTGGTCTCACTTCTTTTACAAACTTCACGTTTTTGATTCCTTTGTGATGAGTCATTATTTAGTGCCCATGCAACATTATCGAATGGTTCCACAAATTGAATGTAATTGGCTTATATAGTGGGATCCATTATTCGTGTTGGTGCGTGTTGGCATATAATTCAAAGTACCTTGAGCTTCCATCCTATAGAAGCATGACGATGGCATGATAGTGAATTAATGGGTATCAACAGTTTATACTCAATAGGGGATTTGGCTCAAGAAGCAAGGATCAAACCCTAACTTTCTATCACTACAAGAGTTAGAGTCTTGTGGTCTGAGGGTTAGATATCCAAGGTGTTGCCAAGCACCATACTATGGTATAGTGCGGTAGGGTAAGTTAGTTAGAAAAGGGGACTACAATGATGACCTCTTGTGCATGTGCATGTAACCATGTAAAACAATCCTAACAAACGTGTTCTTTGATCATATGATAAGGATATGGGAAAATGAGGTGCTTACCTCGTCACTTTGTTCCCTATAAATAGGGTAAGTTGCACTCATCTTATCATGTTAGAGAAAGAGAAGGAGATCACTTGGTCTTCTCCATAACACTTGAGCTCTAAGAAAAACCCTGTCTCTCCCTTTTTTGCTCAACTTGCTTGGATCTATCCCTTGATCAGCTTTCCTTTTGGGATAGTTTCATATGTGTGTACTACTACGTCACAGGGGTTGTCAGTTATTGATTGGTGTGTGGCATGGCCACATGATGCTCCAGGGGTATTTAATAATTTATGCTTTGTGACTGGTTGAATGTTTTTTATGCTTTGTGAGTGGCTGGTTGAATGTTTTTTTGGTTTTGACATCAATTTCAGGTTCTATTTTTCTTTATTATTATAAATCATTATTTCTACCACCAATATTCTATTCTTCTTTAGGACGAAATGCTATTGATTATAGGAGGACTATAATGAGGAGGACGACAAACCCACTCACGATCTGCTTAAGGGAAGTAGCTTCATTGGTTCGAATCCAAATCGTGAGAAAGAAGTAAAGCAATGGTGCAACTCTGACTTAATGCTAGCTATTCCATCTATTCTTTGAGTAGGGGAGGGTTAAAGACATCGCAAAAATAGGTGGAGAAAAGGGAGTTCTATAGTTGGTGCAAAATTATTCATAAAAAATTACTATTAATATGGCATAGACGAAGGGATGATGGATGAAAAAGGAAGTATGTTTTTTTTTTTTTCCATTTTTTTTAATGAAGCAACCATGGGAGTGTTCAATTTCTTTATAATCTCCTGAACAATTTTTCATAGAAATTGATCTCATTGCATAGGTCACACGACTGGGTTTGAATGGTCTTTTATGTAGCTTTGGTTCACTACTACACTTCACTCCGTTTCCACCGTAGATAGACTAGGAATCTAAGTGCAAGCGTCATTATAGATCTTTACATTCTGGTCATTTCAAGGAGCTTTTGGTTTTCAACACCCCTTGTGAACTTATCTCATGGAATTTATTTCTCCTCACATTACAGTTTTTCATTTTTTTTTTTCCGTTTCCACATTATTGAACTGTCTTCTTCTTGTGATTATTTTTATTTGTAATCCAGAACTCAGAAAGCTGCTAGCAAAAGTTGCAGGTTTGAAACTTGCTATCATAGTTGTCCTGTTATCCTAATTGTAATATGCTTATATTGATCATTATTCAAAATTCTACTTCTGATTGACAATATTCACCCTTTGATCTCTACAGACGCCAAAGGTTTATCCATACAACAACCTATGAATTGAGCTTGGCGGTGAACCATAGGTACCTGGGTCCAATTCATGACAAGACTACATCCGGGTTGTCTCGTGTTTGTTTTTTTGCACTTGGGAATTCAGGACACCACAATAAATATATTATTTTGACTGTTATTCAAATTGGTTTTGCTCATATTTCTTTGTGGTGGTACTCAATAGTTAAATTCATAGTCCCCATGTTTTGTAATCTGGGTATTGTTGTCATAAATACAACAATCTGTAAAGTTGCACCAAGACACGGGATGTTGATTTTAATAACAGGCCATTGATTATTACTCGTAAACCTTCATCTTATGCTGTAGTGAGCTTTGATTAAGTATTAGTACAGTTATTCTGAGTTTTTTGAATGGAGAAGATAGACATTAGTAGATGAAAAATTATATTTGCTAATAATGATTCATTTAAACTTGTAATTAGTATCATCTGGTCTTTATTCTGAGACAATTTTTTTGGTGGTGACATGATCACTGGAATTATGTTGGCTTCTACAAAAATGACCTGACATGATGACTGGAATTATGTTGGCTTCTACAAAAATGACCTGCACATTATTGAGGATTGCGAGTGTTTTTTCTTCTGACACGTGCATTGATGGCTTTGACATCCACGATGCAATCAAGTTATTGGTGCCGTGGTTGATGTCGGCTGCCTTCTCTGAAACCAACCTGCTTTTCGGGTGCAACTCTAGAGTAAACTAGTCTCTATCAAAGCCCACAAGAATTTGGCCTCAAGTGGTTTGAACCAGACCATTTGCTCTTGTGAGGCCATTGGTTGTGGACCATATTCTGGGCAAAGGGTCCATTTTGGTCCAATGGAGGAATGGGAAGCGTGAAGAAGTTGTTAGTGTGGTTGGGGACAACTGCTAGGAATTAGTATGATCTGGAGCTCATGGTCTTCGTATTCATGAAGTGCTCTTTTCGACTAGTCGTCTTTAAGTTGGAAAGCACTGTTCTCACGTAAGATATTCTTTTGACAACACGGAGAAATGTCTCAGATAATATGAAGAAATGATTCGGATACTTTGGGAAGACAACTAATAAAACTTCCAACAGGCTAAAGAAAAACTAGTAATATACTCTAAAGAAACTACTTGAAAACTTGATCAATTCATTATTTTTGAGAGGTTTGTATGAAAAATATAACAAAATGTTTTCTGAACTTTGCATGTCGATCGAGTTAAAGTTGAGGCATTTTAACCATAGTGGTGGTGAAGATTCCGAAGAGAGAAAATATCCTTTTTTGAGAGGACTGATTTCTGCAAAAAATGGAGGGGATGATAACATGTGGTTCTTGTGGAAGAAAACCAAAATACAAAGATTTCTAAGGTTTGGCAAGATATTGTTGCAGTAGGAGAGGAGGATTCAAGGGTAAAAGATGTTTTAAAAACAATTTGATAATAAAAGTGGGAAATGGAAGACAAACTATGTTTTGGGAGGATCCAGGGATTGGGGCTTCAACTTTAGAGCAATAGTTTCCCAGATTGTATGAAATTTGTACACAAAAAAGGTGGTGGTTGCAGAGATTTGGAACATAGAGGAGAATGAAGTTTTTTTTTTAAACCTTATTTTTGGAAGATGTTTATTTGGGATAGGAAAAAATTTACCCTAAAATGAATTTGTTAAGAATAAGTAGTTAGTAAATTAATTCTTTTCTAAAATAACAAATTTGAATTTTGATAACCTAAACGATGGAAACTTGGCCAAAAATTGCCCTCGATCACTGTTAAGCAGGTTTGTTGGGCCATTTTTCAACTGAATATGGGTTTTTTGAATCTAGTTCACCAACCTTGGACTATACTTGTACTATTACTATTTGGTCTTTCGATAGTTATAAACTTTTATGAATAAAAGGCCGAGTAATTTTTCGTCTACCTATATACAACTATGATATGAACCTTACATAAAAGTGGTGGAGAGAGTAATCGGGAACCTACTATAGTGATCGTAATTAATGTAGAGACTCATTCCATTTGGTACAATATTAGTTAAGACTCATGCCTAAACATACTTAATTATTTAATTTTAATAATTTAAGAGTAAAATATAAAGTAATATTAATAATTCAAGAATTAGTTAATTGATTAATTTTAAGATACTTAATTAAAAATTTAATTTTATTTTTGTTAATTTATGAATGTAAAAAAACATAAACAAAAAGATAATGAAATTAAAAGTTAAATTATTCTTTGGTTAGATTAGTAAAAAGAGTAGTAATATTAATCAATGTTTTTTTGAAACTTTTTTACATAGAATATAAGTAGAGAAAATAACATGAAAGGGCAAAATTATTTTATTTAGAGAGTTAATTTTTTAATATTTATATAAATATCACGTCAAATTATTTTATCTTATTACAGATAATATACGTGCTCATATACATGAATTCACGCGCCCAACGCATGACTATTTTTTTTTTCTTTAAAGAAGCACCGAACAAAAGACAGTTGATTTTTCTCCCGCCTTTTGCGCTTAGAGTTTGTTTTATTCTTCATAAAAATTTGAAAATTGGGTGCTTCTTAAGCCACCACGTACAAGACTATCTAAGCATATGTTTGGGCTAATTTTTAAAATATTTTTACTTAAAAGGTTCTTACAAAATTTATTGGTTTGCCTCCTATTATAATTAGTTAATTTTTTAAATATATTTTTATATCTATTTTTTTATAAAAAAACTAAAAAATCAAAAAGTCTCTTAAAAAAGATAAACCAAACACAAGTTAAACTTTATACAAAACTCATGAGGCGGAAGATTCTATGAAATGGTTCACGGGTTGTAATTGGCGATAAATTATTTTATGGGTAGTATAATCAATAGAAAAATGCTAATTACCGTTTAATGGGCGGTAGTTAAAGGGTATATAATATATAGATATATGTGCAAAGTGTATTGATATCTGTGAAAGTGATAGGTCTCATACCAAAAAGTGTATTAATATTAAAATTTTTTTGTCTTTATTAGATTATTAACCACCGGGCAGTGGTTAGCATGATCCTAATCAATATATGTATGTTATGTACTCTTTTAATGTATGATTTTATTAATGTGTAATAATTGCTTATTTTTATTATAGAATTACTCTCTAAACTTATAAATATTTAACGTACGTGTATTAATTAAATACAATACATCAACATATGTTAATCTAACGTTTACTGTTCACTGAAGAATTACACTATAGTGATCATATTTGAGTACTACATGATATGATATTTTATATATAATATTTAAAAATAAATTATAAATTTTATAAAATAATATAAATACTACATATAATATATCACATCACGTAAAATTGAAATATAATCACTAAAATTAGTCATTCTAGCAATATTTTCACCGAAAAACTTCTGGTAATTGGCACTCTACACGAAATGAATGGTTGAAATATGTCTCTCTTCTCACGTGGGTATGGCCCACTAAAATCTTTACATATTCATATTCGAGAAAGAACAAAATTCCATATGAGAATTGAGAGCTGCTCACAAGGGGTGCCAAAAGTTGTACCATTACTGCATATATATATATATATATATATATATTGGGCCCTCTTCCAGTTGTATTTATCATACAATATCCGCGTTGAGTAACGTTTATAGTTTTTTATTTTTTATTAATAAAAAATAAAAATATATTTAGTAAAAAAATGTTTAGAAAGCGATGATTGGATGTGATGATAGCAAGACGATGTCATATGTAGTTGTCAAAATTAGTGACTGGATATAGTGGTCGAAGACAGTAATTGAAGTAGGTGGTTGAAAGCGCAGGGGGGAGGTTGTGGCCAGAAGTGGTGACTAGAAGGAGTGGCCGGAGATAGTTGTCGGAAACAATAGTTGTAGGTGGTGGAGAAAAAAATATAAAATGAGAGTTTATTTACAAAATAAGTGAAAATACATTTTTTCTATTTACAAAGCTTTAGTAAATTTTAAAAATTGTTTATTTTTTTTTGAAAACAAAAATAATTATCAAAAATATGTTTTTGTTTGCAATTTATAAAAAATTTTAAAACAAAAATAAAAAAATAATAAATATAAACATTACCAAACATGAACTATATATATCCTCTTCGAGTGACCACCATTTCAGTATGGGATCAAATGTAGCCTAGTTAATTTGGGATTAGATGAGTTTTTGCATTTTGATTGGAATTAATCACGGTGAAATGATTTATAAGCTGAATTAAGATAATTATTTTGATATTGTAAAATATACATATATAATACTAAGTTATCGAATACTAATAAATGAGCACAATCACCAATAGTAAAAGGTCGTTGATAGGGTGAAATGCCAAAACGTCAATTTGTACAATTAGTTTAATGTTCTAAGGTCCTTATCCAAATGATTGTATCAAAGATGCTCGACTTTTGTCCTCAAATTATGGATGCTTATTGAAACAATTGGACACGTGGCACTAGATGATTTGTTGCATGTATATGTGTCACCATAAAAAATGATGTACTGTGAATCTAACTTAATCTTATTTATCATTGTAATACTGCAACATATTTGTGTATTATTTTATGTATTATTTTATGTATTGCATCTATACTTGTTGAAAGAAAAAAGAGAAAAGATAGGAAACGATCGAAATTGAAAGCCTTAATTAACTAGTTTTTTTAGTACATTAGGTGTTTTTGGGCATTATGGAAATTAAATGCTTATAGATTATAGTTGAGAAAATAATTGTTTTAACTTATAAGAGAAGTTGAGAATATTTAGATAAGATACTAGTGGCTAAAATTAATTATTTATAAAAAAAATAATTATAACTTATAGCAGACATTGTGAGTGTTTAAAAATAAATAATAACTTATTACTAAAATTAGAAATACAAAGTTAAAAGATGTCACTAAAAGCAATGCCAAACATCATATTAAAAGAAATTGAATGGTCCTGGTTATGGGCCAAAGTTGGATCTATATTGATGGTGCAAAAGGTTTATTTTATTGTTTTAAATTTGTAAATTATGCATTTAAAAAATTTAAATAATTGAATATCATTAATTCTTTAAACAAACTATTTTTGATTTAAAAAAGGAATAATAAATGAACAATACCGTTCATTTTTAAAAACAAATGAATTTATTTATACAACTAATAATATCATTTAAAATTCTACATAGATAATTTACATGTTAAAAATAATAAAAATTGTTCTCTTAAAATAATTATTTCAAGTTGGACGATTAACAGTTTGTGGTTGATGAGCTGTAAAGCATGAGCATGAATGCATGATGAAGATCTAACAAAGGTGAACAAGGAGCAATTATTTCCTATATTGCCTTAAATAAATTTGGATCACATATTTATGTAAGTTTTACCATTTTTGATATAAGATTTATATAAATATATGGTCTAAATTTATTTAAAAAAATACATATTAGGATAGGAAATAATTTTTCGGGAACAAAACATGGTAATGCAAATATGTAATAATGAGACTTACAACAATGAATCTTGGGTGTTTGTCAAAGCTAATGAGAGTAGCATTTGGTTTCTTATTATTAATTTTAATAATAAATTATAATATTTTTAAATACTTATAATTCTGTTATAAATTACAATTATATATTTTTTCTATAAATAATCAATTTCAGCTACAAATCAATATATATATATATCAAACACTAATCTAGTACCCCGTGCATGATACTATTTTAATATCATAGAGAGTAAATTTGGATATAATTGATTCTTTTTACTTACATAAATGATAAGCATCACTCTTTAATTTAAATAATATATTTTTTTATAATTACTTATAATAATTACATATAGGCAATATTAGTAGTAGATAAGTGATCTAATAGAGAGATTATTTTTTTTTGAATAGAGTACAAGTTTGAATAAAATATCTATGGAATTAGTATTTTAATTTAATTTTTTGACATATTTAAATTTTTTTTAAAGAAGCTATTTTTTAGTAAAAATCCGAAAGATTGAATGCCCCCTTATCATCATGTTATTGTATCGAAATTTGTCTAAATTATATGCAAAAAAATGCGTATCAATGATTTGAGGATTTATTAGAGCGGCTACATTTTTGAAAAGGCCAATTCACTTTTACCGCATTAGAGATTTAGTGACATTGCTATCATATATATCAGCTTACACTGATCTCCTTTAAGATTTTGATCAAATACAGTCAATTCTATTCAGATGAACAAATTGCACTGATTTTTTTTACCGACTAAAATATTGTTACACTGAGACCCCTTAGCAGTTAACGCCGTTAGGTTCTGTTTGTATAATAAAATATTTTCCCATTTTATCCCTCAAATTGCGGGCTTCAAATTTGTTTGTTTTTTTTATTATAAAGTTTGAAAAACAAATATTATTTGGTTTGAATACCGGCGATTGAAGCCATTCACTAACAACGTTAAATCAAAAAATAATAATAACCGTTGTCGATTGAGAAATAATTTATATTTTATAATTAATTGTGAGTGTAATAGCTAAAAAAAAAAGAGAAAGGAAGGAAGATGAAGAACGGGCGCCGGACCCCCACCGCTGCACCTCTCGACGGTGTCAGCGGCGTCGACAACGGCGGTGGCG
>JAULJZ010000022.1:5854803-5867997 GCA_032270985.1 Heliamphora pulchella | reverse complement strand
CAAAGACCTAGTTGATCTCATTCTGTGGTGGCATGAATGTGGTGGTCGTGGGTTTCTTCGAAAAATCTGGTTGAGTTTATTTTATGTCGTGCTGTGGAATATTTGGTTAGTAAGGAGCAAGAAGTTATTCAAATTGGAGATATCAACCTGAGAGCAAACAGTTGAGGAAACTAAAATTCACGCGACAATTTGGATCAAGAAATCCTTAAAATATACTAAATTCTCTGTGGGTGTTTCCTCCATTGCATTGAGACTGTGAGAATTTTGTAACCACATTAGTTTCCTGTAGTTGTGGTGGTCGGTTAACTTTTTCTGTTTTCTTTCTTTGAAGTTGGCACCTTGCCTACCTGTGTTGTTTCCCTTGATGTGGTTGCTTATTTTGGTTTGATCATGATACTCTTGTGTTTGTATTCTTTTATTCTGACTATATGCCTTATATACTATATCTTCTTTGCCGATAAAAAAAAAATATTGTATTGAGCTTTTTTTTTTCACGGTCTCCTACCATGTTTATACCTAATTATTTAAAACTTCTAATTAATTAAAGAAAAATATGAAAAGGAGAATAATTGTTTATAAAGGTTTCTTCAACAGGAGTAAACCATGATGATCACTTTGGGGGAAATAATGCAAAGAAACACCATATTTCAATGGGATTAGGATGCTTTTTCATTTTTTTAAAGAATATTCGTTTTCACCAATTAACGTTTATTGTGAATTTGTTTTGATGATTTAAACTATTCATATTATAAGATTTAGGGTCATGTTAATCACTGTTCATTGGACAGTGATTAATACTTAATAAAAATAAATTTTTTTTAATATTAATACACTTTTTGATATGGGACCAATCACTTTCGTAAATATCAATACACTTTGCACAAATATATATACATTATATACCTTTTAACAACCGTCCATTGGGCGGTAGTTAGCATTTTCCTAAGATTTATTGCAAATATTTACTACGCAAAAAATTTAATTGATTGAAGATCACCAACAAAATAATGGAATCAAAATAACTCTTAAAAAATTAGCCCTGTTTAGGTAACATGCTTATTTGCTTATTAGTAAATAAGCAAAAAACATGAATAAGTTACTTCGTTTGGTTATTAATTGGCTTATTTACTTATTTGTTTATTTTTTACTTATTTGTTTATTTGTTTATTTTTTACTTATTTAGTTTATTTTACTTATTTGTTTAAATAAGTCACTTCGTTTGGCTAAACTCTTGCTTATTTTTGCTTATTTGATTTATTGATTTAAATTTTGCTTATTTGATAAACCAAATGACATTGCTTATTTGGCTGCTTATACGCCAAATAAGCTAATAAGCCATTTACCCAAACAGTTTATACAATCTACTTTTAAATTTATATTTATTGTCAATTTTTAAAAAACAAAAGTATTTCAAAATATAGTTATTGATGTTCAATTAACTTGATTTTATATATATATTTCGATAAACTTTATAATACGAAGAGTTCAAACGATCAAAATAAATTATCTTAAATACCATAAAATAATAATAGAAGTCTCTTTAGTTATTTGACAAATAGAAACAACCTGGATTCATTTTAATGTATGTAATCTTTGCACTCAATAACTCTAACTATTTACATTAAAAGGAAAAAAGAAAAAAGAAAGACTTTAATGATAAGAGCATGTGCAAACTTAGGAAATGAATGACTTCCACTTGCCGTGATTTCCGCTTATTTGTAGTGGCACTGAGGAGGGATTGAAAACCTGATTGAAAAATAGTTTAAAAATTATTTTAGTACCTGTTTGGGTTAGTTTTTAAGTCAGTTCTTTTATAAATAAAAAAATAGGTTTCAAGCTACTTTGTTTGTTAAGAAAAATTAATTTTTTTATTTATTTTTAAAAAAAAGCTAATACATATTCTAAACATCATAATTTTTTTTCAAACAAAATTACTATAATACCCTTATTTTAAAAAGTCAACATTTATCACAAAAACAAAAAAAAATCGTGCTAATATCCCAAACACTGTAATTTAAAAGTTAAAAGTAAAACTATTTTAAGCATTTCAATAAAAAGCAAAAAGCAAAAAAGCTATTGTAAAAAATTATCTCAAACAATATGATTTTTTTTTACTTTTTTTTTCTTCTAAAAAAGTTATACCTCTTAAAGCCAAGTTTTTAAGATATCCCAAACAGGTATTTAGTCACTCTTTTTTTTTTTAATCTTTTTTACGAAGAGTAAAAATTTACACTAGTCTAATTTAAGAGATGAAACCTATAATATCCTATCCCACATTGATAAAAATAAAATTTAAGTTTGATATATAAAAAATTTGTTGTCTACTACTAATAATTTGGGCTTAAATTTTTTAAACTGCGTATTATAAGGCATTTGGACTACAAAGTGCTCGTTTGTTAACCAGACTTTAAGTTATGTTTTTTTGTTTAAAGTCGTCTTAAACTAAATAAGTAAAAAACTCGTTTAATAAACTATATGTGTGACTTTAAATCAAAAGATAATAAATTAAAAAAGTTAGTTTAAAGTGACTTTAAGCCAAAAAGAATTTTAAATAAAAAAAAATTGTTATAGTTTTTAAAATTTATCTTTACATAATTTTCTAGTCAATATAGATCTAATTTGATATATTTTTACGAGTAGATTTTAAAAATATAATTTTAATAAAATAAAAAAATTTGTACAGTAAAAATTATAATATTTTTAAAAAACATTTAAAATTAACTTAAAGTCGGTGAGACAAAATGTGAGAGTTACATATGAGAGATGGACAACCACCTTAATGTATGCATTATTAATAAAGAAATTAAAGCATAGTTTGATGATGGTGATAGAATAGTGAAATCGAAAGAAAAGTGTTGAACATGGTCCAGACTCAAGCCATATCACTGTAGATCTATCAGGTTGTCCTGGATAGATCACGTGAGGATCACATGACAAGATTTGCTTTTCGTACATTCCTTTTAATACTTTGACCATGGTTGGGTCTTATAATAAAATGAGAAATGAAACCGTTTCCTTTCCAAAATCAATCTAAGCCTATGTTTGGATTAATTTTCTTTTTTAGGATTTTTGATTTTTTTTTGTAAAAAAATAAATATAAAAATAAATAGGCTTTTTTTTGGAGGCTTTTAAGCAAAAAAATTTTTTAAAAAAGTTAATTCAAATATAGACTAAGCTTTAAAAAAAAAAAAAAAGTTTTTTGGCATTTTGGTTTACCGATTTGACCAGAGCTCTTAAAATTAGAATATGCTCGATAGCAAATTATGAAATTTTAGTAATCTTCTCTATCTAATGAATAAAAAATCTGCTTTAAAACCGTTCGCCTTGCACCCACCTCCAAACACAAAAACTTTGTTATAAACTATCCCTTTTTTATCAAACTCGGGACTAACAATAATGGTTAGGACAACTAACATCCGTCTTGTTCTTATTTTGGATACCCATATAATTATCCAAGACTGTTGAAGTGATTAATTTCTAGAAATTAAGAGGAGTTGAGACAAACTTAACTCCTTTCCTTTTGGTTGTGAAGTATTGTCAAACCAAAATACTCAATAAGTATTAGCTCTCATTGAAAAGGAGGTGATCCAGCAACACTTTCAGTACGGCTACCTTGTTACGATTTCACTGCAATCACTAGCCATGTCTTCGGCATCCCCCTCTTTGCAATTAAACTAACAACTTCGAGCATAGCCAACTCCCATAGTGTGATAGGCGGTGTGTACAAAGCCCGAGAACGAATTTACCGCCGGTATATTGTAAAAAAAATAAATGTAAAAAAATATGAAAAAAGTTAATTGATTACAGTAAGAAGCCAAACAAATGTGTTTTTAAGAGGTTTTTAAATAAAAAAACAAACCCTTCAAAAAAAAAAAACAAGGCCTAACAAAGGCTTAGAAATGGAATCATTTTAAGTCGAATCACATGGTGTTTGGCATTGTTGAATTTAGTACATTATAAATTGTAATTTGTAGTAGAAGTTGTGAGTGTTTAGTAAATATTGTAATTTGCAAGTAGCTAAAATAGAGAAAAACGGTAGTTATAACAGAAATTATAAGTATTTAAAAAAAATTATAGCTCATAATTAAAATTAGTAGTAAGAAGCGAAAAATTATTAACAGTAGCTTTATCAAACACTCACTAAGTACACTACTAAGTATCTTTTGTATAGAAAATAGTGCAAGTGTTTGGCATCGTTGAAATTAGTAACTTATAAATTACAGTTTGTAGTAGAATTTATGAGTGTTTGATAAATATTTTAGCTTTTAATTAAAATAAAAAAAATAATTATAATTTGTAGCAAAAATTATAATTGCTTGAAAAAAATTATAACTTATTGCTATAATTAATAGTAGAAAGCTAAAAACTCACCCAAACATCTCTGGAGCCTTTTGTAACCGAAAAGATCTAATCAAATGGAAATTTTAGGTTATGTTCGTTTCAGCGTAAAATATTTTACTTATATTTTTATTATTCAGTTTGATAAAAATAACAAAAAATATTATTTTAATAAAATAATTTTCAATGTAAGACTAAAATTGATTTATATAAAAAAAATGTGAGTCATTTTTTGTGTTAGCAACAAGTATGGATAATTGCAGTAGTGGCAACGGCAATAACAGCGATGGCAGTGATAGTAGTTGTGGAAGAGAAGGAGGTGGTGGTGATGAGGGGTGGTAACAATTGTGGTGGTGGTTGTGAGGCGCCGCTAGTGGTGGTGGTAGCGGGACGACGACAATGGTGGTATCAGTGGCAACAGTGATGGTGTGATAGTAGTGCAACAAAAAAAAAGTTTATATAACATTTTTATGGTATATATTTTACTTCGAAACAGGCATAATAGTCCTAATGTAAAAATATGACCAATTTTACAATGTTTCATTTGATAAGGTATATGTCTAAAAAATTATATATGGCCAAGCCTAAAAGTAAGAGGTCCGAGTTAATTACCACTTCTCCATCTTTTTCTTCTCTCACTTTATTATTTTTTCTTTTTATGTTAGCCTTTCTCCCTTTTCTCTTTAATTCTTCGCACAATATAGTATCTAGAAAAAAAAAACCAGAAAAAATAGGCTTGTTTGAGATAATTATTTATTTGGTTTAAATTATTTTTATTTTTTAGATTCTTTTGTTCAAGTCTTCGGTATTTTTAAAAATATTAAATCAAAACTTCTGTTTTAACTAAAAAGTAAAAAAAAAAAAGAAAATGCTAAATGGCCCAAGAAAATCTAAAACTAGCCTCAAATAAACATGAAAATATATGCATTTGATTGGATTCACAAATTATAAATAGAATTTTCTTTTTGAACACATTTTTCTGGTACCTATAAAAATAGAATTTGGTTTTTCTGTTCATGCATGCTCATTCATGCAACATTAAAAGTGCCGGAACCACCGACAAAAGCTTACATAAATCCCTCCAATCAACTGACAACCATTCGTGCTGTCACTCGGTTTTTAAAATTATTATTCGATAGTTTTGAAATATCATTTTTATTAACTAATAATATAATAAAAATACTTTTATTTGAATAAAATTTTGATTTTTTGATTAATTTTTTTTATTTTTAAAAATCTTCTCGATGAGATGAATTGAAAAAATAAAAAAATTGATCAAAAAATAAAAAAAAAATTAGTTAAAGACGAAAATAAGCAACATACGATTTGACTTATTAGCTTATTTTTGTTTTTGAATTTTTTTTATATTTTGATCAAAAAAAATTTACTTTTTTAAATCGTCTCAATGAGGAGAGTCGAAAAATAATTTGATTAAATCATAAAAAAAAATACTAAAAATAAAAATAAGTCAAATAAAATAAGCAATATTAAGCAATTCTCCCAAAGGGGCCAATGTCTTGAATAACTTTAAGAGGTTGGTTTGGTAGTTAAAAATTGAGACTAATTGGTTTGTTCTATCTAACATCTCAAATTCAAAGCCTCATTAGTGATATCACTTTTTAGGATTAGTTCGATTTTAATTAGGCTCCCACTCAAAGAAAACGAAATTGGTTATCCAATAATTAGTCAAAATATTTGTAAGTTGATTTAGACATCATAAAATATTTAAAAAAAACTCGAGTGGCCCATCATTTACTATGCATTAAATATTTTTATTTATTAAAAATATTATATAAATAATATGACATAATACTCGAGAGTATCTAATAATTTTACTTTCTTTTACAATGGAAAATGTTGTAACACACAACTTTTTCGATTACTACTAGGGTTTGAAAAATGTTAGGGGCAGGAGTGCAAATAAACCGAGCCGAGCCTAATCGAGTCGAGATTTTACAAGCTTGAATTTGTTTTCTTTTTTTTGTGTTGGTTAACCTCTGCTCGAACTCTAATAACAATTTAATAATTTATTCGAGCTCAACTTGTTTAAAAATTGACATGATCGAGTTCGGCTCGAATGACCTAAATAAGCTAGCTCGAGTTTATATTCGAACTTTTTTTAAAAGTAAAATTAAGTTTCTTTTCATGAAATTAAAAAATAAAATTTAGTTCTTATTTCTAATCCACTCTATTTAAAGAACAAAAAAGAGTAAGGTACATAAATCTGAATTGCTTGAAATGGGATGTTGGTAGGATAAAATTCTAATTTTATAAGTGCATTTATATATCATTTTAAACGAGCTTAATTAATATGCTTCTAATGTGTTGAGCCGAGTTATTAAATGAATTATCCACGAGCTTATACGAGTTAAGCCAAACTTATATAAGTGAGGCTCATTTAATAAACGAATTTTAATTTTGTGTTCATAAACAGTACATTTGTTAAATGAACTGAACTCAAATAAACTAAGTCGAATTGATCTCGAACTCATCATGAATTATTTGATTCTTTTGCATCACTTCTTTAGAGAATGATTTTCCATTACTTAGCCATGTTTGGTTCTAGAATTTAGGTGGGAATTAAAATGATGCATCCCATGTATTTTAAAATTGGCATTTGTTTATCAGATAGAAAATAAGAACTTAGGACTGCATAGACGCGAGTCTATTTTTTACAAGTGTCTCATTTTTTAATTATAAACTAAATTTCAATTTCAAAATTAGGTCACTTATATAAATTATATTGAATATTTCAGATTAATTGAAAAATAATTAATATCAAAGAAAAAGTGAGATTATCACATATTGAGTGTTTTGGGAGATCTTCTTTCAAATAATTATTTTAATCAACTCCAAGAGATTGATACGGTGATCAGGACTTGAGACTTGAAAATATGCTCCATGAAAGATTTCAAGTTTGAAACTTTTCAAGTTTTATTAAGTTTTTGGAACCAAGTTCAGACGAGATAAAACATCGGCTCTAATTGATCTCCCGTAAGTAGACAGTAGGATTGGTCTTCCAAGAATTATTCGAAGTGGGCATAAACTCGTCTTGACACCCTAAAATATCCAAAAAAGAAAATTTATTATTATTATTTTCATCTTGTGTGTTTGAGAGAGTTTTTTCTCAAATAATTTAGAAAAATTTTGAGTTTAGTTCTGTTTTTTATAATAGTGTTAGATTTAGTCTCAGCACTTTTTTTAATAGATTAGATCCCATTAAGTTTTAAATTATTTTATTATGTCTAATATACCCTATTAAAGATATTATCTTTCCTGATTTGAAATTTTTCTAATTTTTTTTAAAGATGGTGTATTCCTTAAATCAAGTAACATCTCTCTCTCCGCTCGGCGAAATCACTCGCCGTTATAACACATACAAACGATACACAGTTACATACAAACGATATATTTTCAAAACTATTTCACTATACACATAAATCTGATACATTTTCAAATCCACAAATGATTAGTTTTAATATATGTTTTAACTCATCGCAATCAGATGTGACCACTAATACATTTATCAATGGTTAGTGAAAATATTTTCATAAAGAATATAAACTACCAATACATTTTAAATTCAGTTCACTACGCACATGCCACTGATACATTTATCAGTATTAAGTATCTGTTGCAATATCTTCTTATAATATAATTTTAAATTGATAAAATGGAGAGTTTAGGGGAACTGTGTACATTTAGTAATAATATGCAATTAATAATTGTATTAGTGTTCAGCAGATAAGTGTTTTTAAAACTATTTAACACAGAATTTGCAACTGATAATTGTATTAGTTGTACACTGATCGTATAGAGAATATGTATAAAAAAAATCATAGTTGTTGGTGGAGGAGAGAGAGGAAGAGGGGTGGCGGTGAATCAGAAACACCATGTCAAAGAAATGGTGACGAATCAAACCTCATGCAAATTAGAGGGAGAGAGAGAGAGACAGAGTTAACAAGTGGTGGCGACGATGAGATTTGTAGTCGGTAATCTAGATCTGGTGGTCGATGGTAGTAAGGAGCGGCGGCGACGACAAGATATGAGTTGGTGGCGCGAAGCGGAGGCGGTTGTGCGAAGTGGTCGACGCCGACTGATTTAGAAGCGGCGACGGCGAAGCGAAGGACGAGAAGGAGCGACGACAGAGGATGTGGAGCCGACAGAGGAGGGATGACGGAGGAGGAGGAGTAGAAGACGGTGGAGGAGGGATAGCGGATGATGAAATTCCAAGTGATTTTTCCTGATCTCTTCTCCACATATTTTTTCATCCAAGACTGTGAGAGAGAAAAACTGTCTTTTATCGTGATTTTAAACGAATTTTTGGTTAATACAACCACATTTAAAGATGAAATATATTATTAGTTGACAAAAGGCATATTAGACCCAAAAATTCAAATATTTTTAAAAAAGGACTAAACCCAATAAAAAAAGATTGGTGGAATTAAAACTCTTACATACTTCTAAAATGAGATTAAAATTCAATTAACTCAATAATTTATTCATAGTTGTATCATGATAAATTTAAAATATAAAGAATATTTGACCAATGTTAGAAAAAATTTCATTAAATGTATTTTAACTAAAAATCACTTATTTTCAATTTCTTGAACTTGTTTCATTTCTTATCTAAAATTTCTACTTTTATCATTACTAGTAACAAAAGAAATTTTAAAAGTATAAAAGTTTTAACTAAAATTAAAAAACAAATCACTAAAAATAAAAAAAGTTTGGACAAATACCCTCCTTAACTTATCTCATAATTATATCACAATCTCATGTCTAATCTATTTAATAATTTGTTCTTTTCGTAGTA
Source organism: Heliamphora pulchella (assembly GCA_032270985.1). Taxonomy (NCBI): domain Eukaryota; kingdom Viridiplantae; phylum Streptophyta; class Magnoliopsida; order Ericales; family Sarraceniaceae; genus Heliamphora; species Heliamphora pulchella. The sequence goes on along the minus strand of JAULJZ010000022.1, from coordinate 5,858,843 downwards.
TTATTTATTCTTTTAATTTGTCTATTTCAATCAAACAACATAGGCCTATTTAAACATACAAAATACGCCTATTTACTTAGCATAATTGAAATTACTTAAAATTTTATTATTAAATAGATAAATAAATAATTTTAACTATATCAGATAAATAGATATGTCAAATAAATATATTTTATAAGTGTAAATAGCATTTTTCATATAACTTATCATCTTTATTTTTTTAATAATTAGATTTTAAAATAAAATCTTACACAGATACAAAAGAGAGAAAGTAAGCTACTGTTTGGCCTAATTCTTTTTAAAAGTGTTTTTTACTTAGAAATTTATTAAAAAGCTTATTTATTTGGTTTTTTACTTTAATTAATTAGTTTTTAACATCATTTTACATTTACATTTTTTAAAAAGTTAAAAAGCTAAATTTTTTTTTAAAAAAAATTTAAACCAAACAGAAGATACAGGCCCCGTTTGGCATACCTTACTTATTTGTTTATTTTACTTATAAATTCATTAATTTGATATTTTTGTTTATTTTTTACTTATTTTTGTTTTTTTAAAATAGTTTTTATATTTTAATCAAAAATTTTTATTTTTTCAACTCCTCTCAATGAGAAGAGTCTAAAAAATATAAAAATTTAATTAAATAATAATAAAAATTTATTAAAGACAAAAAAATTAATTTTGTAACTTAGTCAAGGTTATAAAGAAGTTAGCATACGGGCCCACACCTAGACAATGCCGTCGCCGTAACATTGCTGATATGCTGTTAACTACACTCCAAAACGTTACCCTCTCTTCTATCAATTCCATTTCTATTCAGGACTCTGAACACTCTCCTCTTCTCTATTCCTCTGCCATTTCTCTCTTCTTCTTTCCTCTTCAAAACCAACCCTAAAAAAACTGAATCCATGGCTTCCCGTAGGGTTTTCTCACTGCTCTTTATCTGCATTTCCTTGCTCACGAGCTTATGTTCCGCGGACGATCCATTTGTTAGCTACGAACTTGTGGTCTCTTACATTACTGCTTCTCCTCTTGGTGTTCCCCAACAGGTATTTTCCAGATCTCTTTTCTTTCTTCACGCTCTTTCTATAGTTCTCTTGCTATAATCTGTTGATCTTTCCATCTGGTGGGTCTGAAATTTCGTTTGAACTGTTTATGGGTTGGGTTTAGTTAAGAGTCTTTAACTTCAGATCTGCAAACTGTACTTAAGATTTTGTTAAACAAGTTTAGCAATGTAGTTACCGAAAATAGTAGAAAATAAATAAGGTGGGCGAATAATACCTACTCTCCTTTTGGTCTAAACTGTGGGCTCTATGTATGGTGGGTTTCACAGTTTAGGCCAATGACGGTATTGTTCACCCGCCTTCTTAGATGGGTAAACAAAGAGCAATTATTCAATGCTCTTAGAGCAATGCTTCACTTAAATCACTGTGTTCATTTGGATTGGGTGATTGGAAAAGTAAGGAAACGAAATAATTGTGTTATCCATCTAATTACTTGTTTGGATAACTAAAGAGGAGAGAGATGGAAAGAAATGAAGAGATAGAGTTATATTTTAAAACCATCTTTTTGAATCTCTCCAAAAGTGGAAATGTTTGGAGAGAAAAGATTTTGTTAAACAAGTTTAGCATCTAGTTACTGCTACAGTAGAAAATAAAACAAGGTGGGGTGAATAATACCCACTTTCTGTCCAAACTGTGGGCTCCATGTATGATAAACTCCACAGTTTAGACCAATGAGAGAGTTGGTATTTTTCATGCGCCTTGTCAAATGGGTGAACAAAAAACAATTATTCAATACCCTTGGGGCAATACTCCACTCAAATTATTGAATGAACATTTTCACATGTTGGGTAAAATACCAACAAAAAAGTGATGGGACAATGGACCAATAGTTGTAAAGTTGAAACAACACCTAGACTTGCTCTAGGGGCATTGAATAATTGTTTGTGAAGAAAATCACACTTGTGATAGTAATGGGGAGCTTTGAGATAATATTTAAGAGGTACTACGGTTGTAGTTATTTTCCTGAGCTGCATTGCTGTGAATTGCAGGTTATTGCCATTAATGGTAATTTTCCAGGGCCTACCATAAATGTGACTACTAATAACCATGTAATCGTCAATGTAAGGAACAAATTAGATGAGGACCTTCTCATGACCTGGTAGGATTTACAGTAATTTTTATATTAATTTGATTGGGACTATCTTTTTCTGATGGTAATGTAGGATTTACGGTCAATGGTTGCTACAGGTCTGGTATTCAACAGAGGAAAAGTTCTTGGCAAGATGGTGTACTGGGCACAAATTGCCCAATTCCTTCCAAGTGGAATTGGACTTACCAATTCCAAGTTAAGGATCAGATTGGGAGTTTCTTTTACTTCCCGTCGATCAATTTTCAAAGGGCCTCAGGTGGTTATGGTGGCTTTATTATTAATAATAGACCTATAATCCCAATTCCTTTTGAGACCCCAGATGGGGATATCACGATACTGATTGGTGATTGGTACACTCGGAATCACACGGTTAGTGTTTGATAAATTATCGAGATAGACTTTTTATCTCATATTGAAGCTTAAAACGTAATGTAATTGTTTTGGTATAGGCTTTGAGAAGGACCCTTAATGCAGGGAAAGATCTTGGGATGCCGGATGGTGTTCTTATCAATGGGAAAGGCCCTTACAGATATAACACCACACTTGTTCCTGATAGCATTGACTATGAAACAATTGAAGTCCACCCGGGTTAGTATTTGGAAAATGTTTGTGCAGAATCTACTAGAAATTTAGCTGTTTCTCACAAAATGGATTAGTCTGTCCTATATGTTCAGTTACTTCATAAATTTAGATCTTTGAACAGATTGGTTTTAGTATGAGGCTCTGAATGAGTCATAACCTTGGCATTCCACTGTGAGAACAATCTCTTTATGCATTGAACCTACTTTTGAAGGACATGCAGCATATGCCTTTTGACCTTCCAATATAGGCGGGGATCTCTGCTTGTCTCTTATAATAAAACATGTGATTCTTGGTCATTTTAGATGAATTACTGTATATAATGATATATGTGTTAGCCATGCTCTTAGTAGCACTTACATTTTCAGGTGTGCTTGAAATAAGCATTGATTTGAGACAACATGTTCTTCTGTCACATGATGGCTACGGCAATGAGTGCACTTGTCTGATGTGATATCTAACGAACAGAATTAATAATTTGCGATGCAAAAAAGTATTAGTGGAAATAGAAATAAGCTATATGCATACATATGCATCAATAATGCACTTCTTTCATGATATTTTTTCTATTCCTTTTATTGAAGAATTGAACTTTATGGGTTATCAATCTCCCTTATGATTTAGTGGGAGCAAATCTATTGTGCTCAGAACTTTTAAATGTTTACAAAGGTATTTTATTTTATTTATTTATTTATTTATGTATTTTTGGGGCGGGGGGGAAGGTTTGGGCTCACCCATACACTCCCATTCTTCTACTTCTTCTTGTTGATGTTAATGGTTGTAAACTTATAAGTTGTGTTTCTTTCTCTCTTCCTTCTTTTTTTTTCTCCTTTTCGTTTTTAAATTTCTAATTTATTGTATTATGATGTTGGCCAGGCAAAACATATCGTATTCGTGTACACAATGTTGGGGTGTCAACTAGTTTGAACTTCAGAATTCAGAACCATAACCTGCTTTTAGCGGAAACAGAGGGATCATATACAGTGCAACAGAATTACACTAACTTAGATATTCATATTGGACAATCTTATTCTTTCTTGGTAACCATGGATCAGAATGCAAGTACTGATTACTACATTGTAGCGAGTGCAAGGTTTGTGAATGAATCACTCTGGCAAAGAGTTATCGGTGTTGCCATCTTGCACTATTCAAATTCGAAAGGGAAGGCATCTGGTCCCCTTCCAGACCCACCAAATGATCAATATGATAAAACCTTCTCGATGAACCAGGCAAAATCCATCAGGTTTGTTGGCAATTTTTTGGATGCATTGTCACATTAGTTAAGAGAGTATAAAACATTGGCCTTTTGA
>JAULJZ010000022.1:5838043-5854703 GCA_032270985.1 Heliamphora pulchella | reverse complement strand
CTTATTTTTTAATATGTAAAGGGATTATGAATGAAAAAAAAATTAATACATATTTGATTATAGTTGGATGAAGAATGATATAAGAGTCGAGTCAACAATACAAATGTGAGACTTATAAATAGACGGTATAAATATATTAATTAATTACACCACATCAACCAAGGTAGCATTATTTTTTAATTATTTAATAAAATAAAATATTATATTTTTACTATAAAATTTATTATTATAATATTAAATAAAATTACCACGCAAAATTAACAATTTTGTGGTACGAGAATACCGAATAATTACTCTCGTAAACGGACAACTGAGTTCAAAATATAAAAACTAAGACAAACAGACGCCTCTTTCAAATAGAGCCGTTCTCTCTCTCTCTCTCTCTCTCTCTCTGTACCTTTTCACACTCTGACACTCTTTCTTCCCCTCCCCTCTGCTGCTCTCTTTTCATCTTTGCTCTGTCTGATAATAATGTAAAAAAGCATAGAAAAGATAAGAAAATCGGCTCTTTCTCTTCAAAATATAGCCTAGAAATCCAATACATGGCTTCCCGTACTGTTTTCTCTGTGTTTTTCGTCTCCTTTTTTCTCTTCACGACCCTCTGTTTTGCTGATGATCCCTTTGTTACCTACGAATTTGAGGTCTCTTACATTTCTGCTTCTCCTCTCGGTGTGCCCCAGCAGGTATGTATTCAGATCTTCCTTTTTCCTTTCCTTTTCTTTTTTTTTTCCCCTTCTACTCTCTCTGCTTTCTCTCGGTTACTCGTCTGGGTTGTCCGGGTTTCCTAGAACAGTTGGTGGGTTTGTTTTAGTTTCTCAAAATTTGGTGTCTTTAGCGTCGAGATCTGCAAAATGTGCTAAAGTTATTGCAATACGAGTTTATTGTTCTAATTCCTATCAATGCTTTTTTTATAACGTTGAAGAACTACTAGGGTTATAGTGTTTTTCTTGAGCTTCTTTGCTTTGAATTGCAGGTTATTGCCATTAATGGTCATTTCCCAGGTCCTACCATTAATGTAACTACTAACAACCATGTCGTCGTCAATGTACGAAACAAATTAGATGAGGACCTTCTCATGACTTGGTAGGGTTTTCTGTAATTTTATTGTAAATGTGATTGGGATTTTGGTTTCTTGAAGGTGATGTAGGAATTATAATCAATGGTTGGTTGTAACAGGGCTGGTATTCAACAGAGGCGAAGTTCTTGGCAAGATGGGGTGCCGGGCACGAATTGCCCGATCCCTCCCAAGTGGAACTGGACTTTCCAGTTCCAAGTTAAGGATCAGATTGGGAGTTTCTTTTACTTCCCGTCCCTCAATTTTCAGAGGGCCTCGGGCGGTTATGGTGGCTTTATCATTAATAACAGACCTATAATTCCTATTCCTTTTGCGACCCCAGATGGGGATGTTACAGTTTTGATTGGCGATTGGTACACTCGGAACCACACGGTTAGTGTTTGATTAATTTCCAAAACTGACCTTTTAGGTGCATTTTAAATTTTGATGCTTAGTGTGTAATGCCACCCTTTGATCTTGTTTTGGTGTAGGCATTGAGAACGGCTCTCAATGCGGGAAAAGATCTTGGGATGCCGCACGGTGTTCTTATTAATGGGAAAGGCCCTTATAGATATAACACTACACTTGTTCCTGATGGCATTGACTATGAAACAATTGATGTCCACCCAGGTGAGCATTTGAGACCTTGTCTGGAAGTTATTTATTTCTCATCAAATGGATTTGTAGAACATTTTCACTTTAGAATTTGAAACAGATTGTTTCTAGTAGATGAGCCACAGCCTTGACATTCCAGTGCTAAAATTGTTCTTTTATGCTACAAACCTACTTTTGAAGCAATATGCACCATGTGGTTTTTTGATCCTCCAATTTAGGCTAGCGTGTGCCTGCTTATCTTTCATAATTATTTTAAACATTTCTTTATTATTTCTGGCTAATTAGTGCATAGGACAGTCTTAGAGTTAGTTAGACTCATGGTGGTAGTTAGCATGTTCTGATGGCATGTGTTAGGACTTAGAGCTGCTATTTCCTACAAGTCTTGGCTTTAACAATTGAGTATATAACGATGTGCAAATGTGTAGTAAATAGTAATAAGCTATATACCTTTCTATTACTTCTTCAATACTTATACCCAAACATTGAGGACAAACATATGTCTAAATGTTTAGGAAGAGAGTTTTTCTTTTAAGTTACTTTTTTTTTCCGTTTCCTTTGCTTTTGTCCACCCCTCCACCCCCACCATTTCTTTTTGTGTTGATTGGGGGTGGTGGTTAGGGGCACCTACTCGTGAGCTCACATTGTACATGACACTGCATAATAATAAAGAACTGGAAACAACATCCCAGGTGGTTTTTTAAAAAAATTCTTACTAATAAAATAAACCCCTATGACCAAGTGAAACAATGTCAATGCTTCTAAACTTGATGGTTGTTTATTTCTTCCATTTTCCTTTTTCTTTTTTAAATTCTAATGTTTACATTATGATATTGGCAGGCAAAACGTATCGCATTCGTGTACACAATGTTGGAGTATCAACTAGTTTGAACTTTAGAATCCAAAACCATAACTTGCTTTTAGCTGAAACGGAGGGATCATATACAGTTCAGCAGAACTACACTAGTTTAGATATTCATGTTGGGCAGTCTTATTCTTTCTTGGTAACCATGGATCAGAATGCAAGCACTGATTACTACATTGTAGCAAGTGCCAGGTTTGTGAATGAATCACAATGGAAAAGAGTTACTGGTGTTGCCATCTTGCACTATTCAAATTCGAAAGGGAAGGCATCTGGTCCCCTTCCAGACCCACCAAATGATCAATATGATAAAACCTTCTCGATGAACCAGGCAAGATCCATCAGGTTTGTTGGCAATTTTTTGAATGCATTGTCACATTAGTTAAGAGAGTATAAAACATTGGCCTTTTGATTTTCTGTATTCATCTTTATAATGATGCTTCATTTCATGCATAATCAAGAAATTTGGGAAGGAACACTTGCCTCTGTAAATTATTAGCTTGTCAATGGTTCTGATTTGAAGGTGATAAACATGGCAATGAAAAAACTGAAATCATAGTGGAAATAATTCAAGGAAGAAGGTAAAGGAAAAAAAGAAAGCACTAGATAAGACATTTAAGGGTATATGTAGGGTCAGAGATAAAATGTCAATGGACCTCTGGAGCAACTTAGAAGTGGTAGGAAAATTTGTAAGAAACTGGTGGGTGGCTTTCCAAAATATTTGCAATAAGATCTGGTTAAGCATTTTCAATCGCAATTTCAGGGTGTAATTTAGGATTTTTCCTTTTTCCCTTTGTTAGGAAATCCCCCCCCCCCCCCGCCGCCTTTTCTCTCCCCCGTCTCTCCCTTCTCGTTTTTAGTTCTAAAGGATTTTTCTGTAACGTTGTTTCACCAATTAGTCTTGTGGTTAACATTGTGCAGGTGGAATGTGTCTGCTAGCGGTGCTCGCCCCAACCCACAAGGCTCATTTAGATATGGCTCAATCAATGTGACTGATGTTTATGTGTTGGAAAACAAGCCACCAATGACTATCAATGGGAAACAGAGAACAACACTCAGTGGGATCTCATTTGTCAACCCCACTACACCAATCAGGCTTGCTGACCAATTCAAATTGCAGGGAGTATACAAGCTTGATTTCCCCAATAAGCCAATTACAGGACCACCTAGGACGGAAACATCGATAATAAATGGAACATATAGGGGATTTATGGAAGTTATACTGCAAAACAATGACACTAAAGTACAAAGCTATCACATGAATGGATATGCCTTCTTTGTGGTTGGGTAGGAATTGGCCTCCTTTATATTCTTTTCACCACATGAATACCCTTTTGTGTTTTGTTGGCAAGTTACTGTGAGCACCCATACTTTTAGGTAAAATTTGTTGCAGGATGGATTATGGTGAGTGGACAGAGAATAGCAGGGGTACATACAATAAGTGGGATGGTATTGCCCGCACCACAACGCAGGTACATTTTTTCTGGCTGATTCCTCTATAATATGCTAGTCCTTAGCTTCTCATTTTCTTCTTGAACTTGAAATTTTTAGTATATATGTTGATTGCATGTTTTTCTTTGTTTTTGTGTTTTTTGGATTGGTGAACTGTGGGCTATTCTACATATTAAACATATTATAATTATATTTGTTCCTAACTTTGGCTTCTCAGCTTTTTAGATCTGTGAGGGATCTCTGGAAGTCTCTAATGATAGCTACTTACCTGCCCTTTGATGTACTTCACCTATAAGGGAGTATTTATTTTTTAAACATGTGAAATAATTTACAGTTTGGTATCTTTTAAGATACAAAGGTCATGTCTAGTGCAATGGAAAGTGCTATCCAACCTATCACTATGGCTTGGGTTTAAGTAAGGAGAATTAACCTCTCCACAAATATTGGGGTAAGGCTGCCTATGAAGCACGTGTAGGTACACGGTATGGGTACAGTACGACACGGGTATGCTGGTACAATGACATAAAAAAATAGGGTACAGGTACAGTTGTGGGTAGCATAGCATGGACACAGATATGCGATACGACACGGATATGTCAACATGTCAAATTTCAAAAAATGCAGGACACAACACGTCTGGGACATGTTAAAATTTTATATTTTTATATATTTACTATTTTTCAAATATATAAATAATTTATTCAATGTTAATTAAAAATATACGACATATTACTAATAAAATTTAAAAGTCTTATATTTTTTCTTATAAATGTTCCAAAATATATTTAACGTGCATAATTTGCGTTTTGAAGAATGCAAAATATTGTTACTATGAAAAAATTCATCACATAAAATGTGTTCGAAGATTTCAAGAAGTGCCATTGAAGTGTTCGTCAAAGTTTAAAAAAAGTGTATGGTATTATAAATTTAATTTATTAATTAAGACATGTTTAAAAAATGTTGAATACGAATTTTAGAGTGTTCGAAGAGTGTCCAGAGAGTGTCATGTTCGACACGGGTATCCGACACGACTTGCTACCATCGTAGAAGTGTCCATGCTTCTTCGGTTGTGGTACAACCTTAAATATAATTATTATATTATTTAGCATTGCGCTAAATACTAAACTACTTTTAGCTTATAAGAGAAAAAAGAATAGATGGTAGATCATAAGAAAAATATTAGCATTATTATCCCAACGTTATGCCTTTTGTGATTGCTAGTTTGGACGGCAAATGGCAATGCTTATTGAGCTGAACAACGATTGCTATGCCAATAGTATTAGTTGAAATTTGCTTTCGACAATCTATAACCCTAAGAGAAAGTATTTAAAAATGTATTTTCTTATATAGGTTTGGATTTTTAGCATTTTTAATAAATCTAAAAATTTAGATTTTGCCTTTTAATACTCAAATTTGGTTTTATGTTAAGAGAGACAACATATTATTTACTTTGGTATTATTTTAGTTTTTGAAAACTTTGCATAAGTCTCAACGTATCCATTTCTCTACTCAAAATGTACCGATATCACACCTAAAACGTACCAATGTCGTACCCAATGCATATCGGTTCCGTACCCAACAATTGAAAAAGTACGTACTATTTGGCGTACCCAATACATATTTGTTGTACTCGTGTCGTATTCGTACCTGGTACGTGCATGGTCATATTTTTTAAGTACCCATACTTCATAGAAGTAGTTCCAAAGTTCATGAGGGAATCTCAATCATATTAATGGTTGCTGATGGACTCAAAAATCATTGCCTTGGGCATGCAACCCAAAAAGATAGAAAGACGTGAGCTGCCCACCTACTACCTCTCTCAGACCTAGCTATAAGCAAGAGCCTTTTGCACTTGATATATATACAATCTTTTTATTGTTTTAGATACAAGATGTTCATAAATGGGCTGATTGACAACAACTTCAATGGATGTTAAATTGTTAGTTGCCATGAGACATGTTCTTGTACACTATCTTATACAGACGACATTTGTAATATCAAATGATGTTACTTCCTGCTTGTGGCGTTCCTGAAAGTAATAACAATGATAAACGGGGTGGTTGTTAATAAAAAATAACTGTTATGTATGCTAGCTAAGATGCCAAGGGCATTTGAAAGAAAAATGAAAGGGGGCTCTTATGGCAATAAAAATGGATGTGGCCAAAGCCTATGATCATGTTGAAAGGAGCTTCCTTTCTAAAAATCTGGAATGTCTTGGATTTTCTAACATTTTCTGTCAGTGGACCTCAGAGTGCATTTCAATTCTCACTTTCTCTTTTCTTCTTAATGGTGATCCGGTGGGTTTTCTCAAATCACAAAGGGGACTCTGTCATGTGTGTGAAATCTGGTTATTTTTGTAGATCCGACCCATGATGTAACCTGTTCTAGACTATGAAGCATAAGTATGGACATGGACACAGAGTTATAGACACGGACACAAACACAGAGACACAGAGACACAGACACAGGACACGACAATTTTTAAAAAAATCAAAACATGAACACGCGGGGATACGACATAAAATATATATTTATTGATATGTTTATCCCATATTTATAAATAGAACATTCACAAACAACTTCCAAAAAAAGGTAAAGAAAAAATTTAAAAGGTAAACAAAATAACTCGAAAAGAGATGGAGAAAAAAGGTAAAGAAAAAAAATAAAAAATGACTGAACAAGTAAAGAAAAAACCAAAATGATAAATAAAAAAAATAGGAAACAACTAAACATGTAATTGTCGTCGAATTATTCAAAAACTCGAAAAAAGCAAAAATACAAAAATGAAAAAAGAGGGGAGAAGAAGAAGAGAGAAGAAGATGTAAACAAGTAGAACGAAAATAGAGATAGAATCATAGAAGTAGCAAAAAAATAGAAAGAAAAAAATGAGAGTGCTAACTTAAAGGACGATTGAAGGTTGTTGGTAATTGTCACCAGTGAGATTGAGATTATCATTGGTTCTTGAGTTTGCTGGTGAAGGTCGCGGTGGGTAGCGAAGACGAGAGACCGAGTATTTTTTCAAACTATACACTGAGGCTCTTAGGATATTTTATTTCATTATCGGGTTTGGCGTGTCCAAGCTTATTCGAAATTGGACATGTGTGTCCCATGCGTGTCTCTCAGCGTGTCCGACTGAAATCTTTTTTTTTTTATATTTAAAATAGGACACGCCACATGGCGTGTCCGACATGTGTCTTAGCGTTCCCAGCATATCCGACATGACTATGGCATTTATTCCGACTTGTCCATGCTGCATAAGTTCTAGAGATATCATAGTTTAAAATGGATTTTTTTATGAGCTTAGTCTAGGATTGTTAGGCTCGAATCGGACCGCTCGTTATCCATTTTGGCCCCTGACCTGCTTGTGGGTTTTAATATTCATTGCTTTTCTTAAGGTTTTAACTCTTGTATTGTATTGCCTCTTCTCATAGTGAAATTGTGTCAACTTCGTGAACGTAGTATTAGTTTTAGGTGAATCACGTAAATCGTGTCTTTGTGTATAATTGCGTTGTTCTTTTTTGTTGTTGGTTTTCGTTTTCTGTTGTAACAAACTCTGCCAAGATGGTAGTATTTCACCCTTTCTTTTTATCCTTGGTAGTGAGGTTCTGTCAATAATGTTTGCTGATGTTCTATTCGTTATCTCCAGAGCAAATTATAAATAAGCATCTGTTGGAACCTGTATTACAATCTCTTTTGGCAAACTCATTTTTCCATTTTCTCTTTTTAACATTTTAGGGACTGTTAGATATGATGTTGGAATAAATATGTTCTCAGCCAAACCATATTTTCATGTAACTATCATGTACTTACTGCTGATGACCTAGTATTTGAAGAAATAAAAATAAAAATAGAAGAGGTGATTTTTATAATTTACCACTTCCGCCTCTTCTTTGTTTGCTATTATCTGGGGCCTTCCTTAATGTATCACAAAAGCTTGGAGACTTCCTAACACATTCCTTTTTAGTAGCTGTCCTGGTCCTTTTAGCTTCGTTTTTTTCCGTTCTGTACAGGTTTTTCCTGGGGCGTGGACGGCAATCTTAATCTCACTTGACAATGTTGGAGTTTGGAATTTAAGAACAGAAAACCTCGACTCTTGGTATCTTGGTCAAGAAACGTATGTCAGGGTTGTCAATCCAGAGGCCACTAACAAAACTGAGTTTCCCATGCCAGATAATGCTCTTTTTTGTGGTGCCCTCAGTAAATTGCAGAAGTATGTATTTGACCCATCTGCATCAAATATTACTGCTTTCAATCATTTCTGATTAACTATCCCGACTTTGTTTCTTCTTTCCATTTTCAGGCCACAAGACATCTCTTCCGCAGCATCAATCATGGATCATAGATTAGTACTGTTCTGGAGTCTAGTGATGATGATATGTTCTGGAATTTCTGTTTTCAACTAAACCTTATCTACCGGGATGCCTCTAGGTAGCTTGCGGGAGCCTGGATTGCTTAGTGAGTCTTAGTGAGTTTTGTGGTTGTGAGTGTGTTCGCATGTAATCTTAGGCTTGTTGATATGAATCTTTCATAGTTTTGACGGACATTTTTGCTTTCCTGATGTAGTAAATGTTCCCAGGGATCCTTGATCAATTTGTTGGGATTTATCATTCTTTTATGACTATAATTCTTGTGTAATGATGAGAATTCATCAAATTTTTTATTTTATTTTATTAAACTTTGACCATTTCCAAGTTTCACCTCTCCAAATGATGATATTGTGTTGCTCTACTTCTTTCTGAACTTGAAATGCATGCTCCCGCGCCTACACTTTCACAGGGTTGCACATGACATGATTCTGTATGATTAATTGTTTTTGGGACATAACTAACCCTTGTGTTTAACAGCTTACTAGCATTAATGGGGGCATTAGGTGGGATTTCTACATCACAAGAGGAAGGGATGATCAATCTTTGCCATAATGGTAGGGCCATCCACCATCAAGGCTCTTGTTATCTTTTAACGCCTTTTCAATTTGCTTTGCTTTTGTGCCAGTTGCTGCATCATTGTCCTTTCACATTACCACCACTTCAATGCCTCTCATTTTCATCTGTAACATTTGTTGTGCAGGTAAAAAACTTTATAATTTGACTTAACACTCTCCTTAGCTAAATTAAATGACTCGAACACCTCTGTTAACCCCTTTGAATCTCTCTTGCTGCAAAACAAACACGGTTGGTGCAGTCCAACTGAGGATGTTAGACCGGAAAACACTCTAACGATCAAATTCATTCTCTGGAAACTTTTTAAGAGAGACAAGGATGAATAACAAATTAAACGTACCTAGTTCTATCCATTGCCTTTCCATTTACAGAGTAAGTCTGATTAGTTGGGAGTTCTATCTCAAACTAAACTCCATCTCTGACCGAACAGATTGACTCAAGAAGAGTTCTTATTCACAAAGCAACTGAGTTGATTGGGTAGTTGCTCCTCCAACTGATCAGGGTTAACCTTTTCGTAGTATACTTGTTTTAGGTCTCTAGTTCCCTTCTTCTATTCAGATTAAAGCTAGGCCAGAGCTGATTGAATCCTATTTGGATTCTATTGCCATCAGCCCTGATTGGTCATTCGTTTGAACACGATGGCTAACTGGAGCTCATTTGAAAGTTTATTTAGCTGCTTGTTGGCGAACTAATCTTATTTAGTTTGTCTAATTGCCCGTCAAATGAGAAGGTTTGGTAGCAGTTTTTGGTAACACTTCTCCTTGTACAAGCTCTCTTTTAAGCAATTGGGTCACTTCATGGCTCAATTGCTTGTTTTCACTCTTCAGTTGTTTGAGTTAAAAAAAAAAAAAAAAACAAAAAGAGAAAGAAACCGGTATATGTATTTCAACTCTGACTTGTCGTTGTTTTTGGTAGGTAAAACGACAATAACTTCGTGTTGATGGGATTCAGCTTCTTGATACACTAGATATATTTAAACACAAAAACCAAGCAATTAATGTGGATCGACCTTAGCCTATGTCCATGGAGAGAGGAGAATTAATTTACTATATTGAACAAATGAATTTTAACAAAACGAAGAAGGATGGAGGGGATAGAAGTTTTTTTTTTCTACCACTCAACTCTCTTTCTGTTTCTCAACTCTCACATCTAGTCTGTTGCCAAGCTACAGCTTTGTGTCTTCACTGCCTTGTCTTTTTATAGGACAAATCAAGCTCCATGATGAAATGTAAACTCGGATCCATTTCAAGAATGAAGCCCAGGCTTCAAAAAAAATTGGCTAATCTTCAACAATTGTGTCTGAACACACTTCTTCTAGCTGCCCATCTGGCCAGTTCCTATATATATATATATATATATATGTGTGTGTGTGTGTGTGTGTGTGTGTGAAAATATCTCGGATCAAGTATTGTACGATATTAACGGATTTTTTTACCCACTCAGTGTTGGGAAGATGAATGAGATGAATTTACTAATGATAAAATAGCTTTAAGAAATGAAGGACAATAACTGCATCCACACATTTTAATTTATAGACTTTAAAATAATACGTTTTTTAGTTTGTATGTTAATTTTTTTTAAAAAATATATTTTTAAAATGTGCTCGTCCATATGTATCAAATAAGACTTATATTGAATACGAATTGTAATAAAAAATTTGATGAAATTTTGTTATGGTCAAATAGTGAAATTTCATTATTTTGATGATTTTAGAAAATTCATTATTAAAGGTACCAAATCCTTTTCACGAGGAACACTCATGTATTGAAAAAATTCATTACATAAATATTTTATTGTTATTTAAAAAAATGAGATATATCTTCAAATTAAGTTTTTTTTGTAAAATTTCAATAATATAAGAAATCTCTTAATTTTATCTTAATTGTGTTATATTTCTCATACTTTAAGGTTAAGTATAAATTTTTTTCATACATATTGTTTTTTTTTAAAATTTTGTTATTCTAAATTTCCGTATATTTGAGTAAAATACTTAAGAATGAAAAATTTTTTAGTATAGGAAATTCTTAACATAGTGAAATTTTTTATATATCTGAATGCGATGTTACCGGTGTATATATGAAATGATTCTCATTTATGATTTTTTTTTTCTTGTTTCTTACATGTATGTTCCTAAATATAGTAGCATGATACTTTATCATCATCTTGTTGAGTGTGTATCTTGTATTCTATAGATTCATATTAGAGTCATGAATTCATAAGAAGTCCAATATGTGAAGAGTTTTATAATAATATGAAGACCGGGGATTTTAAGGTTTTTTTTTTATAAATAAGAACCTTATAATTCTATAGATTTGTAGAGAGTCGAATCAAATGGGTAGAGATGTAGAGATAGGCGAAAAATACTAGGAATACCAAGGTGACCCTTAAACGGAAAAACGAAGTTTGTTTAGGGCTTAAGTTTTGAGTGTCGAATTTTTAGATATTTTTGGTTTCATGATTGTACGCTCCACGGTTATAGTAGACTAACTCTCTCACCTGTGAATATAAACAGATTGTGTCGAACTACATAAATTCTTATATAATTTTTCTCTTCAGTATATATATGGTTGTGCTTCCATTTGCTTTTGGGGATTGATGATTAAATTTTAAAGAATGGTATCACGACCGATGATTGACAATTCAAAATGGTTGTATATTATTGGAGCAAAGTATTATGATTGATCTCGTCTCGTATGGATCAAAATATTATTTGCACAAAAGAGAAAAAAAAAAGACAACGGCGTTCTGGCGTTGCAACAATACTGTTTGATAGAGCCAGCACCGATAGTATCTTAATTAGGAACACATTGTTTGATCGTAGGAAAGCACGAATCTTCTTCACCTTCACGTATGTTGAGAAGACAAAATATGGAGGTTGTTGCCAAGGGTGTGATTCGGTGTGAGACAAGAATGAATGACGATTAGATCGATGTATATGTAATAAAAATGATTATGGTAAATGTGTATCCTAAAGTTTTTAGGTGTTGCAAATTCATTAGTACGGTTAAAATTTTTAGATTCTGAATAATTAAGTGAAATTGAACAGATTCGGTATAATTTGGGGTAATCATAGGTGTACAAGAGTGATTAGAAGAAATTTGGTTCAATCGATGGCAAAAGAATAATCATCGATGGCAATTGATATTAATTGAACAAGTAGTTTTATAAATATACAAATCTAAAAATGTTATATGTTAAATGGTAAAAGAGGTACACAGATTTAAAAAAATTACATTCACGATGAAATAGACTACAAATGACAGTTTTTAGCAACAAAATAAATAAGCTTATTTTGGTATCAAAAAATATTTTTTAATTACATCTTGTACTATTTACGATAATTTTTTTGGTTACTAAATATAATCTTTTGCGTTTAAAAACATGGTTTTTTGTCGCAAAATATAACCTCAATAGTATTTTTGGTTACTAAATATAATATTTTGCGTTTAAAAATATGGTTTTTTGTCGCAAAATATAACCTTTTGCAACGAAAAACATCTTGTAGCCAAAACTTTGCAACAACAAATTTCGTCGCCTTAAATTTCTATTCAAAATGATAACAATTGTCTAGCGACAATGTTTCCTGAGGATAGATATTTCATCACTAATATTATCTTTTGCGACAAAATAATTTGTCGTCTTAAATTTCTATTCAAGATTATGATAATTTTTAGGGTACCTCCCATGCGGATTTTGACATAAATAAAAATATTTCATTTGCTTTCTAAAATAACACTAACTTTTTCTTTTCTGTCAATGTTGTTGCCTCACAATATTAACAATAATTATAAATTTATCGATTTAACCCATACACATACAGGGAAGTGTAAATTACATCCACGTCGTCATCCATCTTCATCACATGGCTGGTGAGCAAAACAAGAACTTGAGTTTGTCTCTTCGTCGTCGTCTACTCTCTTCTCCTTTCTTCCTCTTGGAACATCCTCAAATCCATCCTCTCCTGGTACGAAACAAACTCTGCCGCCTCCTCCAGTGGCACGCCATCATCGTCCTCCTCGTCTTCTGGATGGCCGGCAACGCTGGTGACCAGGATCAAATTGACGGATGAAATTATACCATCAAAACCACCAATCTTCATTGACACGGCCGCTCTTTGCTCGACCCTCACTTACAAAAACCTGATCCGCCACCTTCAAACGTCCTTCCCAACCGCCGCCTCTACCATCCAATCAACAATTCACCAAACCCATCACACAAGCCCTCCTCTTCCCTCCACCTCTTCGAAGTCACCATTTGCATCCAAATTTAGATCAATACATGCTTTTTTCTTCAATTGTTCTTCAGAATTAACATTTAAATTAAACCCATCTTTTAAATTTAAACCATCACTTAAATTAACTCTATCATTCAAATCGAACCCATCATTCGAATTCAACCAACTACCTGACCCAACCCAATTCCCATTCACATAATGGGTTTCTTTCAAATTCTCACCAACGCCACATTCCTTCCCACGGGTTTTCAAAACCCTTTTTGAGCCACACCATCCTGACCTAAAATCTTCTCACTGGGCTCCTTCAAAGAACTACCACTCACCAAATTAGCAAAAACCTTACCTGAATCGCCATGAATTTTGATACGACAACGCTTCTTCGGCTTCCTTGCGAACCCATCGGCATCGGAATGATCGTTCACGACCATTCCTGATCCCTCTAAGAGCGAAGCAATCTCCGGCAATTCGAAGGGGAAGAGCGTTTGTTGACAACTACGCCGCCGTGGTGGAGACCGGAGAGCTGGTGGGTGGGATTGATTTGGTGGATTTGATCAAAGGGGATAAGGTTTGGATAAGGGATTCGAAAGAGATCACAGTGTTCAAAAGGGGCCTGAGGTTAAATTTTACATTTTATTAATTATTAATGCTAGTAATACGGTATTGGTAACGATTCTTTAAAAAATAAAAAATAAAAACAAGGTATATATGTATTGTCAGATAAAATGAAAAAAATTAATATAATCTTAAAAAATAGATGAAGTATTTTTATTTTTGTCAAAAATTTAAAAAAATCTCAATATAATTTATCCAATTAAAAAAATATTACAATTAATTTATTATTATCATATACAGATTGAAAAATTAAAAAAAAGGTAAAGAGGTAACACTTATGGAGAGGTAATTACTATTATTATTATCGAAAATTTAGTTTTAGATCTTTAAAGTAGCGTTGGTTTTGCTTTTCACTCACCATAAAAAATTTTAACGCGCGAGACCCAGTTTTAATGCGTGAGGTCCAGTTGGACCCTGAACAGATAAATTTATCTGTGCATTTTTCAAAACAGACAAATTTATTTATCTTACTTAAATAAGTATACAGATAAATTTATCTGTATGAAGAACAATGTATCTTTTCAAAATACGTATAAAACACATAGACAGATAAATTTATCTGTCTTGCATAAATAGAAATTAATGAGCAGACATATAAATTTATCTGTATAAAAAATACTGTACATTTTCAAAACAGATATGAAGCACACAGGTAAATTTATCTGTCTTGTATAAATAAGCAAACAGATAAATATATTTGTCAAATTATACTTATTTTACTAAACAAATAAATTTATCCGTCTAGTATTTATCAATGCTAGAAAGGAACAAATAAATTTATCTGTTTAGCAAATTGTGCTTGTTTCACGAAACAGATAAATTTATCTATTACTTGTACTTATTTGACTTAACAGATAAATTTATCTGTCTAATATTTGTCAATACTAGAAAATAACGACAGATAAATTTATCTGTATGTATTATATATAAATTTATCTATTTGTATTAAATTTATCTGTATTGTAAGTAATTGAACCTCCCGCGTTAAAAATTTTGTTAATGAACCTTGTACGTTAAAACTTATTTTTTAAACTTTTGGCTGAAGACCTCTATTATTATTTTATTATCTACCTTTTAATCATTAGAATTTTAAAAGTTTAATTCCCATTTAAGTTTTTAAAGGTTTCTTATGATTTAATTTCTATTTAATTTTATTTAAATTATTTTAAATTTAATTTTTAAAAATTTAAACTAAAGTTAATTTAAGTTCTTAAATTTTTTATTTTTTTTATTATTTGTCTATATTTAATTTTATTCGTATTAAACTTTTATTCTAATAAACTAAATTTAATTCATATTCAAGTTTTTATTGATGCTAAGTCATTTTTTAAATTGTATTTAGGCCAGAGAAGTATTCCTAATTGTGTGTTTTAGGAATGATGAAAAAAGGTAAAATAAGGTAACCACCTAGGAGAGAAAAGCATTACTTTTTATAAGGAATTAGGATAAAAGGTTTAGAATTTTGTGATCAACTACCACATAAAAACAATGCAATTACATGAATTATATTGCATAGTCATAAGTATAGTGAACAAAATATTACCTATGAGCAATTCTTATAAAGTCACCAAAGGAGACCAAATTGGCTATTTTGCAAGGTGGTGATATATTTCTGAAGCTATTAATTATTTTAGAAAAATTATTTCTTGTTTTTTTCTTGTATTGCTCCAAAGTAATTTGGATTATACTTTTGTGTAGTTCTCATGTCAAAAGTGGAGGAACCTATTAATTTGAGCCAATGCAAGAGAAAGATAGAACAAAAATTACTCATATTTTAGAGATTCTCACATTACTTAGTTATATTTAGGCTTTAATTGGCAATTTGATTTTTTGACTTATTAGTTAAAAACGTAAAAAAATAATTTTGTCCGTTTGACAAAAAAATAAAAAAGTTAAAAAGTCAAATCAAAACACAAACTCTCAAAATATTCAAATCAAACTCCTACCACTTTTAAAATACAATAATATCTTTTATTTATAACTTATTTACTACTACTACTACTACTAACTATATATAATTGTTAATATCAAATATATAAAAGAGTAAAATTGTCAATTTTGAACAAAAAGTAAAAAAAACTAATTTTTTATCCAAACAACCAACTTAAAAAAAGTTAACTTAAAAGTTAAGTCACCAAACAACCTATTTTAAACTCAATTTAATTTTTTTTTACTAAAATTGCAAAAAAACAAAAAAATTAACTTTTAAATTTGTTACCAATCGAGCCCTTAGTTAAGTGTGTGCAACTCTTCAAATTATACTTTTTATCTTTTGAACTAGGTGAATTTGTAAAAAGAATAAAAATGTACATAGTTAGTTGTTAAAATAAAAAGTAGTGTTTTAAAGTATTTATGAAAAGTAATTAATTACAGAGTCTTCTTGCTAATCAGCGATGGATAATAAGGTTATAAATATTTTTCTAAAATATTGATACATTTTAGGGATATAATTTATTATTTTCATAAATATAAATATATTTTATATAAATATTTTATGAGTAATCATTTGATACTCCATGAGCACCATGTGATATTATTTACGTAATATTCTTATCTAATTAAATAATAAAAACACTTTGTATGAGATAATATTGGTTCCCTATTATTGAGTATTTAGAAAATAAGAGTATTGTACTTAGTGTATATTGCATATTTTTATTTGTTAAACATACCATAAAAATTAATAATCTATATTACAAATAAAATGGTAGATGTTAACATTAGTTTTACATGACATTTGTTCAGCATTTGCCTTATATTTCTTCTCTCTATGTCTCTTAATTTAGATTACTTTTTTTTCTCAATTCACTTTAATTTCGATTTTTGTTCTTTATCTTCCACTAAAAATATAATTTTAATATATATATATATATATATAACTTTTAAATTTTTTA
>JAULJZ010000022.1:5796434-5809934 GCA_032270985.1 Heliamphora pulchella | reverse complement strand
ATGGCCACACATGGCTGTTGGTTTCCAGACTTCAATTGCAATAGAATGGCCAATTCAATTGCAATTGAATCTGCTATCGAAATCTGGATTTCTATGGCCAATGAAATTCACAGATTCCAACAGTATGTTCTACCCACTTAAAGAAAAAAGCCTACACCCAATATGACATCAAAAAAGGAAAGACTGTGCATAATAGATCTAAAAAGAAGTTATACATTACAAAACCAAAAAAGCAGCTGCACGTTACATAGTGTTAGATAAAAAATTCTACATTGATTAGGTGTGTAATGGGTTTTCACTTGATATGTATGAGGGAATTTTCTAGTAGTTTTTGAGTTGGATACAAAGTTTTCTATAACCAAACATTCAAGGATTAAAGTCTATGGTTTAGGTTCTATCGTGTGACCTGGGAAATACCAATCAATTTTGAAGTTTTGGGTATTCCTAAAGTTCTGAATTTTGCATTGGATTACAGAAGTCTTATGTTGTGGATGAGAGTGACGAGGACATTGAGGACATCGAGGAAGAACATCGACCACAGGAACCTGCTGATGAAGACGAAGAGAGTGAGATAATTGAATCTGATGTTGAGCTCGAAGGTGAAATAGTGGAGCCTGACAACGATCCGCCTCAGAAGGTTTTGTGGACACTCATTGCTATTGTTGTTGAGCCTGACTTGGATATTACAGATGGGAGACCCTTCTGCCACATTGACTCTGTTTTTTATGTTGAATATTGCAGATGGGAGACCCTTCTGCTGAGGTCACGGAAGAAAACCGTGATGCTTCCCAGGAGGCTAAGTCACAGGCCATGGAAGCAATTTCTGAAGGTATTGTGATTTCAATACATATACACACATACATGTATGTATGCAAACACCAATTTCCATAATTTGATGGCTTTGGGTTAAGCAGGTAAGTTGGAGGAAGCAATTGAACATCTCACACAGGCGATTTTGCGCAACCCAACATCAGCAATTATGTATGCTACCAGAGGTAAAGCTTACTTGTCATTCATGATTCTTTGTTCACTTCCCCCCTCTCTTTTCGCTCTTGTATTTTATGTGCTTATATTCAACGCATATTTTTTAATTTCTTACAGCTAGCGTGTACATCAAATTGAAGAAACCTAATGCTGCTATCCGAGATGCCAATGCTGCTTTAGAGGTAGTTTTCGTTGCATGGCAGACTAATATAGTTGAGGATATCTTTCTTGGTTATGATTTAACAGGATGATTGCTTAGTTGCTTATATTGCCTATTATGCCCACTTATACATGTGAATGGACGTGCTCTGAACACAATTGTCTTCTAAGTGTTGCAGATGGTAGAAGTAGAAAAGGTGAGAGTACCGTAATGATAGTCAGATAGTCATCAAGATTGGGGTTCACACTTGCCAAAACACTAGGCTGACAAAGATTAGAGAAGGGAATAGATGGCAGCTAGGCAATGATGTCAACAGAGAACGTTTCAAGAATTGAGTGGAAATTAACTAGGATCTCATTCTCAGTCAGTCTGTGTGGATAAGTTAATGAGTTCAGCAATATTTTAGTGCTTAGAGGCTAAGCAAGAGGCTAGGCAAGCAGCATGGAAACGTTTCGTGTGTGATGACAACCCAAGCGGCAACTAGTCCAATAACTCGAATAAAGAGCCTAATTACATGGCCCAAAAGCTTAAATCCAAGTTATTAGTAATATTGCACTTATTTCTATATATATCATCTTAATTTTTATCTTTCACCAATGTGAGATGAGGTATCATATTATCTTATATCCAACGACACGGGATCCTAGTTGCGCGATCCATTTCCTTTTCCTGATTGTCGTTGTGGATAACAGTCCTTTAGTGTGCACTCCGGGGCTTCTGCCCCTCTCTGGAACTTCTACTCCTCTATCGACACTGCTGCAGAGCCATTCACTAGCTAGGATTGACTCTGATACCATTTGTAACGATCCAATATCAAATAATTTGAATAAAGAGCCTATTAAGACGGTTCAAAAGGTTAAGCCGAAGTTATTAGTAGTATGTTTTCACTTATTTATATATATATCATTTTATTTTTTATATTCTACCGATGTGAGATCGGGTATCACAATGTGTTATGTGGATCATGCACTTTTGTCTTTTTAAATGCTGGTTCATGACGGAGGTTCTAGTGGAGGAGACACCATCCATACCTCGACAATCCTCATACTTAGTAGCCAATCATGTGATCTGTCCATCCCTTCTAGGACTATAGTAGTTCAGGTATGACATTATGAGTATATAAGGAACGATTGGAGGACTGAAAAGAGGAGTTGAGGGTTGGGAACACGAGCCAGGATAGCTGTTTCATGCTATTAACGGTGTTGAGGATATCATCAACCGTTAGGGCAAAATTGATAGCAGTGCTGGATACATTGTGATTGTTACTTGAGAAGTCTTGTTGTGGTGTGACAGCCCACTTGGCCCTACCCAATCGGGTCCAGCGTAATACTAGTTTTGTCGGTATTGGGATTAAAAATGAAAACACCAATTGGGGGATGGGGCTGGGACTATTGTAAGGATCCCCACCCTTGTACCCTGCCATCCCCCGTCTAGCTTTTTATACATATTTCATATTTGTACTTTTATGTACGGTTATAATATTATACTATATAGTATAAAAGTATTACTTCTCACTCAAGGGACATCTGCCCTATGTTATAAAAGAAACCCTCAGTACCTTAGTATTCTGGTGATGGAATACCACAACAAAAAGTTTGGTTAAAGAACCGGACTGCATTGGTGTAGTTATAGACTATAGTAGATTCAGCTTGCAGGCGCAGTAGTTAATGATTTAGAGTATTTACAGGGTTAGGATTGTGGAAACCTTCTAAACAATATTTTGGGTCACTGAATTTATTTTGATTGAATTATCAGCAATTTTTGTGAAAATAATGCCACATGAAGCCTTTGACCTGATCATGAACCTCAACCTTCTAAATCCATTGACCTGATTTACAATATAGGCAATAGATTCCAAGTGGAGTTCTCATCCAAGATATGTTTTCTTTGGTTTGGAACCTGTTTCAATAGTTTCATGCTTATATAATGTGTTGCCATCATTGAGAAACTTACCATGTGGATGGAGAAGTATCACACTCCAACTTTGTGCAACTCTAAATTGTTCAAGTTGTCTCATGCTTATATGATATTATGTCATTGTCATTGAGAAATTTACCATGTGGCTGGGGAAATATTCAGGGGCAGAATTAGGAGTGGACCATGGCGGGCCACGACCCCTCCGCCCAAGAGAAAAATTGTGTTTGCTTTTATATGTTTTACATTTTAATTTATTTTGTAATAGTAATGGCTCCTCCGGCAGATAACGTAAGAAGTATTATTTAATTCACCACATTTAATTCTCTACATTTATTTCTCTTCAAACTCATCTCCTATGTAAGAGGTCACTATATTTTATAGAGAGGTAAGCATAAAAAGAAATAAATGAATTAAATAATTAGTATTACCTTTTTAAAAAAAATGAATATCATTTTACATAATTGGCTCAATTTTTTTAATTTTACTCACTTGAATCAAGGATTGATACATTTAAATTTACACTGATTCTGAGTTTGATGTATACAAAATGATGAGATGTAAAAATATCAAATATAATCTCTGAACTCTTTGTATTTGGAACTTTTATGTTTTAACAAGTCTCCGCAAAATTGTTAAGTCTTGAGCTTTAATTAGTATTTTTTTGAAGTCCTCTGCATTATTCAATGCTATTTTTCCTAAACATGAACGTTCTACACTCGAAACATTTGGTAAAATAGTTGCGGATTTTTAATATTCATTTATGGATATTAATTTTTTTTAAGGAGATCATTTTTCTTCTTGAGGTTGTTTGTTTTAAAAAGTAAATCAACTCTAATTCTATTTTTTCTCATATAAGGTGTTTTTTCACAAATTATTTAAACCACAACCTCATCTCTTTTCTAGCACAAAACTAAAAATTAAAATCCCTCTTAGCCTTAGCCTCTAGCTCTTTCATCTGTCACAAGCATTACGTTTATTTTATCAGACTTGAAAAAAACTCACACATCAGGCCACAAGATTTTCCATAAATTGGGTGAGAAGATGTTAGTAAGATCGAATAGATGTTGGTTTCAACTTTAGGTCCGTTCCTGGAAATATCACATTTCAACTTTAGGTACTTCTAAATAGTTCGAGCTTTAGCCCAAAGTACTAGATTGAATAAAATCCAGGACAAGTGACTGGCGAGTCTGGGGACTTGTGAAATGCATTTATCAAATGCATGCCCAAGGTGAGTATTTGAAAGCAAGATTTTCATTTTATGTTTACAAGTAATCTTTTTTTTGCAGAATCATTTTTCTCCTGGTACTTAGACATGCCACGATCTTTCTCTGGACAATAAATTAAGTATTGTTAATGGGTTGTCAGATTCATGCCTGTGAGATTGAATGGGCATTGTCACTGTAAGTTTGTAACGTAACGTCACGTCGCGTTGTAGTGTATGGGCTGCGTTTGTTTAAAGATTCCCTGACTTTTCACTTGGTTCAACTTCCTGAATCCCACACTAAATAGCAATGGGAGGCATGAATTCTGAGCCTCCACAAATTGCAACTGTTATTCCCATTGACTTTGTAATTTTGAGTAGTTGGTTGGCAATTGATCAAGTCAACTGGATGCTTCATGTTGCAATTAATGCACCATGTGGGCACCAAAGATTTAACAGGCGAGGTTGAAGAAAACCACCTCCGTTTGGGGGGTGGGATGGTAGTTTTAAAAATATACCTATCAGGCTATCGGTGCAATCGGTGCAGGGATGGGAAGCATACCATAATCAGGGATCATGATGGGATAGGTAAAAACTGTCCCGCCCTGCCTTGTTGCTATTCCTTTGTAGTGGCCACTGTGCATGTTGACCATTCCAAAACCCACCTCATTTGTAGAGATGCCAAAATGCCAATTGGGAGTAGGGTGTGCCAGATAGGATTTTTGGGGTCAACGGGGTGGAAGGGGGTACTGGTGCACTTCCTCCAGTTGGCGCTGCAATGAGGGCTAGAGAAAGATGTTCAGGAATCGAAGTAAAATTGGAGAGTAAATATTTTCTAATAATGAGTTGTAGATGAGGGTTGTTATTGGTGAAGCATGAGGTTAAGACAAATGGAAGAGATGGCAAGTAATGCAATGGCGTCGACCACTTGAGGGTGTAATAGAAATGACCACTCTCAACTTGGCTCTCAATCTCAATTTGTTTGTGTTGTGAGAGCGGCTTAGCCATGTATTTATAGCTATACTGGTAATGCTTGGAGCCAAGCAAGCAATATGAGGAATCCACGAATTCAGTGGGTCACATGCCTAGAATTCCTCATCTTGGAGAGCCAAGTTGAAATGTAGACATGTCTATCTCAATGGGTCATGAATGCGTCACCAAGGGATCCATTGTACATAGCTTTTGACGATCAAGTAGCTTTTGAGCCTCTTGATCATCATTTATCGCATCCTAACTAGGAGGATATCACAGTTTGAAAATTACACTATGACTGCATACCAAACTTCGGAGGGCTCTGTGCTATAATCAACATTAGGATAATAGCATGCAATACTTATGTAGTTGGACATTCATCTATAAACATATTTAGTAATTTTAGTTTATTATATAGCATATGAATCTCCATTTTATGCATGAAATGCTTATAACTCCTTGCAAGCACCATTTTATCCTATAAAATAAATGAAGTATGTAAAGATTTATGTTTATTTCACCTGGTCCCATGTGTCTTAAGAAATGAGAATTGAGTGTATTCGGTACTTAACACATACCCATGCTTGGTAACCACCAGAGTCCATGTAACATTGGTATGAGAGGGACTCTTGCAAGAGAGTTCACATCTTTTCAGGTCATGACAGTATTCTCCGTTGTGCTTTGTTTTTCCCTTCTTTATGAAATGTAAAGGCGCTTTGACCTTAATAATTCATGCTTGTATGTATTACCCTTAAGGACTCATTTGATTTTTGGATTATTTCCTTAGGGATTGGATAAATGGTGTAATTAGATTGTATTAGTTATATAGGGTGATATAATAAATAGTGGGATTAGATTGTAGTAATCACAATCGAATCATGAGATATAGTTTTTTTTTTTAAATCATTGTATAGAGTAAGAAATAGTTCAAAATTTTTAATCCCCACACATTTCCTATGGCATTAGTTATCCCCCATTTAATACTAGCTTACATACTGTATTAACTTTTTCAAAAGTTCAATACGGAGGATAAGTCAGCTAAACAAAAATGGGCGCTGAATTGCACTAGTTTTTTTGTTAGGCAAACAAACAAGAGATTGGATTGCACTAAAATTTTTAGCGCAATCCAATCCCAAGTTATGACAATATCAAACAAGGCCTTAGGGGCTAGGCACTTCGTTTCTTATGGCCAAAAAATGGAATTCTTATTACCATGGATCCATGTAAATTGATTGTACTTGCATGTATACAATAACCTATAACATGGATTCATGTGTTCTTTGTGTAATATCATGCATTCTTTGTACTCTAGCGTTTTAAACTTTTTTGACTGGATGTGAATCTATCAGATTTGTATTTTTACTTTGAAACTATAAGTCTCATATGGTTTTTGAAGATGGTTGTAATGTGTGATGGGCCATCTCTCCAATGGTGGGTGTGGGTTTCACATTTTCTTAGAATGCTTATTACAGATCAATCCGGATTCTGCCAATGGTTACAAATCCCGTGGTATGGCACGTGCAATGGTTGGTCAATGGGAAGAGGCTGCTAAGGATCTTCACTTGGCATCAAAGCTGGACTACGATGAGGAAATAAGTGCTGTACTAAAGAAGGTTTGCCTTCTTTGTTATACTTTGATGTCAAAGTAAAAGAAAATCATATCACCTTGTGACAAGACACTGCCCTGATGGTTCTTTTTGACTGGTGTCACTTTTTGTTGCTCTCCTTCCCTCCCTCCCTCCTTCTCGCAAAAAAGAAGTGAACACTTTGTTGAGGAACGAAGCTTCGTCTTTTTTTTTTTTGGGGGTGGGGGTGGCGGTGGAGTTCAGAGTGTGTCAAGCATTAGTCGACTCTTAATGTGTTAGCATGTCAGTGATCTCACTCCAGTTTCTGGTCCACTCAGGTTGAACCCAATGCACACAAAATTGAGGAACACCGGAGAAAGTATGAGAGGTTGCATAAAGAACGAGAGGACAGAAAGATAGAACGTGAGAGAGAGCGTCGCCGTGCTGAAGCTCAGGTGATTATATGCTTATTGGTGGTGGAGTTTCTTGTTATTTTTCTTCTAGATGACTTAATACTTCTTTCTGCGTTCTGTTCAAGGCTGCATATGAGAAGGCTAAGAAACAAGAACAGTCATCTTCAAGAAGAGCAGGAAGCGTGCCCAGTGGGTTTCCAGGTGGAATGCCTGGAGGCTTTCCTGGGGGAATGCCAGGCGGTTTTCCCGGGGGAATGCCAGGAGGTTTCCCTGGTAGCATGCCAGGAGGAATGCCTAACATTGACTACAGCAAAATATTGAATGTAAGATGATACAACTTTGCATGAGCCTTATCAAACCTTCAATATGTTACTGTTTCTTTAACATGCCCTTAGCTGTCACATCCTGTGATACCAAATGTATTGTTTCATGCACTAGAGCTGTTGTTTGAGTGATTCTTGTTATTATTGTTATTTGGATCAGGACCCTGAATTGATGGCAGCATTTAAAGATCCAGAAATTATGGCTGCTCTTCAAGATGGTACTTTCTTTCGATTCTATAATCTTTTGTTTTCTTTGCAGCTGCCTTCATTGATTTGCTATTATGGCATTGCATTAGCTTCTTGTTGTGTTAATGGCTTAATGCTAGCTGTCGCATTTGGTGGATAATTGGATATATTATGTTGTAGTTGACCTACGGTCTGAACTTCATCAGGAAATGGGGGTTCATTGTGTTGGAAAGGCTTTGTCTTCATCTTGCAAAATTGTAGGGGTAGTAAGGATTTGGAAATGGTTGTGCCATAGGTCGTTGTGATACTACTGGTTGAAATCTTAATATAGTAGGATTACTTGATTTGATCATCATGTATTGTTATATCCCTATGCATGGAATGAATAAGTATTTACTGGCTTCTGGTATCACGAGGATTACTCTTATTCTATATCCATATGGATTAGGTCTAAATAAGTTCTTCAAGAGTTCTTCAAGTACTCTCTCCCTCCCTCCCTCCTCTATTTTGGTACCGATCTTTCACAAAATGAAACTGATTTATATGTTTATCACAAACTGGGGAGGTAATTGAACAAGTTGCAGTGATATGGCCCATTTTGTCCTTTCATCAAAACAAAACCTGCTCAATACCTATGAAGCATGGGTGCAGGTACGTGGTACGGTACAATATGGGTATGCCGGTATGCTAAAAACTAAACAAATAGGGTACAAGCACGGCTGTGGTACAATAGTAAATTGATTTATTTTTTGTATTTTTTAGCATTGCATTATATATGCTGAATACTAAACTACTTTTAGCTTATAAGAGGGAAAAAGAACAGATGTTATATCATAAAAACTATTAGCATTTTGTTCCAACGCTGACTTTGGAAATTAGTAGTTTGGACGGGATTGGACGATGATTGCTGACAGTTGTATTGGTTGAAAGTTGCTTTTGGGACTCCCAAATCCTAAGAGAAAGTATTTGAACATGTATTTTTTTTAATACAAATTTAGGTTTCTAGCATTGTTAATAAACTAAAGAATGTAAATTATGTTTTTTAATACTTAAATTCGTCTCTATATTAAAAGAAAGAACACATCATTTACTCTAGTAATCTTTTAGTTTTCAAAAATTTCGTTTAAGTCCCAACGTACTTATTCGCATACCCTAAACGCAGCCAAAACGTACTGGTACTGTACTCAACAATTGGAAAACTACCTCGTACTTTTATGGTGTACCCGGTAAGTGTACATCAACATTTTTGAAGTACCCATGCTCCATAGCTCAATACTGATCACGCATAGCTGCCTGCTTCATTCTATGAGTTCCTATGCTTTTAACACATTCTGCCACTAGCATTTTTGTTGGTGCAAATTCATTTTGTTTTTGCACATTTTCCCCGTATTATCTGGTGGCCTTGCCTTGGGAGTTGTTCCATGTGTTGTTTTTGGAAGTTGAAATATACACAGTCCCCCAAATTAGACAAGCATTTGACTCTTATTTTCAATTAAAGCTCTTATTTGTGTAAAAATTATTTCTGCATTTTTTCTCCATACGCTCTGTCAATGAAGTGTTTTTTTTAAGTTTTCCTACTGTCAAGTGTTAACTCTTTATTTGGTTTTCTTCTGAATTTGAGAAATTTAGTTATGCCAGTCTCGAGCTTTTTGTTTCCGTTATTATTATTTTTAACCCACTTCAGCTGTCTTTGATAGTTTCCTAGACCATTTATTTTTTCCACCTGAAAATGTTTTTTGTTTCGTTTTCATTATACTTGTATTTATAATGAATTGCTTGCCTTCATATGAATTACGAACCCGGTGCCTTCCATGTACTGGCCTGCATCAGATTTTTCTGTGCAATGTAGCCGTGGAGACTTTATGTTGAAAACTTCAGGAGGAGATATATGAGACTGCATGACTGATTACTTAGAGACTTATAGTAACGGGCATTCTACAGAATTGGCGATAGATGATGTTAATTGTTAAATTTAACGTACTGATAACTGATAAGTTTGTAATATCTATTAGTATTATAAAAACCTACACTTCATTGGTGTAGACACCAAATTGAAGCCCACTAATTTTTTTTGTAATGCCAAAAATGCCTTACACAACCACACGTTTTACTGTATAAATGATTTTTGCACTCCTAACCGTAAGGTCATTATACGAAAAGCAACATCATAACTTCCATGTTCCATCTTCGGTTACCATTTGGTTTCCATTGAAAAAGAGGAAAACTTCTCTTGAAAAAACTGGAGGGAGTGGGGAGATCAAATGAACTCTTCCTGTATGGGATGAGTAAGAAGATCAATGTATCGAAGATTAAGATGTAACAATAACGGCTACTCCAGGTGAGTAAAAAAAATTACTTGAAAAAAAAAAGTAGTAGTAATTGCGTTTGGGTGTTTGTGCGATGTTTTTGATAGGTTCTTTTGAATCAACCCTTTCGTCCTTTTGTTTACCCATAATATTTCATTTTCATTTTTCATTTGAGATTTTCCAATGGCCTGCCACTAAATTTTTTGATTTTCTTGGCTGGCCGTTTCTTGGCATTTTGTTTTGTGTTTCTTTTGCCTTAAAAAACTCAACATTTTATCTGTTTTTTCTCTTCTTTCGAAACCTTAATTTCAAGTATTACTTTCATTTGACTTTTTTATTTAATTTGATTTTACTTTTTTATTTTATTTGGCAATAGCGCGTGCCATGAACGCTAGTTAAAATATATAAATACAGGAGACCATCAATAGTGTGGGGTAAGCCTAAGCTCACCCATTTTATTGAGGATTGAAGCCTATGTTCAATCCAAACACAGAACCGAGATTACATGAACGATAACAAAAAGAATGATCAAGCACACACACAAACGAGAACGACATAGGATTTACGTGGTTTGGCAATTGGTGCCTATGTCCACGGGGCTCGCTCTTTTCACTATTCTTAAGAGAATTGAGTTTCCAAGTTTAATTACATGATGGATAGGGCTTCTGGAGATGAAAATTTTATATAGAGGCTGCCTAAAATAAGAGGATAGGGAAAAAACGCGCGCTTGGCACCCCGCATTCCGTCTGGACCGAATTGACCACCGTCCGGATGCTCTTAAACAGGGACTAAAAATTTGCTCGCTACCCGATTTTGTCTGGATAGCTTGAGTCTCTAGGTTCTGCCTCTTGATTTCCTATTCAATGGGGACGAGACACAGGTGCACTTCTCTTCAGCCAGGGCTTTCTTTCTAGTTTGCCTATCTATCTATTATTAAGTATTTTTCTATCCTCCTAGTATCCCTTAGACACGCATTCTGCTATCCCAATTGTCTTATTGGGGGAAAGAAAGCAAATGGTGCATCTATTCTCCTAAATAGAGTCTGTGTCTCAGTTAAGCCATTCAACGAGGTAATCTCGGCATTATATTGAGGCAAGGGCTGCTATCCCTTTCCATGATTCCCTTTTTAGATAGTTTTGTCCAGCAGCATTCCTTTCATGTTCTGCCTCGTTCCATCCAGATGGCTCGAGGCCCCATTATGACAGTTTCCCCTGAGGGGGTTTTTCTTTCATTCTTAGCAATCTCCCACTTGAAATAAAAACCACTCCAAGTCTTCCGAATCCAGAAACCGTTGTCTCCGCAGACCGAATGAGCGCACCTATATGAGTCGTTCTCTTATCTTCTAAGCTTCAAGACCAACCAAAGCTAAATATGTATTTCGTTTCTCCACTAACAAATGATTATTTAGCTCTTGCTTTTTTTTCCCCCTACCAATTCCATCGAATACTAATCAAAACATTAATTCTTACAATAACAACTCGGTTATGCATATATTCGACGAAAAAAGATGTTCCTTATATAATTTTTGTTTTGTTTAACTTGAGAACATGCCCCTCAACCACATTTTCTTGCTGAGATTCTATAGTGAGGACCAATTGTAATTGTCATGGACAATTATTATTAGGCATGGCAACATAAATTTCCTTTGTAGTCATTTTCTTCCATGCGTAGGCCCTTTGGACCAAGTGATTTTATCATTACTTGGATCAAGAATGGACTTGATGGCATAGCCGTTGATTAGCTAGAGAGTTGTTATCCAATTTAGAAGTCTCGAGTCAAGCCCAAAAGGTTCAATCTGAGTGAACAAACCTTTTTGGTCCAATAAGTGTTGTTGGTAGTTATTTAATTTATTATAGGTTTACTTATGAGTTATTTAAGTTATTATTTAATATATTTTATTGTTTATTTTTTATGTTAGAATTTGTTTATAAATAAGGTAGTTATTCATGTAATTAGTAGTTTTGATTAATAATATTGTGCGTGCTTAAGAGTTAGGGCTATGGCCCCTTGTGTGCTCCATCTCTCCCTTTTTCTCTTTTCTAGTTCAGCATCAATTGGTATCAGAACTTAACCTCGAGATTCCTCACCTCCCTCTTCTTTTTTGACACAAACTGAACCATAATAACCCTTCATTATTGTCATCCCTCCACTCGCTGCTGCCGTATCTATCAACAACAATCAGAAACCCTCTAAAGATCTGCGTGCCTTGTCAGCAGCCATTAGCCCAATCGGCCAAGGGTCGCGTAATCTATATGTTGCTACCATCATCACCGTCAGCGTCACAATTCTTCGCGTCGTGAGTCATCATCGACCTTCTTGCCGGCGAACCATCAAGAAGTTGTCGAAACCCTCCTCGCTGACCAGCCTCTTCTTCGAACCTCGCCCTTCCTCCTCCTCGACCCTCACCCTCCTTCCTTGCTGAAACAGTAGGTCATTGTCGATCAACCTCCTTCGTTGATCTTCACCCCTCCCTCATCACCGAAACACTAGGCCTTTGTTGACCAGCCTCCTCGTCGACTTTGCCCTCTTTCGCCCTTCTCAACCTTCCCCCTTCCCCTCGCCAAAATCTTAGCGCGTTCCTCCCCCCCTTTCGCCGAAACCATAGCGCACTCCCTTTCCCCTCAATCTCTGTGTGCTGTCCTGGAAAATCCTAGAAGCTTCTCCCTGTTTCTGGCATTAGCTGAGCGGAAGCCAACCCATTTGAATAAACTTGACCCATTTTTCTACTTGAGTCGATTTATTCACTTGCCTGATTATTTACTTGATCCAGGGACTAAGGCCCACTCGTCACTCAAACCAATCCAAGCCATGAAAAAAAAAAGGGCTCAGCCCAACCCATTAATTCATGCTTACTCAAACCGATCCAAGCCATGAAAAAAAAAGGGCTCAGCCCAACCCATTAATTCATGCTTAAGGCTGAAGCCCATCAAGCCACTTAATTCCAACCCAGCCACATCCAACTACTTAATTCCTTTATTTCGGCCAGCCCATTTTTGTGCCTAGCCACTTCACCCACTAAACCTAGCCCCAGTTCCACGCGAAAACAGCAGCCAAAAAAAAAAATGCATCTTCTTCCCTAGCCACAACCATGGTTACCAATGAATTAATAGAATACTAGAGTTGAGATTCTAAATCAAGAATTGTGCATGCAACAGAAGATATAGCATAGATGCGAGCCATGTTATGGTTATTGCCTTTTTAGAAGATGGAGCAAAGAAATAGGCTGTTGGTGGATCTTTTGGTGTTCATCCACAATAGCCTTTTGTAAACTAATGTATCGCTGAGGATCCACAACTGACTAAAGTAGACAAATGTGCAAGTTGGAAGTTCTAGATTTTAATGGGAATCATGATCCAGAAGTATCCTTTAATTGGCTGCACAGTATAGAGAGCTTATTCCGTTGGTATCAAATGACTGAGGAAAGAAAGTTATTTTTTGCCTAAGTAAAATTGAAAGGTACAACTAGATTTTGG
>JAULJZ010000022.1:5762779-5775290 GCA_032270985.1 Heliamphora pulchella | reverse complement strand
CTGATTTTTCTACTTGAAGGTAGTAAAAAACAATTGTTTTGAGTAAAATAAAAAAAATAAAAACTTTGAAAAACATTTATATAAAAGCCTTAAATTAGTAAAACCAAATAAGAAAATTGGAGAAGAAAATAGTTTTTGCAATACAATTGCAAGGTAAGATGGCATATTATTGATCTTTTGTAATTTATTTCTTTTTTTAAATTTCGTAAATACCAAAGTTTTGTGGACTAAGCTGTCTTTCTACAATTGTTAGCTTGCAATTTGTCCAATAAAAGCATGAAGTACTCGTGGGTACTCTTTTAAGTTGGGACGATGAACCCTTTTTGAGTGGTGAGGACAATCCCAAATTCACAAGAGGTTGGGAAACTTCACGAGGAAATCACCCGACTACTGGCTCATTCTGTGGAGTAATATTGGGAGATTTATTAGGTAGTTTTGGAATACTACGTAGCATTGCAATGCACACTAAATGGATCAAAAAATTCTTAAGAACTCTCAAAGTATTATGCAACGTTGTTTTATGTAGTATTCTCAAAAAATAAAAAAGTTCGAGCTACATTAAGTAGCTCATCCGCGTTCTTCTACCTATTAAACAAATGTGAGTTATTATTATTTCACTCGGAGTACTTTTTGTTATAGGATTGAATAGAAACACTACGTAAGTAATGACAGATGGTATTTTGAGACTACCGAGTAATTACTCAAGTGTGTCACTCTTTATTTTCTACTTAGTCTATAAAAGTGCGCTACAAAGTGTTTTTAGTACATCATTGAGTTATAATATTATGTAGGCAATGTTACGTAGTGTTCTAAAATTACATAAACAATTACTCGTAATTATTGTTAGTTCTCAAATATCATGTTATATTACCTATAAGTGAATAATATTGGCTATCTTATTTAATAATGAAATAAAATTATTTTAAATGAATAATATTAGCCTACTTATATTAAATAAGTAGAAGATAAAAAGTTGCTCACTTAGTATCCCTAGACTAATCTAATCTATGATAGCGGGATAAGTTTTGCTCCATACCCACTTTCTTCCAGGCTCCTCAAAACTATTTTGTGAGCTTGGATTGGACCACAGTAATAATCTTAATTGTTCTTATCGTAGATTTCATAAAAAAGATTGTTTATGCAAAAATCTAGCTTGATCGGGACATTAATTAATATATGCACAAAATATATTATTTTTGTTCAAAATTGACTGTTCAAATTTAAATTGCTTATTTTATAAAATAAAACTTTATTTGTTAGTATATCTTATAATATTTGATCAAGATAAGTTTTTATAAGAATAATCTTCCATAAGGATGTTCAATATGAATGATTTGAATTATGTTGTGGGTGCCTATGCCTATGAAAAGTAACTTCTCCTGTCTGTAACGAGCAAAGTCATACTATAATGATGCTTAAAGAAAGTGGAGCAATGCCCTTTGGCTCCTCTCCACAATGATCAAAGTAGCAAAACTGTGGCCAAACCAACATCCCATTTCAAACCTAATCTGACCAGTTTTGAAGATTTGCTTGTAAGATGTATTTCTTTTTAGAACAATCCTTCACTTTAGCTTTTAAAAACTTTTTTTTCTCCAAAAAAAGAAAGAATAAAAAATTGATACGGGCCAAATTTGTTCGGTAGATTACTCTGAGAAGCTGATCTTGATGTTGAAGTAATTTTGGAATTTGATGATCTCATCATGTTGACAAACAATTTTCAAGTAAAATGCAAATTGTACCATTAGATAAGCGATAACAATGTAGGGTTTTTATTATCTTTTATATTTAATATTGGAAAGTGATGTAACAATATGGATTGTCCCATGGCAATGTTGGGTCTGATTGCAGTTACATTGTTTGGTGTATATGAAATAGCATAAACTTCAAACTCAAAACTGGAAGTTACACAATTGCAGAGGGAATGCACAGGCACCATTCAATCTGGGTAAAAAGAATAAACCCAAAAAAAATCGATCCTGGAAGATTCTTGAATGGTAAGGATTACAGTGGGAAGGACTTCGATTATCTCCCATTCGGGTCCGGGAGAAGGATTTGTGCAGGGACTGCAAGGGTCGAGGGGAAGCTCGTGTTTTTGCTTGTTTCGTTTTTTACTTGCTTTTGACTGGGAATTGCCTGAAAGGGAGAACCAAACTTATCCGAGAAGTTTGGGATTGCGTTAAAAGAAGAAGAAACCTCTCATCGTGATCCCAACCCTGAGATTATAACATCCAGCACTCTAAAAGTAACTCCAAAAACTTCTCTGCAAGCACCTATGGTATGCTGTTTGGTAGAAGTCTTGAAATGCCGTTAGATCTAGTTTTCAATTGATAATCAAACAGTCTAGTTTTCAATTGATAACTTGTGAATAAGACTGCGGAGGCTTTGTAGGGTCAAGAAAATCCAATAATCACTGCAAAGAATTTCATTCATCTACTCGGTATTGGGATATAATTTTGTGTCGTGATATATTCATGTCTCTATGTCCCAATACAATATGTCATATTAGATCATTGAAAATCTCAACAGAAACATGATCCAATAATTTACAATGCATTGGAATAGAGAGAAAATAGTACAGAGAATCTCAATCCCTCTTTCTTGCTGATTCAGTGTGCAAGGAATGTAAACATGGTAAGGGAAAAGGCTAATAAAAAAACTTCGGATACGAATCCCCTTGTTTCCCTAAAAATAAATCCCAAGACATGTCAATAAATTGCCTTCATCTAAACATAACCTACACAATTAATTATGGCAGATCACAATTAATTATGGCAGATCACTTAACCTCCTCCTGTGGCAGATCACTTAACCTACACAATTAATTATGGCAGATCACTTAACCTCCTCCTGTGGCCAATTTAATTTTCCTCACAACACTAAATTAGAACTCTGTTCTGGTCTGTTCTGGGAATGAACCCTCAACGCCAAACCTCATTTATTAGCTATGTAACATTTTAATGAAGAAGTTACAAAGAATTGTTAGTGCTACCAGACTAAATTAATTTGTGGCTGTATGAGCACAAAAACAAGACATGAAGCATTTTAAATTTGAATAAGAATGCTCATATACCATGATGCTCACCTCATATATTTTCAAAAGGCTAAGCACCTTCTTGTCCGGTGCTTGGTCCTGGTGGTGGGAAAGAAGCAATGTCAGCTACGAACTCTCGCCTGTGATTTTGGCAATTGCTCTGGTTGTCCTTGCAGTGGCCTGGTACGCATGGATCTTCACAAGGAAGACGAACCTCCCACCACTGCCACCCG
Source organism: Heliamphora pulchella (assembly GCA_032270985.1). NCBI lineage: Eukaryota > Viridiplantae > Streptophyta > Magnoliopsida > Ericales > Sarraceniaceae > Heliamphora > Heliamphora pulchella. The sequence continues at coordinate 5,772,026 of JAULJZ010000022.1, read as the reverse complement.
GCCCCCGCGGCCTTCCCTTGCTCGGAAACCTCCCATTTCTTGACCCTGAGCTCCACACCTGCTTCGAGAGCCTCGGCCAGACCTACGGCCCGATTGTAAGGCTCCAGCTGGGCACCAAGGTTGGCATTGTGGTCGGTTCATCGTCTGTGGCGCGTGAGGTGCTCCGAGACCACGACGCCACCTTCGCCAACCGGGATGTACCAGAGTTAGCCAGTGCTGCGGTGGCAAAAGGTGATTCTGACATAGTTTTTAGCCCGTACGGGCCGGGATGGCAGATGCTGAGGAAGGTCTGTGTGCGGGAGGTGCTTGGCGGCGCCACCCTCGACTCTGTCTACAACCTCCGTCGACAAGAGATCCGGAATACAGTTAGGTATCTTTTCAGCCGGGATGGCTCTCCAGTTAATGTGGGTGAGCAGATGTTTTTGACTGCTCTGAATGCAATAACAAGCATGCTGTGGGGCGTTACAGTTCAGGGAGAAGAGAGGGTTAGTATTGGGGCAGATTTCCAGCAAGTGGTGGCGGAGGCAATGGAGCTTTTGGGGAAGCCCAATTTGTCAGATTTCTTCCCAGGTTTGGCCTGGTTTGACCTGCAAGGACTAAGGAAGCAATTAATGGGTTTGGTCGTGAGGTTCAATAGGATCTTCGATGCAATAACTCATACAAGATTCAGACTGGATGGTAACAAAGAGAGCAAGGATTTTTTACAGGTTTTATTGCAGCTTAAGAATGAAGGAGATGCGAAAACGCCACTAACCATGACCCACCTCAAGGTCTTGTTCATGGTAGGGTTAGAAAAGACACCAATAAAATATAAACTTTGCTCTTTCAGTATAAGAAATTTTATATGGTTAGTTCATTTAGGTTATGTAAATACCTCTATTGGCAGGATATGGTGTTAGGTGGAACCGAAACGACCTCCAATGCGATAGAATTTGCCATGGCAGAGATGCTGAACAAACCAGAGGTCTTGAAGAAAGCGCAGCAAGAATTGGAGGCGGTGGTCGGCAAAGACAGCGTCGTGGAGGAGTCTCACATAAACAAGCTACCTTATTTGCACGCCATACTGAAAGAGGCTCTGCGCCTCCACCCGGTCCTCCCTCTGATGGTGCCTCACTGCCCTAGCCAGACCTGCATTATCGGGGGCTACACTGTTCCAAAAGGAGCCCGAGTCTTCATCAATGTATGGGCAATCCACAGGGACCCTTCGATCTGGGAAAACCCATTGGAGTTCTCTCCAGAGAGGTTTGTGGAGGGCAAATGGGGTTACAGAGGTGGCGACTTCAATTACTTCCCATTCGGCTCTGGCCGTAGAATGTGTGCAGGTATAGCAATGGCAGAAAGGATGTTTTTGTTTTCGCTTGCCTCGCTCCTGCATTCATTTGACTGGAAATTGCCCGAAGGAGAGAAGTTGGATCTTTCAGAAAAGTTTGGGATTGTGTTGAAGAAAAGGATACCTCTCATGGTGATTCCCACGCCAAGGTTATCTAATCCTGCACTTTATGACTAGTTAGAGATTGTCTCTCTGCATCTCCCTGTGGGATGAAGAGACTCATTCACAAGGTAAATGGAATCACTTTCATGCTGCTGAAACCAATAGAAGAGCGTAGAAATACTTTGCTATGTGCTCTTCTATGTTGTAAGTGGCAATTCTATAAAGTGATAGTGTACTACCAGGGGCACTTTAATATTATTAAATCTTATGCAGGATAAGGCCCATATATATAAAGTCACTTAATTATGTAAACTTGCAACATCTTTTATGCATTGCAGTTTGTATTACTTAAATGTACAATGGTCGGTCCATTTGCCATACTATAAGCTTTAGGGACAATTGGTAATCTAATTTGTTACTAAAAAACTGTATGTTTCACATATACAAATTTGAAAACATGGAATATACTTGTAGGAATCTCTACAAGAATGCTAGTTAATGTGGGACTATAGATTTATCCAAGGGCAACAAATGCTTTCATTGTTATGGAAAGAATTGAACCATTGAAAGAAGGAATCATCTGTTTTTGGTGCTTCAAACTAAGTAATATAACATTCATTTCCCCACCTAAGACTTTCTTCTTTCTTTCCTTGTTAAATGGCATCAACAACTGCTATATCTGGCAGAGGAGGGCGAAAGCCTTCATCACATGGAAACAGATGGAGGAACATCAGAGTGAGACAGGAAGATGCCATCTGCTACAGATACTCATGCCTGAGTAGATGTTCTAGCCTTCTCAAAGGCACCATCACTTCTCTATATGAAAAGGAGGATGTTAAATGCAAGAATGACCCAAATACTCGTAGTTGTTCACATGCTTGCATCAACAATAAACAATTGAGGGGAGGGGGAGAGAGAAAGAGAGAGAGATCTGTTATCTAAAGTGTGCGATTCACAAAAACTATCGCATGATAAGCTCTTATATACAAAGCAATCAATTCATATCTTGGGGGTGAATCGACGAAAGAAGGAATCACATTAGAATGTTACAGTCGTACAATTTGGTTCGATACACTAAGAAATTGATTCAACTTCGTCCACAAATCTTCAAGCAATATAGTATTACTTAGAATTGAGTGCAGACGAGAACACGAGAGTTTAAAATTAATGAATGAAGAAGGTCAAGTGTCGTGTCCGGTTTATAGAACCCACCTCTTATATGAGGCGCCTCACTGTCATTTCAAATTTCATTGATCCTAGCTACCACAAGAAGAGTGAATTTTCTAGTTAACATGCACATAAAAGCTAGATAAACAAATCACAAATTCAAATAGCGTGAACTGGTCCACAATTGGTGTGCAAACCAGATAACTTTGCATGCAATGATAGGCTTCATGGATTCATAAAACCTAGCCCACCAACAAGACTGGATTCTCCACTAATGCACACATGTAAATCAGCTTGAGATAAGTAGTGCAAATGTGAAACTCTGTCTGATTTTATTTGTATAAATTGGATATCAAAACCAGCAGTTATTTTACATATTGACAGATTGATTTCAGATACCTAGGATTCTTTACAGCAAACCATTGGAAGTAAAAGGACAGATGCAATGAGACAAAATCAAAAGCAGAAGCACACAACGGGGATCTACTTTAGTCTTTCACGATGACACCAAATTCCTACTCTGATTTGCACCTTTCTTGTTCAAGTGAAAAGAGGCAACAAAATGAGCATGAACTATTCACAAAGTTCTAGTGTTTTCCATGTCATTAAGCAAGCATTACACCATCAAGTACCTCATTACACCATCAACGTGTAGGCAACTTTAATGATCACATAAGATATTCTCATCTTATAAACTACATGTGTCTTCACCATGATTCAACATTTAGATTGAGTTCATTTTGCTTATGGTTTAGTGTGATGTCAATGGCAATAGTTGTTTTTACCTGTCAAAGAAAAAACTAATTACAGCAATAGCTGTTATTCTCTTTCGCCAGTCTCCAATTATAAGTCTTTCTTGATCATGGACCAAGGAGCCAGGATATATGCTATTTCTGGCCCTGTCTGCACAGGCTCTTGCACTAATTCACGTCAGTACTTCAAATACCAGGTGAAGAGCCGATCCACAAGAAGTACATGAAAAGTTGCATAGCTACAAACATTGATATATTTATCTACTTCATTATCGGATCTTCAATGAAGAGAAAATGAATAGAATGCTTTTACCTGTAAGAAATTTTTCGTGCCTTCTGTTTCTTCCAAGAGAAATCTGAGGCAATCCTAGCCAAGACAAACTAATGATTACGATCGTTTGGGATCAGCATCAGATTCCAGCTCCCACCATGCATTCTTGTCTTCCTTCCACAGAAAGTTATCATCTTCCCCGGAAGAAAAGCCTTCAATTTCCGAATCTCCACACTCCGCATTAAACTCACCATCCAATTCATATAGTTTTCTATCCCTTTCTGGTTCATAAGTCCACTCCAATCTCTTCAAAACGTCACAATCCTTCCAACGCCCCACAACTGATACTGCCTCCTTTTTCGCCTTTCCCAGCATGATTTCCTGCCATGAAAATCCAGCATCCGCAGTTCTCTTAAGAGCCCCATCATTGCTATCACCCATGACAACTGTCTTCAAACATCTCAACTTTGCCTCCTTCAAGACCTCCATAAAATCAGAATCATCTGACACAAGGACCAAACACTCAACTCGCCTCCTGTCCATCATATCCACCATATGATTCCTCAATGCAATGTCTGCAGCTTGCGGCTTATCCGACACAGTCCTCACCCAAAAACCAGCCCGTTTCAACTCATCCGCCAATCCATAACCCACTTTAGGAGTCAAAACATCCTTCACAGCATTCTTATACTTCTCCATCTTCATTGAAAACTTAGCCAACAACTTCACCCTCCTCTTTCCTCTTGCGGAATCTATCTGGTTCAACCTCTTCGTTTGTTCCCGCTCATGAATTTGCTTAAAGTGATTAACAAGCTTATCATTCGTATAAAATCTCCTCCCACAAACTCGACATACATACGGTTCAACAGGCTTAACAATTCCCTTCTTTTCCAACTGATTCAATGCTTTCCTCTCTTTCCTTTGTCCCTGAACTTCTGGAGGAACATAACTAAATGCATGGCTGTTGGCATAAGCTATCATGTACCGAACTACTCCGAACTCGGATGCCACCTTCTTAAGCCGAACGGCGACTACATACGGAGGAAATGATTTTGGTGGCTTGTTATCCAAATCCCAGAAAATTGCCACATTGTTTTGTGGGTTTTTTTGCACCAAAGACAGTGATGGGTCGGAAGGACCAGGATTCTGGTTCGGTGCAAAACTACAATATCTAAACAACGAGACACATGGAGTTAGGGTTTGTAGTTTTCTAGATCGTATTGCGCGGCGAATATTATGAATTTGAACAAAAACCCTCATGCCCAGATTTTATTTTTGTCGCATATCGTGGATTAGATACAGAATCACAAGCGAATAAGTACCGCAATTGCGCAAGAAAGAAGCGCTCGATCAATAGCTATTGCTTGCTAAGCTGAAAAGTAATTGATTTCAGACGATACAGCGGCGAGAGATGCACAGAAGTTTAGAAGAGCTATAGATATAGAAGGGGCAATAGACTAACCTTGATATTAGATTAGGAAGAGAGGAAGGAACACAGCGCTGATGAATCTTCTCCGTCTCTTGCATGATAAGCACAAAGAAGAAGCCAGGAGCACATTGCCAAGCTCCACGAATCTTTCCGGACCCGACCCACCGTTTTATGGGCTGATTCGAACGTTGCTTTTTCTGACCCATTTTATGGAAAAATCTCTTCAACTTAGCTTTAAATCAATTTCTTTATTTAAAATTATTTTAAATTAAATAAGTAAAAATTTTATTTGATAAATTATAAGAATAAATTTAAGTTAAAAAATAATAATCCAAAAATTATGGCTTAAAAGTCACTTTAAGCCTAAAAGTAAAAAATTATTTAAGCCAGAAATAGGTTGTTAACATTTTTAATTTTTTTACATAATTTGGTATTCAATATAGATCTTATTTGATAAAATTTGACAAATAAATTTTAAAAATATAATTTTTATAAAAAATAAATACATATAATAATAGTTATGGTATTTTTAAAAAATATATAAAAGTGTCTCATGTAAAAAAGCAAAAAACTAAAAATCAATTAATAAAAAGAAGAAAAGTCGAGATTAAAAAAATGAGGCTTAAATTACTTTTTGAATTTTAGCAAAAAAGCAAAATGAATCAACTTAAAGTCAATTGCCAAACAAGACCTACATTGTATAAAAGTACTTAGCTCTGTTTGAAATGTGTTAAGAAAAATGGTTTTTATTTAGTTATTTATTTATTTTTTTGAAGAATCAATAAGAAAGAAATTAAATTGTTTGGTATACTTTATTTAGATTAGTTTATTTTTTCTTTATGTTTAAATATCTAAAATTTTATTACTTATGTTTTTAAATCGTGGTATTTGGACTTCTGGCATAATTTTTTTTAGAGTAGAGTTAACTTTTAAATTGAAAATATTTTAGTTATTTTAGTCAACAAAATGAAGTATTTAAAACATATATAGTGTGTTTAGAATGCATATAGATTTTTTTTATATAAAAAAATGACAAAAATTTAATGATCCACCATCTATTTTCCAAGCACCATGAATTAGGGTTGCATTCGGACCAAATTGGTTCAGTTCTTAACAAATTCGAGAACCAATTATAATTATTGGTTTCATAAATTTTAGAACAAATTCAAACCGTTGTACCTAGTGAAACTAGACTAAAACCAATCCATTTTAGATATTTTAATTAATAATGTAATAAAATAGATTCTATAACCATCTAAATAATACAAATATTTGATGAGAGATACATACAATAGCGAATGTGAAATCTATTTAAAGTTACAGAAAAATATAAATATATAGTTATAAACTTGCGAAAATAGCCATCTCGTTATTATGAAATTACGGCAAATCTAATACAAAATACTATATATATATATATATACCTTGAGTGGGTGAATTTAACTTATTGACTTATTTGACTTTGTAGATTTTTTGTCTTTAGTAAATTATTTTTCATCATTTAGACCATGTTCGGGTAACATGGCTTATTGATTTATTTAGTTTATAAGTCGATAAATAAGTTACGTCGTTTAGGTAACCAAATAAGCTAAATTTTAAGTCAATAAATAAATAAGCCAATAAGCTAAACAAAGTGGCTTATTTAAGCAAATAAGCCCAAATAAGCCAAACGAAGTGGCTTAAATAAGAAAATAACTCAATTGTCACCCAAACAAAGTGGCTTATTTATGTTGTCACCAAAATGAAGTGGCTTATTTGTGTTTTGGCTTATAAGTAAAACACAAATAAGCAAATAAGCTTGTCACCCAAACAGGGCCTTAATCAAACTATTATACTTTTTAGACTCTTTTCATTAAAACGAGTCGAAAAAGTAAAAAAATTTGATTAAGATATAAAAAAGTCAAAAAAAAAGATGAAAATAAGCAAAATAGGCCAATAAGCTAAATTTTATAGTGTTTAAACTAAAATAAGCTAGTAAGCCAGCCAGTAAACAACGTTTATCCAAAAATGTCCAATATTAATTATTATATAGTTATATATGGAATAAGCTATATATATGTCTGAATGTATATAATTATAAATTAAGAATAACTATTACATAACATATGTCAAAAGAATTAAATATAAATCGAAACTGTGAGATTAAAATTGTGAATCGAACTGTATCATATGATTCCATTTTTTTGCAAACTGAAACTGGGCAGCTAAACTAAAAAAATCGAACCAAACCACCAGTTTGAATCGATAGTGATCGAATCAAAGCCAGTGTATGGCTGAGAAATAGAGAATGTGTTAATGACATGAGAGGTAGACCGATAATCAAAATACCACATATTGTTATTATTTTTTATAGTAGCAGTATCAGATAATGTAGCAACATGAGTAGATGATGTAATTGTTGGAGGCTAACTACCAAGATTCATTGATTAAGGACATAATTTTAAGTTTTTAAAAAAATTGGATTGGCAATCGCCAAAATCGGCTACAGATTAAAATTTGTTGATGTCAAACGATCAAAATAAACCCGATATATACTCCAAAAATTATATTAGAGTTATACCTTACGAAATTTGGTAATATTGATTTCGGTTGCTACAACAACTTTTAGTATAAAATCTTTCGTGATTGGAGACTTCAAGTTGAAGTTCCAAATTCAAACCTTCTGCTATATTCCTGAATGCAAGAGACACGACGTAGTATGGGTTATAATCCTCGTGTTCTTCAAAATTTCGACTAGTCAACTATAGAATTAGTAGAAACCCCAACTGTATAGATAAAAATGTGGGTTAAGGTTTACATAACTGCATATATATAGAACTATGGCAAGGACCTGTAGAGTTAATATGACTTGAGGTCCTAATATAATTATAAAAACTCACCTCAACCCAGAAGTAATTTTATAAAAATATTAATTATAATTTATTCAACTAAAGAATTATAATTGCACTCCCAACCATATTCTCAAAATTGAATATTCGAGTTCCTATTATTAAATGCATACTTATTCTCCTCACGTTAAGATTCTCGATATCCGCCGATTAAATTAAATTACTGACAATATATTTAAACAGCTTCTTAAATAAATTCTTTACGACATTTTGCTTAACTTATTTAACTGTCGAATAATTAATTGCACCTGTAGTGTTTGGCTCGGTCAAAACTTATAAACTTCTTTAAGAGGATATCGTCAATCCCGATCTTTCGAGATGTGGATTCTGTCAATAATTAATATTCACCATATACTTAATATCGTTATCCGATTATAAACCCATAAAAGATCATATCTTTAAATGAATCAAAATAATGATTATTAAATATACGTAAATAATTAATTATTTTAGGATTAAGAGTATAACCACTCATAATAATCATGGAGTGTGAATTAATTTATATAGTCAATATAAAATTAATTACCCCATCATGATCCTGTTTAATACACACAAAGTGTATTAGTACAGCGAGTCAGAACAATTGGCGGCGCTATTTTCTGTTTCCTGTAACCAAAACAGGTTTACTAAAATTCTGCGGTGTAGTCGTTCCGATAGTTTGTCTAATTCTATTTAAACTGTGAACCGAAAAAACTTATATTCCACAAGAACGTGTGTAAACCAAACTCTACAAAACAGATTAAATATTCTGTGGAATAAAAGACAACTATGCACGATATCAAATAAATAATGAAATGCACACATTGCTTATTAAGATTTTCATAAAATAGAAAAAATAATTTTATCAATGAATAAAATTAAATACTAAAAATAATAAAAGACATAATTTTTAGTATACAATCTTAAGTTTGTGGAGGCGATGACACTTCTTTAACAGAGAAATCTCGAATAGCAGGGGATTAATAAGCAAGATTTAGCCTATGATAGCAAGTAACGGCTATGTGATTATTCTTACCACATACCTGGCAAGAAGATTTAGATAATGTGTTGTAAGATACATTATTGGAGGATGCATGTTAGATCTTGCACGATTGGATCTACCACCTCTAAACACTCTTCGCAATTGTCGGATTCCTCTAAAATTGTTCATTAGAAAATGAGAAAATGGCAATGATCGCGCCTGATAAGACTGTTGTGCAATTAGTGCTAAAGAAGAGTCAACAGGAGTATATGTTGGAATCTGTGAATTTCATTGGCCATGGAAATCCAGATTTCAATAGTTGGATCAATTACAATTGGATTGGCCAT
>JAULJZ010000022.1:5713189-5728002 GCA_032270985.1 Heliamphora pulchella | reverse complement strand
ATATTAATAGCTGTTCATTTCTATTAATGCACATTGTGTTTGCTACATTCTAGAAATGAACCTATTTGGGAATATTTAATAATCAAACACTGAAAAGTGTGTGAAGGATTATGAGTATAATAAATTTGAGCAGCCTAAGAATAATCTAACTTTTGAACCAAACATTCCTTATCTCCTTCATATTCTTCATCAAGTCATTTTTTTTTTTTTTAGGTTTTTACATTTTTTTGGGTGAGATTTTTGTATTCTTTTCGTAGCATTTTGAACGAAACGAACGAAAGAAAGGACTAAATAACTGTAGATGCTGTTTCAAAGAATTAACTATTTTGGATTGTGCCTCTGTTATGGATGTTTTTATCTTTTTAAAGCTATTTCAGTCAGTCCGAACAAACTTCATTTACTTATAACAGAAGGAAAAAAGGAAGACAGTGCAATACAATTCACTGAAACGCTAATCGAAACATCATAGTGTAACAGACCTGTTGGGCACATGCTTCAGTTGTACAGCACAGGTGATAACAAAAACATGGATGCTGGTTTTGTCCTAGCTGTGTGGGGGTAATGCAATTTGAGGGTAAGAGTCACACAAAGTAGTTGACATAGGTGTCACTCAAGGGAAGCAAGAGGGTTTCTCATAACTCAAAGTAAATATGGGAGAATGGAATGAATGGAGATAGGTCTCTTCTTTTTCATGTAATGGGTGTATCTTGTCCTATTTGTAGGGGATGAACTGAAGAAGTCATGACATTCTAACATTACTCAAGAATAACCATATCTCTTTATATCAAAATATTCAACTTTGTTAGGGTTTGTTATGAAGTCACGTCTGGATACACAAGAAGTTATCATTGTAATCCCCTCTTTCTGGCTAAACCGACCTAACTGCACCATACTATAGTATAGTGCTAGGGGTACTCTTTATCTCTCTAGCCTCCAAGTCACATGGCTATGACTCCCGCGGTGAAGGAGCTCACTTGGTTTTTGCCTCTTGGAACAAGGTTAAACATGGGAAGTGATGATGCACCCCTCAAGGCTTATACCACTAGGCACATGAGTGCCAGACCATTAGGCACATGCGTGCCACGGGTCTGTACCTCATTCAAAAACCTACAACATGCTTCCTGGAGGATATATAGTCTACAACCTTTTTCCTTTTTCTTTCCTAACATCAGCTTAAATAACAAAGAAAGAGAAATGTGCTAGACATGCTTCCTCGCGGGATGTGCCCCAAAAGCTTAAACAGCAAAGAAAGAGGCACATTTCCTTCACACAGACATAGTTACAACGATTCTAGTTTAAGTGCAAAAATTCCAGAGTTGTTACCATGGATCTTCTTAGGGGTGTTAAATGTAGAAACAGAGAACCCTATGATACTTGCTAAAGTTAATGCCGTCTTTTCTAAATATATAGTCTTCATCCTGAACAAACAAACAGTTCGTGATAACAATATGCACCCACCTTTTTCAGACAAATAAATCTAGGGATACATTACATCTTAATTCTCATGTTATAACTGTTTAAACAACAAATACTTGCGCTTCTTCTTCTTGTTTTGTTCTTACTATTTGATGGACATGTTTATTGTAGTCATTTTCTTCTGTCATGTTGCTAAATCTTTTCTGTGTTTGGAACCTGCAGAGGTATTGTAATGCGACCTTATTTTTCTACTTTTGTTTTCTTCTGTTGGTAGGAACTAATTTGGCTGCAAAGTTTTTGCTGGCAAATAGAATTTCAATTTTCAAAGTGCGTGAGGAAACTATCAAGTTACTTGGAAAAGGTGACATGTTTTTTTTCAGTCCTGAGCACCCTCCTTTAACTGAATCAGCTCAGAGGGCCCTTGATTGGGCTGTTGATGAAAAGTTGAAATCTGGTAAGTTTCTACTTAATTTCCTGAACTTTTGCTTCTTTTCCCCTTTTAGTTGGCCTTAATAGCATTTTTATGCTTGATGCTGCTTGATATTCTGTGAAGACATCTAATTACTATCTAGAAGCATCTGAACATAGAATTAAGTTAAAATTCGTATTCTACCCCCGTCCATAGTTATCAGAATCTTACGATTCACGATTCAGTTCACGATTCGATTCACGATTCATACATAAATTGATATGAATCTATGAACGAATCTATTTTGTGACAGAATCGTGATAAATCTTATGATTTACGATTCGATTCACGAGCCGATTCATCATTTACGATTCATATAATTCTTAAAATTATTAGTTTTAATAAATTTTGAATTCTTTATTTATCATTTTTCCTTTTAAATGCCTTAATACAACTTAGTGTGGTTATTGTGAAAATAAAAAATAAACATGCATAATTTGTTACTCATTTGGAGATTAAAAAAGTTTAATAAGAACTTGGCATATCCAATAAATTCTTAACTCTTTTTTTAATTTTTTTAGGTAAACAAATATCTAAATATATCTTTTTAGAATGTTTAAGGTGAAAGTATCATTTTTGATAAATTATTTATTTTTATTTTAGTGAAACAAACGTTATTTTTAAAAATGATAGGATTTTAATCATTCGACTCAACGGTTCCACATCTTTCTAAGCTTTTTTTTATTAGCAATAATCATATAAAATATATTTTGAAGTATTTTATATTTAATTTCTCCTTTCCTATTTTACTTAGTTTAAGATTTTTAAATCCATTTTTTTAATTCCAAATGAAAATATATAATGATTTTTAAGGAATCTTATGGTTAGTTGGATTTAAGTTGTAATGTCTTGTGAAAAACGTAATTGTCTTTCACATTTAGATTCTGTAATCATATTCTTATTGTATAATTGTGTTAATATAAATTTATATATTTTATTTCGTACGTATGAAGCGTTTAAATGTCATCTTTATCGTTTATGCCGAACCTTACGATTTTCGATTCGATTCACGATTCAAAAAATTAAGATTTCAATTCACAATTCAATTAACGATTTGACAACTATGCCCCAGTCAATGTCATTTGATAGTGGTTGACATGATCTTAACTGGAGCAATAGCCAATTTTGAGAAATACCATTTTATGATGTTCTGCATGCTAATCGTTGCTAATTGCTCTTTATATTGAAACCGTTGGGACAGCTTGTACATTCTGTTATCTAATTGTTTCGATTCTTTAAAATTCAAATGGGGTGTTGCAGAAGTAATGCTTTGATTTAAAGTTCATTTACAAAGGTTGCAGAGATGACTTGTGTTGTGCAGATAGTTTCTATGTTTGAAAACTCTGGGTTTCACTTACATGCTTGAGTGGCACCGTGGCTTGAGAATGGTGGATCAGATTCTTCTTGTATTACTTGTACTGAATTTCCAACATCAAATGTTTCAAAATAGTTTTTACCGTTCTTCAATAGTAATACACACTAATATGAGTTTATATTGTCTTGTAGTGTCTTCCCTAACATTTGGAGGCAGAGATGCATCATTTCTATCACAACTTAAAGAAAAGGGGAGCCACCATTACTAGTTATGACGAATCACTTTAGATTTTCTTGATATGGCACTACTAATTTCCACCCCAACATTTTGTAAGATATTGAATGTTTTATATGGTCTATTCACAATGATGGCCATTCCAGATGCTATTTAGACTACAATACACGTGGTATTTGTCGATGATTTATTTAGTAAATATTTGGACATTTTAAGAGATGGGGATGCTAGATTTTATTCTTTGGATTATTTAAGATGCCCAAAATATTTGCTTTAGTGCAGTTACTGTATGTTCCATTAAAACTTCACAAGTTTAGAGTACTCTGCATTTGTGAGACTACGACACAGGTGTGACAGATGGGGCTCTAGTAAAATTTAAATTGAATTTTGGAGGTCTTATTATAATTATTTGAAATATGCTGACTAAAATTGAAAAAAATAATAATAATAAAACCCTAAATATACCCACTGTTGTTCAAGCTCTAACCATGGGTAACATATAAATAAAAGAATATATTTGTTGCCATATCACCCGTGTGTTTGTGTCCTAATTGTTTTTGAAATCGTCGTATCCCGTTTGCATGTATGTATTTGTGCTTCGCTCCCCACTATTGAGCATTGCTGGGGATAACTGCCTTTCATAAGAGTTTCTTATTCTTTAGTCCTAATTGACTTTAATAACTGCAATGCTGGGAACGAAACTCTTACCAGTTAAAATATATATATGTGAAATGTAGGTGAAAGTGGGGAAATTACACCTACTCATCTGCTTCTTGGTGTGTGGTCTGAAAAGGAGTCAGCTGGTCACAAGATAATGGCTGCCCTTGGCTTCAACGAGGAGAAAGCCAAAGAGCTCCAGACTTTAGTTTCTAAATCTGGAGTTGTTGATGATTAAGCTTTTCTGGTATTCAAAGTTACTATTGGTGTGATTCCTCAACACTAGATTGATAGAAGATTCTGTTCTGAGCTTTTCATAGACATTTCGAAGGAGTCATTAAATACAAATTGTATCAATTGTGCATCCCTGAAAATCTCACAGGACATATAGGTAATATTATTCACTATTTGAATTTGTTTTACTGTATTTTTCCCGTTTAACTTCTGTTTGAAGATCAGATGCTTTAGTGTAACTTAGACACTCACCTCTCTAATACTTGTTTGCTAGCATTTCGTGGAAATCAATTTAACCGCTAAATTATTCATTGAAACCTCATTCCTTTCTCGTTACTTTGCTTCTGGAAATCAATTTAACAGATAAATTATCCCTTGGAACGTTATTCCTTTCTCGTTACTTAGCTTCATTTAGTCAAACTACATATAAATCACCAGCATTTTCTCAGAGAATGGATGATATTTAATGGTGGTAAAGTTCATAAAAGAGGGGTAAAAAGATCCCTCCCATACAAACTACGAGAACAATCTTTTGACACAGCAAAAGTCCACCATAACTCTAGCTGAGTTCAGCACTGTAACTTAAAGCTATCATTTCGTATTTTTTGATGGGGTTCAGCCCTTTGCTTAAGAGAATGGATGACATTTAGAAGTGGTAAAGTTTACAAAAGAGGGGTAAAATCGCTCCCATACAAACTACGAGAAAACAGCAGAAGTCTGCCATACCTTAACTCTAATTGAGTGTAGCACTGTAGCTATCGTTTTATATTTTTTGACGGGCTTTGGCTCAGTGTTTTTTTTTTTCCTTTTCTTGATAACCAAAGTGTCTTCCGCCCAGCCTAGTCCAATTGGGCCCAAGTTACCTTGCATCGGGTTTGGCTCTGTTTCATTTTCTTATAATCTCTGAGGACAACTTGTGTTATTACCCGACCAATTATTGCCCTTAGCTTGGCACCAAAATTCTCAGGTTATTTTGTCATGCTGTGGCACTCCCTAATGTTGCCAAATTACTGTCATCTCCATCTTCCTTGACAGTCTCTTCGATGTTACCGGCAAGTATTTGTGCCTTGCCAGCTTCCTCATTCCAGTTAATCCTTGCAACAAACACCACCAACAGCACCAAGCAAGCAACCATCCCCACCAAGAACCCTACCAGTAGACCACCCATCCCGAGATCGACCTTGAATGCCAAAATCACTCCCAAGGGTAGGGCCAGCAAGTAGAATCCTCCAAGATTGGCATACATGGCCAGCCACGGCTTGGCTGTTCCACGGACGATTCCTCCACCCACCGTTACTGGGAAACTTACCACTTCTACCAAAGCCATTAGCAGCAGCATCTTCTTTACGCCTCTGATAATCCCACTATCATGGCTGAACAGAAGCGCCCAAAATCCTCTGGCAGCTACCATTGCCAATCCACCAATGCAGCCCGAAGCTACACTCAAAGCCAAAGACACGCATGCCGATTGGTAAGCAGGACCTGCCCGGTTTGCACCGAGCTCATTTGAGACCCGAATGGAGGCGCATGTGGCTAGTGAAAGCATAACAGAGTAAAGCAAGTAGTCGAAGTTTAGCACTATGGCCAGAACTGCTACAGACTGTTCAGCATCCCCTAGTCGCCCGGTTAGCAAGACTAGGATCTCGACGCACCACCATTCCAGGCAGGTGGTCAGGCAACATGGCCCGGAAAGTCTAAGCAACCGGATCCAGTCTCGAACTCCTTGCTCCCACCATCCTCCTTCATTCCACCTTCCCCCCTTGTTAATCTCTGTGATCAACACATACACGGCTAGTAGAATCACAATTGCGAGATCAGTCACCCACACAGCCATGGAAACTCCCTCAACACCCTTAGCTTTGGAAAGCAAGACGTTGACAGGCACATGAAGAGCAACGCCCAGAGCCGAGCTCAACATATTAGGTACAGTTTCGCTTTGTGAGCTCAAGTAGGATTTCAGAGGACACAAAAATGAAGTGACTACCAAATCAGGGAGGAGATAAAAAAGATAGTTCTTCGCGACAATTGAGATTTCTTCCTGTTGTCCAAAATGAACGAGGATCTTGTCAACATTGAGCCACAAGAAAGAGATAGGCAGTGTGGTTAGTAGTAACAACAGAGTAGCCATGAGAAGGGTCTTGTGGAGAAGTTTAAAATTCTTAGCTCCGTAAGCCTGACCGCATATGGGTTCAATGGCGCTGCAGAGCCCATTCAAGACAGAAAAGCCGGTGACATTGGCAAAGGTGAATCCCAGCGTGCCACCAGCCAGCTGCAGCTCCCCGAGCCGGCCTAGAAATGCAGTCGTGACGGCTATCTTGGCAAACCATGTTAGATTCATGACTACCAAAGGAACTGCTATTCCTCGTTGGGTTTTCAGCTCCGAAAGGGCAATGCGAATGAAGGCGGCAGCCCATTTCTGTGGGACAAGTGAGGGTGAAGGCGGCATGGGAGGGTTTTTCTCTACTGGTTTGTCTTCCAATCTTGATGATGCTTGAGACATCATTGGTGAGTTGCAGAGGAATGGTAATTTGGTGGGTTTGATTTTCTTATTAAAGGACTACTAGAAGGGCAACACGTGATTACATCGGAATGGAATCTTATGTTCCAAAATATTCATGTCTTTCTATATCAAGCACTATAACTATTAAATCATAAAAAAATTTCATGACACAAAAATCTCGAGACATGATTCAATATTTTATAATGCATTAGGACAAATGGGCACAAATATTTCATGACAAAGAATACCAATCCAATTACATCATGAGCACGGTTGCTCTAACCGAAATTCACACTAATAAGTGATTTATACTTCCAATAAAATTTGAAAAAAAAAGTGATTTACTTGGCTGATTTTGATTGGTGTTAATTTTTATGGACCCCACTTACCAATCAAACCAAATAATTCATCTTAGCTTCAATCTTAAGAGTATATACCCAATTTTATTACATCATAGGGGGAATACCATTTCGATCTCATTACACAATTGAATTAATTAAATACTTTTTTAATAGTTTTAGATATTAAATATGTGACACGGTTTCATCAAATGGGTTTCGTGACGGTGTTTGCTTCCAAAGGACAACCAAAGGGTGGCCTTTTTGTAACGGCCAATTAAGGAAAAGAGAGGATGGTGGAGGCTTTTTGGTGCGTAATGAGACTGCAAAGGCTTAATCTCGGCGTGAATTAAAAAGCTTGCCAAAAAACTGAAAATACTCAAATTACTACTCTCAGCATTTTCTCTTCAATCACATGTATTTTGCTTATTGTACATTATCTTTTAATATTCCAAATTTCACACGATACTCCGAAAAAAAGGAAAATGATAAAAAGGGAAAAATGAACGGACTATCGAACTTTTTAGAGCCCTCGGATTTATTGTACAAGTCATTCTATTTCCCTATAATTCTTGTATTTAAAACTTGTAGCATCCCTGTTAAGATCCACTCTTGTATTGATTAAAATAAGAAAGACTCTGTGTATATAAGTTACTTGAGCACCCTTTTCTTGTGAACTGATTTTCAATGGTGAATTCTATCTAAGAGTGTAATATTTAATGTCATGCAACCTATTCGAATAGGAGATCGGATGTGTTGTTTTTTTGTAGTCAAAGTTATGGAGAAAAAAATAGCTTGCTAAGTTGTCAAATACTAATAAAGGAGTGAAGCCATAAAAAAAAACCTGCCATTAGGTCCGTGTCAGTGAAGTGGAGTATCTGTCGAGATGTTATTTGCACATCGTGGTAGTACATGACGATCCTTTCCACATTAATTAAATTAAGTAACTCTTCATGTATATATAAGTTACTTGGATACTTTCTCCTTGTAAATCATATTTCAAAATTTAGTTCTATATAAGGATTTGTAACAGTCTGCTACTGGTAGCAAAGTAAGGAATGAAAGGGAAAAGAAAAAAGAAAAGGGAAAAACAGGAAGAAAAGTGAAAAAAAAAAAACAAAGAATATTTGGAAATATATTTTTTGGATGGGCCATGTGCAAAAGGTCCATGATTGAACAGTACAGGGAAAGGGCTCCTAAATAAAGGTCTATGTGGTGAGAGACGTGAAGGGAAATCTAATCTTAAAAGGTGGGCAACAATGCTGTCGTCCTGCAGGCTCTATCAATCCTGAGGTGTCTTAATGGATTCCAATCTACCCAGCTAAAATAAAGATTTCAAAAAGGGTACCTAGAGTACCATGAGAAAGAAAGGCCTCATTTAGGTCGTGACTTAAAATAATTTTTTAGTTTTCTTCCTAAAAAGTATAAAAAGTTAACGGTCAAAAAATTACTTATTATCTTCGTACCGGTGATTTAAAACTACCTTCTCATTAAACGAATTTTCTACTCATATGAGAAAAAGTTGGAAAAAAAAACCCAATACAAAGCCGAGTTATAAAACATGTCCAAACTATTGTTTTCTAATACATAGTGGCTTTTTGACATAGCTATTGTTTTCTAATGTACAGTGGTTTTTTGGACATATTTTAATTTGCTTTATTGTAAAGAGGGTTGAAGTACTAACAAAGTTAAAGTAAATATCTTTAAACACGATTAAGATTTTCGATTGTCTGGGAAAATCTAAAAATCACGATTTAATGAAATTACAACATTAAACTCCTCAAGTAATGACCTAGCACCCACCCCCCAACCAAAAAAAAAAAGAAAAGAAATCAAGCAATAATTCTTAAACAATACTTAAGACAATTTCATTCCTCATTTCAAGATCACTAATTAACTGTGGTATACCCACTGAAAAGAGAATATAAGCATATCAAATTATGCCCATAACATCTGTGTCACCATGTTTGGCACTGTGCAGATGAATTCCATATCAGCTGATATTTTACTTACGCATAAAACTTGTAGTTAGGGGATTGTTACAAATGGGTGTTAGGCATATGAAGTCCAGTTATTCTTTTGAGGGTCCGACCTATGACCATATATGCTTTAGATGTACGACAGTTAGTATGGATTATCGGTGAGACTTAGTCCATTTTTTGGTGTTCTTATTTTTGGACCAGAGTTTGGGTATATATATATATATATCTTCTAACTCGGGTTTTGTATTCTCATTGCGTATTTCCTATTTTTATAGTGATATCACCGCAACTCTGTGGACGTAACCCTAATTTTGGGTGAATCACGTAAATCTTGTATTTTGTGTGTGATTGTATTATTCTCTTGGTAGTTAGTTTTTATTTCTCCGCCACAACAAGGGCCACACAGAGACAAAATGGAGTGGTTTTTTTGTTATATAATACACACGGCATATCTAGTGTTTGGTTTTGTGTTTGTTAGATTTTAACCCTACAAAAACTTGAACAATCTTTAATGGAAAGAGAGTCACGGATCCACCATCATTCATTCATGTTTTTTTAGGCACTTTAAATTCCACTTGTTCCCCATTTATAAAGCATCTTATCTACCATCCATAATCTAGTAAGTGCTGCCTATTTTATGATGCCTCTATGATTGAGTATATCTAAAGCAACATGTTGAGAGAGAGAGAGAGAGAGATACTACTCAAAGTCAGTGAGACTTTGCCAACATGATTCCGTGGAATGCATGAGTGGAAAATAGTACCCGTGGGTGCAGATCTATGTGGGTTGATTTTGATGGAGTTGGTTAATCCAATGGGATGAGTTTCCACGATATTCCACAGAGTAAGCTGTTTGTTAATGATATCAAATTGAAGGATACGTTCATTCAAATAATGAAAAAGTAACATAATCTAGAATTGCAGAAACTATATGCCAAAATGCAAGAATATTAATATGGTTCAAACTAAGATAGATAGAATATGAATGTACTGAGAATAAATTAGATAGAATAAATGTCATATAAGCTTGACCTATGCCAGAATATCACAAAAGAACATACCTGATTACATTCTCACATCGCAGCCGCGCCTAACGTACCCAACAAGGGCAGATTTGATGCTCATGCACACACAACTGCAATGGCACAGAATATAGAGGGGAAGGAACAACATATAAGTGACTTGTATCAAAGCCCTAGAAACCATATATAGATATGATGTCCAACATTAGTACTGTAACCTCAGTGAAGTAAATATCCATTTTTTGGAAAATAAACTGTACAAATAAAATCAAAAGGGTGGTAGGGTTCTTGCATGGGGCTCTGAGATGAGTTAGATGTGACATCTTTTTTTTTTTTTTTCCACGTTTGGAGAGATTGTTTCCCTGAGTCTATTATGAATTAATGTACACCATATGTGGGCATTTGAAGAAAAATAAGTGATGATTGTTGGTTGGTAATGTAGAGCTGCCATTGAGGATCTGATCAGTACAAAAAGGAAGCAGGGCACTTTAGCTAATGAAATAACCAGTCCAGCTCCTCTACAATCATAGAGTCAAATAATTTGGGTTACAGTAAGTCTACTAGTCACTTCATACCCTATCTCAATTTGCTACATCAACATGTGCAAGGTCCTATTCATTAATTGAAGATTTTTTGCCATCTCAATAAAATATCAAAAGAAAGCAGGAGGCCCAGCTTTAGAGATAGGCCAAGACTAAGAACCATGGGCACTTCTACGACGGTGGCGTGTCGTGTCGGATACGACACTCTCTGGACACTCTTTGAACACTCTTAAATTCGTGTTCAACAATTTTTAAACGTGTCTTAATTAAGAAATTAAATTTATAATGTCATATATTTTTTCGAAATTTGACGAACACTTCAATGGAACTTTTTGAACTCTCCGAACACATTTTATGTGATGAATTTCTTCATAGTAACAGTATTTTGCATTCTTCAAAATGCAAATTATGCACATTAAATATATTTTAGAATATTTATCAGAAGAAAAATAAGACTTTTTAATTTATTAGTAATATATTGTATATTTTTAATTACTATTGAATATATTATTTATATATTTGACATATAATAAATATATAAAAATATAAAATTTTAACGTGTTCCAAACATGTCGTGTCCTACATTTTTTGGAAATTGAAGTGTCGACGTATCCGTGTCGTGTCCATATCATATTGCATGTCCGTGTCTATGCTATTTAGGGCCAAGATGACGATTTCATGAACCATTAATTTCCAGTACTTAACCAAAACAAATTACCTATAACATACAATTTTCAATTCATAACAAATGCCATACTTATTCCATACTACCTTCAGTTTTTATCCTAGTGCACAAGTAAGCATACAAGAGCATGCAATATGCTTCACTGGTTAAAAGAAACAAAGAAAAGGAAAACAAAATCAAAAACTCAGAAATTCATGCCAAATCTCTGCAGGGCCGGCCCCCGCTAATTGGGAACCCTAAGCATACATTAAAAATGGGACCCTATAAAATTTTAACACTTATAATTTTTTTTCAAAAAAAAAAAACATTACAACAATTTAAAAGAGTAAACATTGACTTGTTAATTCGCATTTCACCAATATCTAATTCACAATTAAAATAGCACCAAACAAAATCAAAAAGTATAATATTAAAACAAAACAAAAAAGTTGAACTAATAGTGGCAAATAATCACTTAAGCACTCAAAATCTTCAACAAAATTTGCATTATCTATTGGTTTCTTATCACTAAGAAATTTTTGAAGAACTCTCACTTGAGATTGAATTAATTCTTTCATTCTTTTGTTTTTTTTTTTTTTTCATATCCAATACTTTTTAGGAGGCATTTTTATTAAATTCTGTAAATTAAAGAATAAGCATAGAGAAATTAATTCAACATGAAAAAATTAAGAATGCTCACAAGTGAGACTCAAATCATATAGTAATTATGCAAATAAAAACACTAAACTTTGCAGATATAGAAACATAGATTAGATGCACAATACATCATTCATATAAAAATAATGGTGTATTAAAAATTTGGGGGCCCTTTCATTATAATGTGATTTTTACTTAATAATTTTATACAAAACCTAATAAAAGGTAATAAAATTTTGGGGTCCTATTTTTTTGCTAAAAAATTGGAGGCCCAAGGCCGGCCCGCCTTGTGGGCTTCCTCACGGGACCGGCCCTGAATCTCTAAACTTTCAGCAATCAATATATAATTAATTACGAGATACAAGGCCAGTAGGAGTCACCATCCAATCCCATTATTAGAAAAGCTGAGGTCCAATTCAACATTGGTTATAGAGATAACAACAATGAAGGGATAATGGTGGATTCAAATAAATTAAATTCCATCATACCGTGTTATTTTACCGTAATTGATGTAATAAACCATCAATTACTAAACATTCAAGGTTCATGGGACCACCCCTCTCTCTCTCTCTCTCTCTCTCTCTCTCTCATGCGTGCACGCACACAGGAAGTTTTGCAATGTTGAAAAGTGAAAAGAATGTCCATCAATATCCTACGTCAGAGGAACTGCTTTGTCTTTTTGGGATTTTGTCACCCACGTAATCATGTAAAATTTGCAGGGTGAGAAGTTGCTAAAAAGAGCCATAGCACTTGCACCTACACGATAGCCATTATCACTCCATGAGCCAATCATCTCAAGTTCTCTTGCCTTTTACAATCACAATCATTTGTACATATACCAATTTAACTACAATATTATCATAATCCCCAGGCATTGCTCTTTACATTTTCCACTCCTGTCTATTAGCCGGCCATGTCTTCTTATCACAAAATTAGCCTAAGCCATTACCCAAATGGGTTAGAAACTTTATTCAATAAATGGAAGAGAGTTCCTGACCAGTCTGGTTTTGGCTGGTTCCCTCGACATTTGCAGCTGATGTGTCCAACCAGTTTGCTAGAGCTCATGAATTCTGATGACAACCAAGAACCTGTAAAACCTGATCGTTTTTAGGTGCATTATAAGTTGGCATCCAGAAAAGAAGCAGAAGGAATGCAAAGAGAATTGACTTGATGGCGACTAGAAATTCATGAACGCTGTTGGTAGTGGTACTTAAGTAGGGTGTGACAATAAGGAAGGTGGACATGTAGATCGTAAGGAATTAAAATACATAATGCACCGATTCAGAATTGAAGGTAGAGCTGAGATAACATACATTGAAAAGGAAGAAATAAAGGGAAAAAATATTTTCCCCTAGTTTTAGAATTATCAATTAGAGATTTATGGTAGCTGGAGGATACAATAATCATACGACTCTTGTAGACAAGATAACAAGACTCGTGTCTGGGGGCAAATATTAGCCATTTGTATCTATAAACCAAGATCACACACCTGTGTGAAGAAGTCTATATATAAATGTCTGTGGGAAGTCCTATCTATAAATGTCTGTGAGATCTTTTAGGAGCTGTTGAAAGTTGTTGTCAAGTACTTCTCAAAATCATCTAAATCCTATCATCTAGTGGGAATAGAGGTGAAATAGAAGTGAACCACATTTCTTTGTCCAGTAATTCCAGATAGGTGCTTGGTGTCCAAATGCATCAAGAAAAAACAAAACATTGGGAAAGCCCTCAGAAAATCGAACTTGATGACAATAATTTTGGTGTGTACACACAAATATGGTCACAGCCTTGCAGGTTTTTTATATTTTTTATATTTTTTTTATTTTCCAGATCAATTGAAACCTAACTTACTCTCACTGTTACTTGAATTATGCTTTAGAAGTTCCACTAGATGAATTGACACATAATGGGGATCATCAAGCAACAATAAAATAATTCAAATTTGTTCCATTATTCATTGGATTTAAGCCTTATCATCGCTGCTTATTTTCAGAATACATAGTTAAGTCAACAATCTAGAGGTCTATTAAATTGTTGTTCCTAGTAGCATTTCCTAATGTAGGAGGGCAACTTGTTCTCTATTTTTTTAATCATAAAAGGCTTGGATACCTAAATGAATTGCAAATTCAACATGAAAACGATCAGAAAGTACATTGAATGCAACAAGAGACCTTCAATAGGGAGAGAGAAAGGCTTCTACGCAGGGAGGAAAAAATCCCCACACAGGAAGAAACCAAACCTCTATGCAGAGAAAACAGCAGGGCAACTTATACTTAAAAGCCAAATAAAAGCTGAAGTGTAATTCCCACAACATAAGTTAGCTCTTGAACTTGGCCAAACATAAGGAACGACTAAACATATCACAACAAACACAGATTTTGAATGGAGATTTGATAAGCCTTAGCCCGCTAAGAGGATCTTGGTAAAGTCTATCAATTGAGCTTATCATAATAGTGTTGGGATTTGATCCAAGCACACCAATCGATCAAAGAATAAGGGAACAACGAATTTACGTGGTTCGACTTTATGGCCTACGTCCACAGCGAGAGAACAAACAAATTTACTAAAACAATCGGAGAAATTACAATGGATGAGGAAAGAACTCTCAACTCACACACCGTTTCTCTCACTCTCTCTACTATGTGTATCACTCACACAAAAATACTTGCACTTCTCCGTCTTTAGTCCCATTCACATATAGTAAAGCCTTTGCCTTTTATAGGAAATCATGCTACATGACCCACGAGGCCTCTAAATGCCTTCTTTCTTGAAATGCCCAATGGAGTC
>JAULJZ010000022.1:5700418-5713089 GCA_032270985.1 Heliamphora pulchella | reverse complement strand
TATAAAATTTGACTTATTAGTTTATGTTTATTTTTTTTTATTTTTTTTGAACTTTGTTTATATTTTAATCAAAAAAATTTATTTTTCTAGCTCGTCTCAATAAAAAGAGTTTAAAAAATATAATAATTTAACTAAATTATAAAAAAAATTATATAAAAACGAAAAATTTTATAAATAAGCCAAATTGACCGGGGCCAATAGACTGTTAACATATGCTTTTATTCAGCCTTGTAGAATTTGGTGGATGCCACCCAAAGTCCACTCTCTTTCCTTTCTAGGGAAGGCTATTGGTGTTTTGAATTTTTGATTCATAAGACAAGCTAAAGCAAGCAAGAAAAGGGGAGAGAGCGAGAGAATTTTTAATTCATAAAACAAGCTAAAGCAAGCAAGAAAAGGAGAGAGAGAGCGAGAGAGAGAGAGAGAGAGAGAGCAAAGTTTTCCTATTATTCTTCTCTGTTTTGCTTCCACCATCTTATTCTTAGCTTTTCTTAATCATTATAGCCTTTACTTCCTTTGTTTTTCTATTATTTGGGTTTTCTGTAATCTGGGTTTTGTCACTTTTCTGCGAGGAGGAGGAAGAAGAAGAAGAAGAAAGGGTTTTGAGAACATCAAAGGAAATTACACAAGTGAACAAAAATAATGGATCCAGTGACAGCATCGGCGCACGGACACTCTCTCCCACCTTCTTTCCACATAAGAGACTTCAATATTCTGCACCACCACCATCAATTTCACCACCAACAACAGCAGCAACAAAACTCAGAAGATGAGCAAAGCGGCACCAGCGGCCTAAACATGGGACAGAAGCGAGATCGAGATCGAGATCGAGATCGCGACGAGAACAACGACGATGACCAAATCAACGACGGCGGTGGCGGAGAAGGCAACAACGAAGGTTCTGCCGGAACCGGAGAAGGCGAGATCACGAGAAGGCCCCGAGGGAGACCTGCCGGATCCAAGAATAAGCCCAAGCCGCCGATCATCATAACCCGCGACAGCGCCAATGCCCTACGCACCCATGTGATGGAGATCGCCGACGGGTGCGACATCGCCGACAGCATCGCAACCTTTGCGCGGCGGCGCCAGAGAGGGGTCTGCATTTTGAGCGGGACGGGCACCGTGACTAATGTTACCCTCCGGCAACCGGCGTCACCGGGTGCAATTGTGACATTACACGGGAGGTTCGAGATCTTGTCGTTATCTGGGTCGGTTCTGCCACCTCCGGCTCCGCTTGCTGCGACGGGACTGACCATATATCTCGCCGGAGGACAAGGCCAAGTGGTGGGTGGTAGCGTTGTGGGTGCGCTTCTCGCATCTGGCCCAGTTGTGATTATGGCTGCCTCGTTTAGTAATGCCGCGTATGAGCGGCTTCCTCTTGAAGAAGAAGACGCCGCTCTCCCAATGCAAGGAGGTCCTCTTGGATCTCCCGGAGCTGTCGGGCAGCAGCAGCCGCCGCCGGCGGCTCCACCACAACTACTAGCAGACCCAGCGCTTTTCCATGGCATTCCTCCAAATCTTCTCAACTCCATTCAAATGCCGCCGGAGGCATATTGGGCCACCGGTCGTCCGCCATTCTAACCGGAACACTCATGATTAAGGGTATGTGATCATAGTCCTCAATTAGTTCAGTTTCCCCATCAACTTTAACCCACCTCTTAGCTGAAGTTTTAGGTAGAGAACTTTGGTTTGTTGAGCATTTCAATTTTCAGGTTAATTTCTTTCTTTCTTCTTTCCTATTCCTTTTTTTTCCCCGTGAAATCATCTTTTACATTTTGTTAATTTGGAGTTCTATGATTATATGAATATTAGCTATGAAGAACTTTTGTAAAATCTTGAGTTTGTGGTGAGTTCAGTTTTTATGAGAATATCAGTATCCATGTGTTTCCCATGAGATGACAGAGACTAGCTAACTAATTAAGAAGAAGAAGAGGATCATGAAACAGTAAGAGCTACAAGAACAAGGGCTACCCTCAGCTGAGTCATATCCCAGACAAAGATGGTCTAATTTGAAATCTTTTTGCTTCATCACACAAGTAGAACATCATAAACTCACCAGTTCAGTTAAAATCCATAGTCAATTGACTTCTAGATTGATGACACAAGGAGGAATGTTACATTATATCACAATTAGAAAAGATTTAGGGATGTATAATTATTGCTAATTCAATTTCATTATTGAGGTGATGTGATTCAAGAGAAGTTCATTAAAGCTATTGACTATTTCACTAGATGGGGTGGGTTGGGGGGTTCTAAATATGTAACTAAATTTTAGACATTTGATGTTAATAGTTATTAGTGTATTAGTTGATATTGTTTGATATAAAATTGTATCAATGGCATTAATACATATTTCAATAACAAAATTAGAATCATGGCAAATTATTAGTGATTCTTGAAATACTATGTAAGCGGTGCCACGTAAATATCTTCGACAAATAAATTATTGCAACCTAACTATACTATGTAAGTTACTTTTGTCTCGTAACTATCAATACATATGAGTTGTTATGTCTTATTAAATCTATCGTCATTATATTAAATAAGAGTAACATGTGAACTTAGCACATAGAATTTCAGAGTTTTTTCAAAAGCAACAAATAATTACTCTAGAAACATGGGGTTGGCAAACTATTTACGAAAAGAAAAGAGGTAGGGACTTCATGGTTTCTCTAAATTTGAGAGAAACCTTATTACTTTAGGGTTTTTCATTCTGCATACACGAGAAATGTTTGGGTTATGATTTACACGTGCACTGCTGTGGACAAGCTCCTTTTCGAGGCAGAAGAACAGTACCACCATAAAAAGGGAAAAACTAGGGCGAAGTGGTCTTAAGCTATATCCCATTGGAGTACACACGATAAAACATTTAGAATGTGATAATGTGTAAAAAATGAGCGACTTAGAATTAGTTTGATTGACCAGATTAGATATGAGAGTAAAATATGATGGTGTTTGATATTATTAAAATTAGTAACTTATAAATTATCTTATAACAGAAGTTGTGAGTGTTTGGTAAAAATTATACCTTGTAACTAAAATATAAGAAAAATTAGCCATTAGTTGTAGCGAAAGTTATTTGTATTTAGAAAAATTTGTAATTTATATCTAAAACTAGTAACAGTAGTTTTACCAAACACCTTTATATATCCTATGGGATTATATTTTTGTTAATTGAAGTCAACAAGTAGTGGGAGGATTATGCATCTATTGGATAACTAATTCCACAAGATGTTAGATATACAATACTTAAGAGAATATAAAATTAATAATCTATTTATTACTAGTCACATGGAACTATTTATCAAGTGAGATTATATATCTACTTATAATTAATTCGATCAATCAAACATGGCCTTAGTGTCTATTAAATATTTTTATTTTTTAAAAATAGTATGTAAATAATATTATATAATAATTGACAATTGACCTAGAAAAATAATTTTAAAAATATTTAAAATTCAAAATAAATAGTTTAGATACACTTTAAGAAAAGTCCTAAAACACAAAATTAAATTCTCACCTTTAAATTAAAATTTTAAATTTTTTTCTGGAACTATTTTATGATTCTGTTGACTCTTCTCCAGCTGAGATTCTTTGTACATGTACTGAAAATCAATCTCGTACTCAGTCCATGGTTTTAATTTATTGGCTAGTAATTGATCTTATCCGTTTCTGGGTTGGAGACACTTCGACTTTCATCTTTTTTTCTTTTTCCCTTTCACAATCATCTCACATTTCCTTTTCTCTTTTTCTTGTTTGGTTGAATTTGCAATTAGCGACATGTTTGGTTTCCTGAAAGCAACTGTTTGTTCCCTCAGGGCTTATTACTCTCTCTCATTTTTGTGAGACTTAATCCATAGATTGAAAGTCATGAGAGCCGTTAAGCTCGAATTGGAGCGCTCATGAACAAGTCTCCCGAGGGATCGGGTGCAGCGCCTACAAGGAATTTTTTTGACCCGTTTTGATTTCTAATTTATTATGGGTCCTTATATTTGTTATTTTTGTTAGTGTTTTTGAATTTTTATAATTTTGCTTTACTTTTTTTCGCAGTGAAAGTCGGCAAACTCCGTGAACGTAATCTTAATTATAAGTGAACCACGTAAAATCTCTTTTTTGTGTGTGATTACATTCTTTTATGTTGGTTGTTTTGTGTTTTTATGCCCTAACAAGGGTAAGTATTCTTCTTGGGCTCAAGTTACACACATTGCCCTCTTTGTTTTCTGCTGCTCCTTTCTTTCTTTTTCTTTTTCTTTCTTTTTTTTTTTTGTTTCCCGTTTGTTTTCTTTCATTTTTTCCCTTTCTCTTCTTTTCAGTTGAATAGTGTTCAATAGTCTCAGTTAATTAGAAAGAGAGTTCTAGAATCATATATCAGCTAAAAGATTTCATTGCCCAAATTGAACGAGGATTGAAAATTTAAGTGTGGACTGAGCATCTTGTATTTTACTAAATTCGTATTTATTATATTATTTTGGTTTATACGTAATAGGATTGGAGAGAAATTAGAAACCCACTAAAAATTCTTTATGTATAAGATTCATAATAATATAAGCCCGTGGACTTTTAGAGTTTCTATGTGTGTACCTATAAATAGCATACTAATAGAACCCTAGGATTTTTAAGTGGACAAAAAATTTGTGAGGTTAGTTGGTAGAGAAAAGAGAGACAAGTGTTGTACTCTTTCGTATTCGACGTAATGAGATATTTTCTCTCTTACTCGTGAATGTAAGCATGTGTGAGCCAAATCACTTAAATTTTCAGTATTAATTATTTTTTTATTTTTAGTGCTTAAATTTTTGCTTTTATATGAATTCCAGAATTGGTGCTTAAATCCCAATAAAAAGACTTCATTGCATAATTTAATCCAAAACATCTTCTACCAGTTGATCAAATTTAAAAACTATCCCAAATAGGGACATAATAAGAATTTCTCCGCAAGAAACTCCCCGGCATAAAAAAAAAATAAAAACATTTAATTTTGATAGGACAGAAAGGAAAAAAAAAAAAGTGTGATGATAATAATGTAACTCTATGGGGTCTCTTACATCCATCACTGAAACTCAAGAGTCCGCAATTTCGATGCTAATTTGGGAATTGGGATGTAATGAGAGTTGTGAAGTAGCTCTTGCAGTATGCAGTTTTGAAGAAGTTCGTGACATTTCAACTGAATATTCTGTTTGTGCTGTCGTGTCTCTTTGTTTGTGATTATTCTAAATAGTCTTAAGTTTTTTTTTATTTATAAAATATGTTTTTCTTTTGATTTTATATAGAGTGCATTGCGTACATAGTGTCAAAGTACGTGTAAAAATGAGTAAAACATTATTTTGTCCACCAAGCACACCAATTATAATAATTCTTATTTGGAATTCAGATCATTATATCTTAACTGATAGACGTTTGAAACACTATAAACACCATAGTGAGAATAAATTTATTTTAAGGACACACATCAATCACTTGGCTTGATCTACTTTCATCATTAAATTTATTTATGACCTGATTGACAACTAGCTTAAAAGTTAATTTTTTTATATTTTTGCATTTTTAATTAAAAAACTAAATTTGTTTCAAAATAGGTTGTTTAGTAGCTTAGTTTTAAACTAGTTTTTTTAAAATTCGTTATTTGGATAAAAAATTAACATTTTTTGTTTTTTGTTCAAAATAAACAATTTTACCATTCTATATATTTGATATTAACAATTATACATAGATGGTAGTGATACTAAATAAGTTATGAATAAAGAGTATTATTGTATTTTAAAAGTGGTGGGAGTTTAAATAGAATATTATGAGAATTTTTGTTTTGATTTGACTTTTTACTTTTTTAATTTTTTGACTTTTTTTCCAAACAGATAACATTGACTTTTTGGTGTTTTTAGCCAAAAAGCCAAAAGATCAAAATTGTCAATCAATACCTTAATCTTTAAATCTAGTCTTTACTATTTTATTCTCTTTATCACATATGGACTAAAGGTACAAAAGTTTCGAACTCGAATATTGGCCCCGTTTGGGTGACCTTGCTTATACGCTTATTGTCTTATAAACCAAAAAATAAGCCACGTCGTTTGGGTAATCAAATAAGCTAAAAATAAGAAAATAAGCAAATAAGTAAATAATCTCATTTGGGTAGCTGGCTTATAAACAAATAAGTAAATAAGCCACAAGCCATCCAAACAAACTTGCTTAAATTGAATTTGACTTATTTGCTAATAAGTAAATAAGTAAGGTCCACCCAAACGGGGCCATTGTACACTTATTTCTCTCTTTCAACAAATGAGAAATTTCAAAGTTCATATCTATTTGTACATTTAACATTAATTTCAAGTTTTAAATGATAATTAAGAAAGTTCTCATTTTGATTTCTTTAAAAAAAATTATTTGATATTTCTCATTTTTTTCGAATTTTTATATTCTCTATGAATTTTGTTTTAGAGTTTATAACTGAGTAGATTCTAAAAATATAAATATTATCAACAAGTGACGTATATAACAAAAGTTATAAAATTCTAAAATTGAAAACACAAAACAAAAAATGTCAATGCTATGTCACCAATGGTATATTTATCGCTCTCTTAAATTATTCATTGCACCTTTATGGGAAAGGGCTAAATTTGTCTATATCCTTGATAATTTTTAAAAATATAATTTTTAAAAAAATATGTAAAATTTATCCAAAATAAGTTCAAAATTTTAAAACTCTAGTGTGATTAATTCTTTTTCCCTAGGCGATCCTTCCACAAGATCTTCTCACTTCTCACAAATTGCCAAAGTAAGATATCAATATATGTATCTAGTGTTTGATTTGAAGCAACAGACGAAGGTCTTTGTTGTTTAATAATATCACCTTAATTTTTCATTGTGAAAGTTGCGAATTCAAATCTCATGATGGATAGTTAGTGGTAATTTTCGTTCTTTTTCCGTTAAATTAAGATAAATTCTTTATGTGACAAGAAAAAAAATTGAAGCAACAGGTGGCAAGTGTTTTTACATCTTTTTTTTATTAAAGTTTCTCTTTTGTCAATCCTTCCAACTTTTTTTCTTCTTTTTGTTGTCTTTCCCCCTTCTATTTAAATGCTTTAAATTAGAAATTTGCCTTTTTAGGTATAGAATCACCATTTGCCCCAATTCTCCACCTTTTAAATGCTTTAAATCAGAGATTTGCCTTTTTTGAGGTACAGTGCTAGCACTCGTTCAGACTACAATCGGCATTTAGAAAAATCAAAATTCAGAAAGTGAGCAATAAGTAGAAAGATGAATAAATGGGCCCTACGCAACGTTTTCTTTTTTAATAAGAAAATGTCATAAGATCTAAATACATTGCAAATTTAAGATAAAATCAATTAAAAATATATATCAAATGTAACAAAATATATCTATAAAAAGAGAGAGACTGAGACCTTTACGTAAAGAGTAGAAAACTCTCACATAAAAAGAAAACAAAATCTTTACACGAATAGAACCACAAATCTCCACGCATGGAAAAATTATTTTAACACACCAAAAAAAGATTGACGATTATAAGACAAAAAATCGATCCCCGTGAGTGATAATAGCGTTACCTTTTTTCACAATCAACTAGAATGACATCATAACTTCCATTCAATTCTCACAAAAAAAAAACTTACTGAAAGTCGAAAGGGAACTCCAAATCTTAATTTTGACAATTACCAACGATAATTTACTTATACCGATCTATTAGATGTTCAAGTCTAGAAAAGCTACTCAAGAAGAATGGAGCCATGAAAATAGATCAAAAAACAGAACCAACACAGCAAATAAATAAAATAAAATAAAATACAAATTACACACAAATTAAAGCAAGAGAGAAAAAAGAACTAATGGAAGAAAGAAAGAGATAAAGATAGTGAAATAGGAGAGAGAGAGAGAGAGAGAGAGAGCATAGAAGATGAATGTAGAAAAGTTATTGCCACCTAGGCGCCGTCATTGCTTAAGGTTGGTAAAGTGGTGGTTTTAAGCTTTCAATTTTTGACAAATTTTTAAAGCCTCCAAAAGTTTGAGCATTTATATGGATAGTTTTCATTCATGTTTAATTAAACATTAAACTTCTCGTAGGTAAATTGTTATTATTTTATTGTGTATAATTTTTGGTATAAAAATTTTGTAATTTTTTTGAGATCTTTTAAAATATTCATTCTCAATTGTCGATTATCTAGATAAAATCATGATTCCTAATAAAAAAAAATTCATCTGAGTTTGAGAAAAAAATAAGCAAATAGTAGACAAACTATTTGAGCATTTAATAGATTTGGAGGAGGCATATTTTAGATAAATTATTTTAATATTTATTTTTTTTATTTGTATAAATTTTTAAGAAATCCTATTTTAAAAGTTCACTTTAAGTCTTCTAAAACTCAAGCCGGCCTTGTTTCCACCGCCTCCATTTCTCAAGCCAAAAAATTCTAAGGAAAAAAAAATAGAAGAAAACAGTAAGAGCTAAAGAAATAAAAGTCTCCAATTTAACTTCTTTTAACCTCTCGAAACAATTTATTCGAGATAACAATAGTTCTTATGAATCTTGACTTCATTTGAAACATGTAAAAGGTTAGGGTGAAAGAAAGAAAGACATAAAGATAGAGGAATGAGAGATTAGAAATGAGAAAAAAAAAATGAGAGAAGAGGAAGATAGAGAGGTTACCGCCTTGGCCTCCATATCTCAAGTCAAAAAATCCTAAGAAAAAAAAAATTGAGAGGTAAAGAATAAGAGCTAAAGAAATGAAAGTCTCCGATTTTAACTTCTTTTAATAACCTCTTAAAATCATCTGATGAAGATAACAACAGCTCTTATGAATCTTGACTTCATTCGAAACACGTATTTGGCAAAATGCAAGTAATTTTAAAATTTCTTCGTATGAGTTTCTTATTATAAGAAAAATTGAGAAATTATCTAAAATTTTAGTGTATAGATGGATTCAATAAAAGATGAGGGTGAAAGAAAGGAAGAGATAAAGATATAGAAATAGGAGATTAGAGATGAGGGGCGGAAAAAAAAAAGATGAGAAAAGAGGAAGATAGGGGGGTTACCGTCACTTCCTCCATTTCTCAAGCCGTAAAATTCAAAGAAAAAAAAAACAATTGAGAGGGAAAGAATAAGAGCTAAAAGAATGAAAGTCTCCATAATCATATGAATTTGATATGAATCTCAAAACTTCTAGGTAAAAAAATAAAAAATAAAAAAGAAAAAGAAAAAAAAGAAAGAAAAAAAGAAAAAAAGAAAGAAAGTGTGTCCATCTAAAGGTGATTAGTGATCCATTAAACACATTGACTATTTCATTTCAAAAAGGCTTTTGATGTTCGATCATTTGACACTTGTGCCACGTTTAGGTTAGGTATCTTTTGTAACTCAAAACTATTATTCATAAAAAAGAAATCAAGAATTATCCCAAATTTTAAATTGAATACATCAAATTTACAAAATTGTATGATCACATCCGCACCCAAGTAAATCTGATTCATTCAATTTTAAATTTTGAAACATTTCTTGAAAACTGCTGATCATGTAAAGCTGCTATTCACATAATGTTTTCATAAACATGACAAAAAGAGAACAACTCTGCAGACATGATGATCCCTGCAACAAAAGATTTTAAGGATCTGAACTTATTTTACATGGATTGTGAAATGCATATTTTTCTACTCCTTTTCTCTGCTTCATTTGGTGTACAAATCAATTTACACCAAGGCTGTGTTTCAATGGTTGTTTGGTAGAGGAAAAAAAGAATTAATTATCCCGAAATCCAATTAATATTGGTCGTATTTAGAAATGTTACTATTAATAATTTTTTAAATATTTATAATTTTTATTTAAAATTATAACTATTTTTTTTATTTCAGATATAAATTACAATTTTTGCTAAACACTTACAATTTCTGCTACCAACTATAATTTATAAGAATCAAGATTCGATTTTGTATGATAGTTATTGATTCTCTAACTAATAATGTAATATTATTCAAATTCTTAATTTTTGATATTTTTTAAAACATTATATAAAGTAAATAACATGCTAACATGATTAGAAATTTAAGTCCCTTTTTTAAAAATTTTTCAAATTAATATTCATTGTTTTAAATTTTATTATATTATAGTTTTTTAAAATATATAGATATTATAAACAATGAATAATATTACAATATTATGTCAATTACAACATTAATTCAGTCAATGTTTAGTTTCATAATTATTAGTATATTTAATAAAAAATATTTTATTTATAATAAGTAAAAATGTATCATATAAGCGTATAAAGAGACTAATATAAGATGTGAAACATTACAAATTAAGAAAACGTTATATCTTCAAAAAAAAAATCATTTTTAGAAATATCATGGAATACTTGATGTTTAACAAAATATTTATTTTTAATAAATAAAAATCTTAATCAACAAAAATGAATAATATGATCCATTTAGAACATTATGTCAATGGTACCTCCAGCACTAATTGCCCACCCATAACACCACCTACCGAGCCAGACTGGTGTGTACCATTGGATAGAAAGGCCAAATTCTTTAAAAGCTAATGTGAATATTTGTTGTTTCTAAAATTAACAACTTATATATTTGTAATTTATAATATAAATTATAAATATTTAATAAATATATTAAATTATAATTAAAATAATTACAATTTGAATCAGAAGTTATAATTATTTTTTAAAAAAATTATAATTTATTATTAAATTTAATAATAAAATATTAAAAAATAAATTAAAAAACATCCCAATAATTGAATAAACAACCTCAACCAACTTTTATTATGGAACCCACCACAAAAAAATATAAATAAATTGAGAATCAATAAGTGGCATGAATAAATAGTACGATTTTAGTTGAAAATAAATTATTTTCAAATTATGTATTTTATAAAACAAAACACAATTTATTCATATATACATGTAAAGTTATGTTTATAAATGAATAACTTTTTTAAAGTAATTCACAAAATTAACCGTTCGAATCATATTCCCTTCCCATTACCCCTAACCAATCTGCAACCCCAAACACAAAAGATAAACCAGTCCAAAAAAACCCAAACATGACCAGCCCGGCACCGTTCGGTTCGGTTCGGTTCAGAATCTCTCGACCTTGTCAGCCTTAACCACCGGATTAGCCCTGTCGATGGCGTCCCTCCCGGCGGCCTTGAAATCGAACGTGCAGTCGTGCTTCTCCGGGTACCTGTGGGTCCCGCAGAACGTGGCGCCGCACCGGCACTGGAAACCCAGAACGCCGACCTTCTTCTTACAGCTCGAGCACCTGTTCGCCACCTTCGTCTCCGCCTTACACGCCGACGATGATCCAACACGAGACTCCACCAAAAGCCCACCAACCGCCGATTGAGACTGGTTCACGAGCGTCTCCATCGCAGCTTTAGCGGAGGCGGCTTGCTCTTCCTTGACGCGAAGATCTCTAAAGCACTTGGAGCACAAATTCATGGTCGCCGCAGTGCCGAAGAAACCGCACCCGTTGGCGCAGAGCTTCGGCTCGGAGGGTTGGAAACCCGTTCCGTCGCTGATCTTGTTGTTCACTTCGGAACCCATGTCTCGCGGCGTCGTCGTCGTCTTCCCGCTCGCTCTTCGAAATATCAGAAAAACTGCGGTTAGGGTTTCTAAATTCGAAATATCTGTTCCGTTAATGACTCTCTCTGTATTTCAAGGCTTCAAGCCAAGTTAGGCGAAAGAATTCTATGAACATATGAATTTATAGAAGGCTACGATCAATAAAGTCGGCAATTTAAAATATTTGATTGGACAAATACACCCTCCTGCTTAACCTTCTAGATGCTTTCCCATCTTCACGACAAATACTATGCCAGTTTAGTAAAGTTTACCTTTACTATTTTTAATTTTTTTAATTACAAATTATAAATAAAAATACATTTAATAATTAATTTTACTTTAAAAAATATAAATAATTTTTAAATTTTATTAAATCATTATAAGTAAAAAGTATTTATTTTTCACCTATTTTGTAAATTTATTACCCGTACAATAAGACTCAATTATTTAGTTTTAATAATTTTAAAATAAAATAAAATAAAATATTACTAATTTAATAATTAATTAACTAATTTTAGCACACTCAATTTAAAAGGCACTCAATTTAAGATATAATTTTATTAATTATTAATTTATAAAAATAAAAAAAACTAAAAAAATTAATTTATTTTTTATTAATTTAACAAAAAGAGAGGTAAAATTAATAAATATTTGTTATTTTTTTACATAAAAAATAAAAAATAAAACAAAATAAAATGTCAAAATTATCTTATTTTGCTATTCGAGTTTTTTACACATATGTAAATGCCACATTAAATTCTATTTTATATCTTTATTTAAAAGCAAACTAAAAAATAATATGGTATATTACACTTACACCCCTCTATTTAAGGGTTATATCACTGTTACCCTTCTATTCTCTGAAATATCACTGCACTCCTTTACTTTTTAATTTTTGTAACAATTTGGTCTAAAAGTTAATTTTTCGTTAACTTTTGGACGGAAAAATAGTATTTTCACACTTACACTCCTTGATTTCTTTGTTTTCACACTTACACCACCAGTTTTCTTTGTTTTTTGTTTTTTTTTTAATTACAAAATTTTATTTAAAATTTTTTAATTAAAAAATAAAAAATTACTAAATACAAAAATAAGTAA
>JAULJZ010000022.1:5680069-5696011 GCA_032270985.1 Heliamphora pulchella | reverse complement strand
TCTCCAGCTACATCTCCCATGTTAGTTTATTCTCGCGGGTATCCTCCTTCTTTTCAACACGTATCCACCAACTCCGACTCAACTCCCTCTGTTTCCGTAGACCCTATTCCCGTTGAACGGCGCTATCCTTTGCGTGAGCGTACTCCGCTGGTAAGACTTGATTTTTTTTGCACCTACTTTTCATCTTCTTATCGTGCTTTCTTATCTGCTATTCATACTTATTTTGAGCCTTGATCCTATAAAGAAACGTGTACTGATCCCCACTGGATCAATACAATGCAAAAAGAATTAACTGCTCTTCAGAAGACTTGTACTTGGAATTTGGTTCCATTGTCTGTAAGTAAAAATCTTATTGGATGTAAATGGGTTTACAAAATTAAAACTCATTCTGATGGTTCTCTGGAGCGCTATAAGGCCAGATTAGTTACCAAGGGTTTTTCTCAGCAGTATGGGATTGATTACAATGAAACATTTGCATCTGTGGCCAAAATGACCACAGTTCGTACTCTGATTTCTATTGCTACAATTCGTCAATGGCCTCTCTTTTAGAAGGATGTCAAGAATGCTTTTCTCAGTAGGCATTTTAATTGGGAAGTTTATATGCATCCTCCTCCGAGCCTTCCGCATCAGTTTTGTCTGTCTTCTTCGTCGTGCCCTTTATGGCTTAAAACAGTCCCCCCGTTCCTTTTATGAACACTTTCAGTCCACTTTTACCCAAATTGGTTTCACTCCTAATCCTCATGATTGTGCTCTTTTTTTCCGCCACACTATGATAGGGATGGTTATTTTGTTATTATATGTGGATGGCATAATTATCACTAGCTCTGATTCTCCTGCTATCTCTGAAGTGAAACAACATTTGTTTCTTGCATTTGAGTCCTTTGCAATACTTTGAGGTGATCCACCGTGCTCATCTCACTGATGATAAAGTTGTGACTACTCCCATTGAGTTACATGCTAAGTTCTCTTTTTCTGATGACGTTCTTCTTGAGGTTTCCACTGTTTATCGAGAGCCGGTTGGGTGTCTACACTATCTTACTGTGACTTGTCCTGATATTGTGTATGTCGTTCA
This sequence comes from Heliamphora pulchella, assembly GCA_032270985.1. NCBI lineage: Eukaryota > Viridiplantae > Streptophyta > Magnoliopsida > Ericales > Sarraceniaceae > Heliamphora > Heliamphora pulchella. The sequence continues at coordinate 5,694,939 of JAULJZ010000022.1, read as the reverse complement.
TGTGGTGAGTCAATTTTCCTCTGCTTCTTGTTCCGCTCATTGGGCAACTCTGCTTCGCATTCTGCGTTATGTTCGTGGTACTATTTTTCAGAGCCTATTCTGGTCCTCGTCTTCATCATTGACTCTTCGGGCTTATGTTGATATTGATTGGGCTGGTGATATATCCAATCACAAGTCAACTACTGGCTTTTATGTATTTCTTCGTGACTCTCTCATTTCCTGAAAAAGTAAAAAACAATCTGTCATTACTCGTTCTACTGCTGAAGCTAAATATCGTTTCATGACTCATGCTACTGCTGAGATTGTTTGGTTCAACTGGCTCCTCTTTAATTTAGGTGTCTCTTTCTCTTCACCTTCTTCTCTCTACTATGATAATAAAAGTACGATCTAGATAACTCATAACTCTGTCTTCCATAAACGTATAAGGCATATAGAGGTAGATTGTCACTTTGTTCGTTAGCATATTCAGCTTGGTGCTATTGATCTCTCATTCGTCGCTTCGTAATTACAGCTTGCCGATTTTTTCACCAAAACTCACACTTTTGCTCATTTTCGATTCCTACTTGACAAACTCTCACTACGCATCAGGCTCGCATCATAAGTTTGAAGGGGGTGTAAAAGTGTATTTTTTGGTTATTTTGTTATTTATTTGTTATTTAGAGGGTAGTTGAGTCATTAAGGCTAATTAGGGTTTTAGCTTTTGTCCTATTTATACTTTGTAACTTATGTTTATGTTTAAACTCATTTTTTTATGAATGGAATAATATATTAGTTTCTTGGTTCTCTTTTCCATCAGGAATCTTTTCAGCCTTTCGCCCTCGATATCATATCAAGAATTGCTATTTTCAACTCCACTCAAGTTCATTCCAACCTCAAAATGTATTCTTCAAGAATGTTCACTCGCAAAGCCTTCTATAAACACCCTTCTCATAGGGTACTCTACATCTTCCCACCTTCTTCATGGAAACTTTTAAAGCCACAACTGACAACTCGTACAGAGAAGGATTGGTCAAGCTAAACATACCTAATTGCACTAAGCAAGCGACATCCTCCTCACCTCAATAAGTGATAAAAGTGCACAAGCTTGAATTCAATTAAGGGAGCATTACATCCATCCAACTCTTCTCTCGAGCCATCGACAGCCAGAGGAAATTCTTAATTCCTAGGACTTAGGCGGAGAGATACACAATTCTCAAGAGCTTGGAACAATTAAGGAAGCCTCCTCATGGCTCGTTCTACGCACAACCTCATTACCAAGTTAGGAGTAAATTCTTCACTCCCTTCTTTTGTCGTGGGCACACCAAACAAAGGGTGCAGCGAACACTTAGCTGCTCTACTAAATTTGTGTGCTCGCTACCAAAATGAGTCATCTAAACTAAGGAAGCGTGCTCAATACTAATGGTTTAACTCAGAAAGCTTCGGAAGGCTCTAACTCCTTTGTGCATTATGTCAACTCTTTTACTTCTTTGATCCACCCTCGCGTGCTTAGGAATGGCATTAGGGGGGCTCTGGTTCGGGTTTCTACTATTTATTGATGATCCGCGAATAAATAAAATAAGCTCTCCTCCCAAAGAGTATTCATGTAAACATCACTAAAACTGTCTTAACAGAAAAACCACTCTTACAAGGTGGGAGAGCATCGGGTATCCATCGGGATCGAGTCAAATTGCCATCCCTACTCAAGCTTGCTTATAATTAGGTTGGCTTGCTACTGCCATTGAGACCACCTCTCGTCCTTGCAACATTCCTTCGAGCAAAAAAGAACTATCTCGAGGACCTTTAAAAAAAAAAGCAATAAACCAAGAAAAAAAAAGAGAAAAGGAATCACGAACCAAAAGTCTTTAGCTCTCAAATCCAGAATGGAAGTGCGACTCAAATGAACAAGGACTTAACCTATTCATATTGGGGCCGTTCCCTCAAAATATAAAGTGATGCATTCACTACGAGGAGTCATAACACCTCTTCAAGCATCATTAATGCTTCAAATATAAGGACAAGAAGCATTTCTCAAAATATAAGGCAACACATTCATTACCTCTACAAGCATCATTAACGCTTCGAATTTAGTGACAAGATGTGACTCCTTCTCAATGAATTATAGCTCATTAAAAAGTAATGATGGTTACAAGTATGCACATCCACTCTTATTCAAGCCATTGGTACGCATGTGCACGGAGCATTAAAGTGGGTATCTAAATAGTATTGCCATGCGACATCCCCTAATGGCTCCACAAAAAACTCTAGGCAAGTGAACCACCTTAGCTCCCCAATTTCTGTTGGAAGACTTACCGACACCATCTATAGCACTCAATCTTTGAAGTATCATCACTCAACCATGTCTGCTCAACGCCAACTCGGCTCATCTAGCTAACCCCACTTATCGAGTTATACTCCTAAAAGGGTCCTCACCCACAACGTTCTTGATGCCTCCAATGTCACCATGGTATCCTACGCTAATAGTAGGAGTCACCCTTGTTCAGGACCAAAAGAAGCTTGTGGCTTGGGGCTTGAGTGAGGAAATTAGCTTATTGAGTTATACTCCTAAAAGGGTCCTCACCCACAATGTTCTTGACGCCTTCAATGTCACCACGGTATCCTATGCTAGTAGTAGGAGACACCCCTGTTTAGGACCAAAAGAAGCATGTGGCTTGGGGCTTGAGTGAGGAAATTGGCAGGATTGCTCGGCACATCCTTTAAGAGGGTAACTCCACCTTAAATAATCTTATAGAGAGGGGTGTGACCAAAACACTTAACATCTTGAATTGTGTATCACACCTATTGGCTAACGGCATCGATGATATGATTAACCCACCTATCATAACAATCTTTGCAAAACTTGTGATACAGATCACACATCAATCTGTCGAACCAACTGTAGAGATCAATCCATTTGTCCTCAAGTGAGTTGTATCCCTCTCCTGTAACCCTCCTATACAAGGGGAGGTCCACGCAAACAAACAAAGATTTGATTATATATATTATTGTATACATGTGTATATATATATAAATATGCACACATATAAAGAATGATAATATGAAACAATTGAATATGTCTAAACGTAAACGCATTTCTTGTAATAATATATGGTAAAGTATGTTGGCATGGTATCCCAATTTGAAACAAAAGCAAACAAAACAAATTCATTCATAAGAACTATCCACATATTCCTACGCATACAAATATGGAGATATATATACGCCCAAATATATCGATTTGGGAAAATTCAAACCTGCTTGTTACGATCACAAAGTTGGAGTCAAGAGTTAGTGGTGAGTCGATCCCATTCGTTGATGAGGGAAATTGAGGAGATCGGTGGTAAGAATTTTAGGGCAATGCAAAAACTAGAGAGACATGTGGTCTACAACGTGGTTAACATGATCAATAGAAGTGGGGTTATATTTTTTTTCCTTTTTGCCCTTATGGTTGAGGGGATTACCAATTTTCAAATTGTGAAAATGTTATTTGTTGTGAAGTAATTTTGGAAACTAAAGAAGGAGCAGACTTCAATTTTGGGTTCATACCAAATAAGGTGCTCCCATTTAGTCACCCGTTCTTTTGGATCCATTTCTTGTTAATACCATTTTACTAATCCAAAAATAGTATGAGCAAAAGAAAAGAACAATTAAGGGATGCTATTTTATTGCCCTAGACTATAAACTAATTGATATAAAGGTTTAGAAGCATATCCATACATCAGATTATGTTTTGTTTAGAAAGTACAACTAGTTGTAACATTTTTACTTTTCTTTTTTCCTGATCATCACGAATACAGGTAAGGTTAAACTAAAATAAAGGGGGTGAAGGATGATGTCACTATTAGAAGAGTCACCACTGCTTGCTTGTGGACGAGGCGGCATTGGTTGGAGTCCCAACCTTAACATAAAGAGTGTGAATCTTTTTCATGTACACTAGTAAGAAGAGCCTACTAGAGACAAGAAATATCACAAAAGTGAATAGACAAACAAAGACAAGTGCAGATGTAGCTATTATCCACAAAAAAAAATGAAAACTTGTAAGACATATTTAGTACCAACACTCCAGATCAGACTATTTGAGAAATCATGTAATGCCAAAGCTGGATACCTCTTCCCTTGATGTCTTGATGAGTCTATCATCTTTTTGTTCAATTCTGGTATTTCCATAGTCATGCTTTTGTTTGTCTTTTGACCACTGCTCCTCGAGCTTCTTCAATGACTCCATATAGTCTTTTTGATATTTCAATTTTTCTTTCTACACAAATGAATAACATACAGTTTAGCAAACATTCATATAGCAGTCAAACCAACTCAGAGCACAAATAAAGTCCATCAGCCACCATATCTGGTTCAAGCTTACGGTCACCCTTAGGCAATCAAAGAATTTTTTTTTCTTTTTTTCAAGTAGGTAGAACAAAATACTGAATTCAAACCGACATTAGGATAACAGTAACATAAAATAATTTACTTTCTTCCAACTCATCAATTTATGAAGAGGAAAAGGAAGCAGTGGAACAATTGTACGTGCATTGTAGAAATGCATCTAAATGTAAGAAAGTAATGCTAATCTTCTGCCTAACACAAAAAACAAAGAAAAAGAAAAAAAAACAAAATATTGCCCCACTAGCAGGAAAACAATGACAAGGCTGGTTCATCGATACGGCAAAACATGTTATATATATATGATCAATGCTCACGTTATAGACAAATGGAAACGTGTGTGCCTACCTCCAAAGCATCAGCGTAATTTCTTTCAGCCTCAGAGATACGTTTTTGTGCTTCTATAGTTATTCTTTCAATCTCATCCTGGAAAGCTTTTTGCTGCCTCTCATGCTCTGCTGTAAGTTTGTCCAACTGTATGTCAAGCCTTCTGGACAAACTCTTGTAATCAAACTCTTCCTTTATTTTTAGCATATTCTCCACCTTCATAGCCTATGAAAGGTGAAATTTTAGCATCCTATTTATGTTTCAGCACAATACTTCAGGAAACTACCTACCAAAAATATTTTTATCTGCCAAAAAGTACATCATGAAACTATTCACTAACATTGTAACCAGTAGGGTAGCGAGAACTCCAAAAAATCATGACACCAGCTAAATTATTGGGAAGGAATGGCTACTGCCACTAGATGAATCCATTCAAGCAACTTTCACAATATTAAAAGGCAAAAGATAAAAACTAATTTCAATCATACCCTTTGCCCAAACATTATGGTACTCGCTGTCTCTCCTCGATGGCGTGGAGAGGGACCAATAGTAACAATTAGTGAAGTTCTTGCAGTACCTGTAAGAATCTAACACTCTGTCAACACATATTGCAGTAAAGAACAATACTAGATCTTGATTCAATAAATTCATTCCAGCACTGATTCACGAAAACAGATATGAAGCTAAGCAATGATGCAATTGAAAGGACTAGAAATTACAGTCGCCTGACACCTGAAACAGTACAAGAAAAATTATAGTGGGACCATCCTGAGCCTGAATCAGAGAGATCCTGGTACATAGGTTGAATATCTATGCTGGCATGGACATCACCAGTTTATAGACTGGGGACAAATGGGCCATAATTACACCCCCCCAAGTTCCCAACAATCCTTCAATGATATTTACTTCCAAACGAAAAAGTTAAGGCCTAAATCATACAACCATCAAACTTTTCTGTCACCCAAAACGGCATTATTGAAAGTAGAGTCCCAGAACACTTCCAAGCCCTATGATAAGCTTGAGAAGCCCCCAGTAGTCCCATATTCGAGTGCTTTCATCCTCCATCAAATGAACCAATCATGTCATAGACTCATACATACTCATCAAATTCAAAAGAAACCAATTAGGAACAATAAGCATGAGCATTTCACCTCCAAACGAATCTCGAAGCAATCTTGTAAGCTTTGAATCACGTACTGGAACATGAGCACTATTCTCTGCCAGCGCATTAATACATTTCCCTAGTGCACTCAACGAGAGATTGATAGACTTAGCTTCCTCTAAAGTATGTCCCTCACTTCCTGCGGAATGACATACATATGAACAAACATCATGTAGTAGACAGCATTATCTAAAAAAGTAAAATGGCAACAAAAAAATATGGGAAATGATATTAGCACTCCACTTTTAGCATCTCGCACTACCCTCACAAGAAGCTAAAAGACAAAAAATGGAGTGTGAGAAGTTTAAAGTGGAGTGCGTAAATCATATCCATAATTTGCTAGACGTACCTGACTTGTCAATCCTTTCTGAACCTGCAAGATCTACCACGACTAGCTTTCCTTTCCGAACAAGGGGAGGCTTTAAAGTTTTAAGCATGCTGGCTGCACTACCATTTTCACTTGAAAGAGCATAATCTTTCCCGTTGACGGATCTTCTAACATTCACCTGCAGCAAGAGAAATTGTGATGCCAGAAAAACATGAAACTGTTCCATGACTGCCAACAAGCTCCAACTAATTTCAAATGCATAACCATCAGAAGAGAAGAAAACAGTTTATTCACCATTAAAATGGCATGACTACGAGAAGATTCTGTGTTCAACTTTGTGTTGGCAGCAAAGCGGTGAGCATCCCCTAGTCTTAGAAGTTCCACAAAACTCTGTTGGTCTCTTATCTCTACTAGGGTAGCCCCAGGGAGTGATACATCACCTGTTTTTGGATCTTCCACAATGGATATATTATCATTAGCAGGGTCAAGTAGGTCCTGTATAGACTCCATGTAAAGCTGCACGTTCATGTAAAGAAAACCAATGTTCCACAAATCATGAAACTCGAAAAAGATTTCAGCTAAATGTCACAGACTCACAAATCATTCATGAAGTTTACAAAAATGTAATTCGTTGAGAAGAAAAAGATCTCATAAAGGAGTAGTGAAGTATACAACCAGCAATAATCAGAATACTCAAGTATGATGTAAGATCTCTGTAAAGGCTAACAACCTGCAAATAAGAGACACATATAGAATCTTTCTCTGGGGAAATTTCTGCTAAAATGTCCTCCATCGCACGCACCATTATTCCACGATCAGAGGTGTCTTCTTCTCCAAGTCGCCCCAGTGTATAAGTTTTACCAGTCCCAGTCTGCCCATATGCCATGACTGTCCCATTGTAACCATCCAAAACACTCTGTGGAAGCAACGATAATCAAGCACGTCATGAAATTAAATTCTTGGTCCAATCTATTACATAATGAGCTCCATACAGGATGAACACATAGCACATGTAAAATCATCCAGGCTCAATAAAAGGGATTCTGAATTTCTTGGATTCAACAGGCATGAAAGGCAAATTAAAGAAATCAGCTTTCCAGGACAAGATTGATATCTTGAAACACACCTCGCATATGCAAGAAAATTAACGGCCATCCACTGTGAATGGCAAATTAATAGCAGCGACTACTTGTAAAGTCAAAAGGATAAAACACTTCTATATATACAGAAGCTATTTTTTATTAAAAAAATTGATAAATAAGTTAAAAAGGCAATGCCACACGTATAGACAGGGGGGAGCCCCCTTACAAAGGGAAGGAACCTAAAAACCACCTACAATGAACCAAAACAAAAAACAAAAGCCTCTACATCAAAACAATCGACATGGAGCAACGGAATACACAAAATCAACAATATTATCCGCAGAGGGCACACCTATGTCAAACAGCCATCCAATTATCCAAACGACTTGGCCAAAAACATGCCCTTCAATCCATATACAGGCACCTCAAGTATGTCAAAAGAACTTCTATTGTATTCCCACCATGGCATCCACATCAAGCAAAACAAGGTGCCATCCATCCTACGAGCATAATTCACAACAGCCACGGAGGCCTACTTATTCCTGGCCATGCAGAAACTGTCAAGAAATAATCTACAAAAGGAGTCCTCGCTACACCATCTGTCCAACCAAAACTGAATCTGGCCACAACTCGCATATATGTTACACGTACTTGCGTACGAGTGCCGGGTATAGGTGTGTATTTAAGGATCAAACACATGAAATCTCTAAACTAAAGATATGTGGACTCGACTAAAAATTACTCAAATATTAGATATGGGCGGGTATACGACAAAAAACGAGTCGAAGAGCAATTCACAAGGCAATATTTAACTTCTTCAAGTTTTTATTAGTTTAAACAAGCTGAAAGCATTTGTTTTCATCTTTAATAGTTTTGTTGCACATGAACTATAAGTCACAGATTTAATTTTAATATATTATCTTTACTCTTTACTATTCTTTCATGATTGAGATCTTAGTTGTGCCTAGTAAAAAGTAGTTGCACCTGGTACATATGTCATACCGACACTTGTTGGGTCGGGTTGCCATGAAAACTATGCCAAAACTGGCAAGTCCATGCAACATAGACTCCCATTATTGAAAAAGAAGTGATTAGGAAACTCATCCCAAACTATGGTAATACATTCTAAAGACCCTTACAATGTGCCGACAACTCGACATCACCTAAATGTGGCCAATCTTCCTAACGAGCCCCATATTTGAGGCAGGCCACCTTTATCCAAAACCTTTCCCATTCGCAAAGCAAAACTCCAAAGTCATGTTCCCACCAAGGCTTTATTGGAAAGGGTCAACTACCTCACCCCAAAACCACCCTCTTTTATAGCTAAGCAAACCATATCCCAACCTTCGAAGTGGTACTTAAACCCCTCATCAATGCCCCCCTCACCTCCACCCCCTCCCCCTCAAGGTTATGGTACAGCACCTCCAGCCTTTTAGCCATTGTCTGACACAGTCATGTAATGTTGCATCATTTCATCCTACCAAAATAATAAAGACACTCATTCACCCAAGTGAACCTCGTCATCAAGCGCCACTCTGGCCCATTTACCACTTGGAATAATAAAGCAGAAGAGAAAAGAAAGAGAAAAGAAAAGTGGAGGGCCTGGAGGCTGCTGGCTGCCGGCTGCTGGAGAAAGAAACCTAAGAATTAGGGTTCTCTCCTCAATCCTTTTGTATTTATACCACTAAACTTCATATTACAGGAATACCCTATAGGAACAATATAAGCAAGGAAATATAAATAACAAAAATACTCTATTTCTCAACACTCTCCCTCAAGATGGTACAAAGATATTCCTAATACCCAGCTTGTCAAGGTCACTCCCTTAGTAAGCATATCTGCGAGTTGAATCCCATACTTCACAAACGGTGTACAAATCACACCAGAACTCGATTTTTCTTTAAAAAACATGTATCAACTTCCACGTGATTGGTTCTATTACACTGCAGTGGATTATGAGCAATGTTGATAGCCGCTTTACTATCACAGTACAATTTCATAAGCCCATGAGAATCAACCAAAAATCCTTCAACAAGGACTTCACCCACAACAATTAAGCCCATGAGCCATGGATATAAATTCAACTTTTGCACCCGACCTAGCAACCATATATTGTTTTTTACTGCGCCAAGTCACTAAGTTTCCACCCACAAATGTGCAATAGTGCGATGTAGATCTCAATCCTGCCCAATCAGCATATGCGTAGGCTTCCACTTGCAAATGATCATGTTTAGAGAGCATAATACCTCTATCAGGTGTTGATTTCAAGTATAGCAAGATCCTATATATAGCTTCTAAATGACTTTCACAAGGAGAATGCATAAATTGGCTTACTACACTCACAGCGTGTGCTTTGTCGAGATGAGAATGTGATAAATATATAAGTCGAGCCATCAATCTTTGATGTAGCCCTTTATCAACCAAAGCATCATCCTCATTAACTCCCCGTTTATGATTTGATAGGGATATCAGCTAGTACACAATCCAACATCCCTCGCTCTTTTTTTAGATCCAGAACATACTTTCTTTGAGAAGTGAAGATGCCATATTTTGATCTGGCTACTTCAATCCCAAGAAAATGTTTCAACTCTCCTAGGTCCTTTATCTCAAATTCCTTGGCCAAGTATTTCTTTATGTTCATCAAGTATATAATATTATTTCTAGTTAGAACAATGTCATCAACACAAACAATCAAATGGTTTCCTTCCCTTGTAAAGAACATTTAATGAACAATGTATGGTCAGCTTGACTCGGATGAAATCCAAGCATAATCGTGGCTCTGGTAAACCTCTCAAACCAAGCTCTAGGTGATTGCTTCAACCATATAAGGATTTCTTGAATTTGCAAACCAAGTCACCATTATTGGGGAGAGGTAATCCTGGATGAATATCCATGTAAATTACTTCCTCCATATCATCGTGGAGGAAAGCATTCTTCACATTCAGTGGATGGAGCATCTAATCCATATTCACTATCAGAGAAAAAATAACTCTAATAAAGTTCATCTTTGTCACAAGAGCAAAGGTCTCTTGACAGTCAATACCATAGGTCTGAGTAAATTATTTGCAACCAATCTCGCCTTATATCTCTCTACAGTCCCATCTGCCTTATGCTTCACAATGAATACTGTGAATACTCACTTACATCCTACTTGTTTCATTCCATCAAGTAATTCTACTCTTCCCAAGTATCGTTTTTCTTAAAAGCATGTATTTCTTCACACGCCCTTTTTTCATTTGGGATCTTGAAATACATCCTAAAAATTTTGAGGAATAGATAAAGAAGATAGTTAGGATACAAAAGCGCTATAAGAATAAGAGATATAATACAAAGAAACAAAATTAGATATAGGCTACTGAGTACTGAGTGCAATAGGAAGGTCCATATCAGAAACATGAACACAATTATCATTAATAAGTTCACAAACTAGAATAGAGCTATGATTACTTGAGTTCAGAGATTCAGATTGGACAAGAGGTGGGAGAGAGGCACCTGTATTCTTTGGTCTTCTCAAATAGACTTTCGACTCAGGTTTTTTCTCCAAATTAGTTTCGTACTTTGACTTAGGTATGTTAAGCTTCTTTAGATCCATATCCAAGGGAATAAGACCCACATGTGGAACACTATGAAACTGAACTTCATTCCTATTCTCCCCCTGAAAAGAAGTCTTAGGTTGGAAATAAGATAAGGTTTCATAAAAGGTAACATTCATTGAGACAAATCATCAACCAGAAGGAGGATGATAGCATCTATAATCTTTGTGAGTTGGAGAGTAACCAAGGAAAGATACATTTGATAACTCGGGGATCATGTTTGCCATGGAGATGTTGAATGTTAAGGAACAGGAACAAAACAAGCACACCCAAATACTCGCAGGAGAATTTGGAACTAACTCAAGAAGGAAAAGGAAGAAGATGAAGAAGTGGAAAGCAAAGACTAAAGAGGAGAACGAAAGGCAAGAACTCGATAAGGCATTCAGTTATTAAGGTAAACGGCAGTGAGAACATCATTGGGCCAAGATTTTTAGGAACATTCATCCCAAAACGAAAGGCGCAAGCCACTTATAAAAGGTGGCAATTTTTACATTCAGCAACAACGTTTTGTTGATGAGTATCAACACACGTAAGTTGCTACACAATACCATGATCATTGAAATAGAAATACAAGCCCCCAAAGAAAAACTCACCCCATTATCAGATCGAACCGCCTAAACATGAGTCCCAAAGTGAGTGAAGACCATTTATGACATGTCCGAAAGCAAGAGAACACTTTCACTTTTGTCTTTCAACAGGTAAACCCAGATAACACAAAAATAAAATCATCAATAAAAGTAACAAACCATTTAAAGCCCAAAAGGCCAAGAATAGAACTAAGACCCCAAACATCAGTATAAAAAATAGAAATAGTTGAAGTACTTCTGTTATTGCTATAGAATATGAAATACAATGATGTCTAGCAAATTCACAAGATTCACAACAAAATTTAGTAATGTCCAAACTTGAAAACAAGGATGGAAAACATCATTTTAACAATAGAAAAAGGAAGATGTTCGAGTCGCTGATGTAAGGGCCAAACTTGAGCCTCAAAGGGAGCACTACTGGTAGATTGACGAGCTTACCCAATTTGATCTACCATGGTCCATTGAGAATCCAATAAATACAAGATTGCTCTCTCCCTACCACTGTGAATCGTCTTTCTCGTGACCAGGTCTTGAAAAACAGTATGAGTGAGGAAAAAAGTTACACAACACTTCAACTGTTTCATAAGATTACTAACAAAAAGAAAGATAGTAGTTAGAATGGGAACGTGTAAAACGGAGGAAAGAGACAAGGACAGCGTGACAAGAATGAAACCTTTTCTAGCACAAGAGAAAAGGGAACCATCGGGTATTTGTACTTGGATAAGCCAGTCATGTGATCAGAAGCGCCTAGTATTAATATTACCTGAATGAGCAAAAAGCAGAAAATACAGAAGTAGAGGTACTCATTTGAGACATAAGATGACGTAATGTCTCCCTTTCCTCACGAGGAAGAGTCACTAAGTTGGAAGTAGATGAGTCAATCCAACAGTGCAAGGATGCTGACTAGTAGAGGAAATCGAATGGATTGTGGTAAGATTTGCACGAAATCTGCTTTTGCCCCTAGTACGACCCCCTTTACTCCCTGATGGAAGTCGACAATGAAGTTTCCAAGAATGATCTCGGTCATGCCTCGCCTTATTACAAAATCATAAAATAGCTTGTTTTATCTTTACAGATCTCAACATTCCGCCCCTTATCAAACTTCTTACTCCCAGACTTAGAATCGTGAGGCATGGAGATAACAAGAGCTGAACTTTTGAGAGGTGAGAAACGAAGCATAACTCCCCTTTCTACTCTCCTCATGTTGAATATAAGCATATGTATCATGTAGTGATGGAAGTAGTTATATTCCCAAACTTTGAATCTGAACATAATCATACTTCGAATTACCCGACAAGGAACTCAATGATCATTTCTTGTTCAATCAGCTTCTTCAATTTATTTGGCAGTATCCATAAACAAATAACCACGACTAGTCTCAGGAAGCATAGAGTTAAGAAGCCATGACATGACACTAGAGTTGTCTAGACCCCACTGACCATGTAGTGGACCTTCATCTAACGGTTCTACTGCTTTCCACAACACAATTTTTTCCATCAAGCTTGATTGTGGTTACCTGCATAGTGGGATTCTTATTTCCAAAAAAAACGAGGCAAGTACCACTGGAATGATAAGGTTGAGACACAGCACTCTCCTCTCCTCTCTCTTCTCTCTTCTGACATCTTGTCAAACTAGGATGCAAAAGTCAATAGAAGAGTTCCTATATGGCCACAAAAAAAAAAGGTTGCCGGACAGAAGGGGAAAAAAAGTGCTCGAAGGCCAAACAGAACTGCTGACACTTAGAAAATCTGGGTAATGCATCCAGAAAAAGTCCCAAACAGTAACTTCATGGTTCCAGCAGCAACTTTGTGCTTCCAAACAGCAACAAAAAAGCAGAAACACAAAACTCGCAGCTTACTACTCAAAAACGCAGCAGCCCAAACAGACCATGTGAGCTGAAAAAAGTTTCAAAAACAGCAAGAAATCTTTGGAAACCTTGGGTAATGCATCCAAGAACAATTCTCAGCTCCCATCTGTGGTTGAAACTCTGGTTTATTTGCACTGAATAAGATCTGAAACACAGATCTGAGGAAAAAAGTCACATTTTCAGGAAAACAAAGAAAAATGGAAAAAATATAGAAGACGGCTGTTTTTCAAAAAATGAAAAACATGGTAAAGCCTTGATCCTTTAGTCAATCATGGAGGACTGGTTTTTTTTTTCTTTTTTCTTGAGATGATAGGAGAGCGGTAAGTGTTAGTTTATTATTATTATTATTATATTATTATTATTATTATGTGTATTGAGGTCATGGTGTTCCTTACTTTTATTATAAATAATAGTGTGTGCCTACTCACTTGGTAAGGCTTCTCATTCTTTTCATCTCTATTTCATTTTACATGGTATCAAAGCCATCCATGAAACCCTAGCCTCCACTGCCTCCACCATGAAAACCTTGCCTCCACCATCCCAAAACCCTAGCCACACCTCTGAAACCCTTCCAACCTTCCCCCGATCCTCTCTCCCTGTCACCGACCCCCGAAACCCTCTTCGACCCTTCGCTGACCCTCTCTCTTTCCCTCGCCGTACCTCTATGCCACTCGCTGACCCTCTCTCTCCCTCGCTGCACCTCTCTTTCCATCACGCCGACCCTCTCTCTCCCTCTCCGACCCTCTGTCTCTCTCGCCACACATCTCTTTGTCTCTTTTTCTCTCTCAACTGTCATCCTGGAAACCTTAGCCCCTCTAGGTCATCTTCTACTGGTCTGACAGTACTAAAGGAGGATCCTAACTGCTGTTTTGAGAATCTAGAGGCTACCACAGTTTGTTTAAGTCTATGGAGATGGTTTGAAGGTATGTTTAGTGGTCCATTTATGATTGATTAGAGTTGTGATTTGGTTCTATTACGTGTTAGTGTGATTGTTCGTGGTTCCTTGAGATTGATAAATTGTGATGTCGACGGAAAGTTCTACGAGAGTTGGTGACTCTCAAACGAGTACTAATAAACAAGAAACTGATAGATAAGGAATCACAGATGTATTTTCGTCATCCACACAATTAGTATATTCGAAATTGACTAGACCACAAACATATGTGCTATGAAAAAAGAAGGTATTGCTAACAATTGAAGGTATAGAAAAAGAGGATCATTTGTTCGAAGATCCTCCTGAGAAGGGATCTGATGAGTACAAAAGATGGAAGCGTAATGATGCAAGATTGCTCGGTAAGATATTGAATTCAATGGAATCTTCTACTGAGGTTTTGGTGGCTAATGCCACAACTGTTCGGGAGGTGTAAACCATACTCGAGGAGACATTTGTCTCGACTAATGATTTGTCAAGGCTATACAATGTGATGCGGAGTATCTTCAGAGTACAACAGGGAGAGCGACCTTTCTCACAATATTTCACAGAGTTCAAGGTGCTAGCAAATGAGTATGATCGGTTGGTACCGTTTACCAATCGATATGAGGTTTTCAGAGAGCAGAGGATGCAGTTC
>JAULJZ010000022.1:5639733-5653975 GCA_032270985.1 Heliamphora pulchella | reverse complement strand
ATAAGAAAAAGGTTGAAGTGTTTATTATGTTTCTATTAGCATAAAAAAATACAGTTCCATGGGACTTTTGTTTTTTTATTAAGATAGAAAGAAAGGGTTTTGATTTCAAAACTTGTATTTTCTAACATATTAGAAAATAACTAGTTTATTAAAAAGAGCTTTTTTATCCGAAGAAAAATAAAGAGAAAAACAAAAAAAAGATTTATGGACAGCTTAAAAAATATCAGTGGACTCTTAATTTCACTCCAATTCAATTACATATAGACCAAAATAATATAATAAACATGAGCTCGGTAGAATGCAAGACACAGCCTAATAATCTCTACATTGACTTGAATTCTGCAAACCACCTTGAAGATAATCAGCGTTGATGTCGATTCTGCCACACCCAAACAGCATGGCCCGCACCTCTATATCGAGGTGCCCGCACCCCAACCCGGGTGCCCTACAAAGCTCACTACTTTGTAGAAGAACACGGCCATAGCTCTTCCCCTTTGTGTACACAATCGGAGAGATCATCGCCACTAACCAAATTAAGAGCAAATGCAACTCGCTTCTGTCAAAGTGTACACATGTTCGTCACATTTGTCGTTTTAGTCTCGTTGCCCTGAATTTTTCTGTAAACATCTAACAACTGTTGCTCTTGCATCTTGTCAGCATCCTACACACCATCTGATTTGCTCACCTGCGCATTTATACTACCTCGTCGCTTCCGTGTATCCCTGCACCTATTCCGTGTGCTTTTTCGTAACTGTTGTTCACCCTGATCATCCTTACACTTTTTTTGTGTATGTTGTTTACTTATCTACTCATTTGATGTCTGGTAGTAGCTCCACCTGTCACAAGATTTCCTATGAGCTTGTATAGGTTATCAATTATTTGTCCCTGTAGTACATTCCTGTTTTTTTTAAACCCAAAGAACTCCACCTCCAGATGAAAACCTACAACCTTTTGAATCCAACATCCCCAGAGAAATCAAATTCTTCCTTAGATTTAGCACATGTTTAACTTCAGTCAAGATCAAAACGATCCTATCAAGCCTGCAAAATCGTACTGTCCCTATACCGACAAGTCTTCTCACTGCATTGTTAGCCATCCTGACAGTACCCTCATTGCATGCCTGATATGTATCAAAATACTCTCTAATTGTACACATGTGGAATTTAACATCCAGAATTTAATACCCAATCTGATTTGCTCATACCTGAAGTAACTGTGAGCACATCTAATTCTTTATAATCAGAGCCTTCGGTAACTGCTGTTTTAGATGATTGTTCTTTTTCTTTGTCCGCCTTGTACTTCAGACAATTTCTCTTCAGATGACCTTTCTTATCATAATAGTAGCACTTCCCTTTGTAACTTCTTGACTTGAAACGACTTTTTTTCTTGGACCCCTCATGCTTCACTGTTGCCCTGCCTCTGACTTTTTCACTGCCTGATACAATCATGATGCCATCTCCCTATAATATGTCACTCTCTCTCTTCTTTAACATCTTATGAGAAATAAGAGCAGCAACAACCTCATCTAATCCTAGGGTATCTTTTTCAAACATCAGTGTAGTCCTTAGATGCTCATATAATGAACGTAAGAAAACCAACAGGAGAATTGCTTTATCCTCATCTTCGATCTTCACGCTGATAGAATCTAATTTCGTCAGTATCCTGTTGAACTCGTCCAAGTGCTCCATAAAGTTCACTTCCTCCGTCATCTGAAGTGCATATAACTATTTCTTTAAAGACATCTGAGTCGTCAATGTCTTGGATTGTACCTCCTCTCCAATTTAGCCTAGAGTTTCGCTGGATCGCTTTCGTTGATGACTTCCCAAAATGTGTTGTTACCGAGATACAACTGAATCGTGCTATTCGCTAAGTTCGACATCTCATCCCACTCTACATCCATCATCATTTTCGATTTCTCTAACTCATTCCTGAGATCCTTAATCAGTCCTTTGCGCATCAATATATTCTTCATCCTTTGCTGCCAAAAGGTGAAGTCGTTGTGGCCGTTAAAAGGTTTAATCACGAAACTCGAACTCTTCAACGCCTTTAGATTTGTGTTTAACAATCTCCACAATCTGAACACGTCATAATATCAGATATGTGTAATCCTTGTTCCACGCAACCCAAATCAATTCTGACTGTACCCAATCGCTCCTGATTGTATCCGATCACACCCGATCAATCTCAATTTAAGTCGATCTGTCCAATCCAATTAAACAGTGCAAAAATTGAAAAATCTGACTGTACCGATGAATTTGCAGCACCGAAAAACCTTAGGAGAGACCTCCATCTTGAATTTTTCTATTATATATATAATCTGATATAATAAAAAAAATTCTAACTGTTGATTTTACGCACACACCATACTGGATCAAAACATCTTTAATCAAATCTAGACCCAATAATCAAGGCTCTGCTGAGATTCAATTTAATCATAACAAGAAAATTCCTAAACAACTTCAGTGAGTACGCAATCACACCAAATAAAACTCTTTTGATCAAATAAAAAACAAATCACCTAATAATTTTCTCCTTAATTTGGTGCTTACCAAATCAACACTATCAGATTCTCACCACAAACGATAAAAACTCTTGGTTTTCAGTTCCCAAACCAAGTATTCAACAACTAGTAAATTCCCATTGGCGTGAATCACCATTTATTGCACGAAAATTAAGAAGAAACTTTTACAAACCACAATTACTTCCAATACTGTAATTTGCTTTGCACGGCAACTATTGCACCAGATTTTATCGGCGTCGCCCCAAGCACCAAAAGTCCTTTTTTTGTGCAAAAAAAATATTTTTGATTTATACGAATTGAAATAAAAAATAATACCTGTGTTCTGATTAACCACCATGGCTTTGAATCATCCACCGTCGGCTCTGATACCACTTGTTGGGATTTGAACTCCAATATCCGAATGCGGACGGAAGCACAAACCACGCACAAAAAGCAAAAAATAATGAACACCGAGGATTTACGTGGTTCGGTCCACACCGGCCTACGTCAACGAGCGAGAGAGAAAATATTTCATTAACGTCGAATGTGAAAGAGTACAGAACCCGTCTCTCCTCTCTCTACCAGCTAATCTCTCAATTTTCTGACTCACGACCTCCTCCCTATGACTCTACTAGTATCCTATTTATAGGCACACACGTAGAAACTCTAAATAAATTCTAGTTAACTCATATTACTATAAGTTCTATACATAAAAATATTCTAGTGAACTTCTAATTTCATCCCAAGTCAATTACGTATAGACCAAAATAATATAATAAATTTGGACCCGGTAGAATACAAAACATAGCCCAACATAGAGGAGGAAGAAGAGCAGCGGCGAAGAGGAGGACAAGATTTGAGGAGGAGAAAGAACGGCGATGATAGAGTGGCCAATGGTGGTCGGCTTCTCGTCCACGACAATTCACCAACGATGAGCATGAAGAGAGACGAGGTCTCGTCCATGGCGATGCATAGAGGTTGGCTAAGGTTTGTTGCAAATAATGGTGGAAGGTAGCTATGGTTAGTGTAGGGTAAAATAGTCACATTTCATCAATAAATTTTAAAATAGGACTGAAGTTTTAAAAAAATTATTAGTAAGACTAAATCTTCAAGGGATCTTGTAATAATTAATTAACTTATTATTATTTTTCATTTATTTTATGTTATTTGGTCATATGGTAAAAACTTTTTCAAAACATTGTCATATTCCAATAAATTTTTCCTCTCTCTGTTGCTATTGTATTTTTCCAAAATGATCGTCTCTCTCCACCCAATTTCTTTAGCCCGACGACCACAGTCGTTGCCGCCACTGATGATGACAAAGCGCTAACACCACCAAAGGAAAAATAATTTTGGTCTATTTTATTAAAAAATATTTTATATTATTTTTATTTTTACTAAAAAAATTACATTAAAACAAACGATACCTTAATTAAAGATTTCTTGGGTTATGGTTCACCGTGCATATTCATTCATCATTAAGAGATTTCACCAGTGAATTTCACTCGCGCTAAGAATTTTGTTCGGTCAAAATAGAGTATCTACAAATATATTTTCACAATTTATCTTGATAAGTTTTATCTTCTTAGTTCGTGTTGGAAAAATTATTGACAGAACACTGCGAGGCGTTTCTAAAGACACTATCTTTAGAACGTAATTTGCCCCAACTATTAAAGTTTGCTGTAAGATTCTGGCAAAATCGTTCCCAAGATACAACGAAGCTTTTTCCTGAAGAACAGCAACCAACAAAAGTTGATGATCTTACATGAAATCCTACTAAACAGAAAAAGAGGATTTTTTTAATTGAGAGATCAAATCTGTGTATTTTGAAAAACGGGTTTGTGTTTTTTTAAAAAGACAGAAAGGTGTCCTTTTGAAAAAATACATCTTTTCATAAAATTTTTTCAAAAAACAATTATTTAAAGAATAATACCTTTTCGAAAATAAGGCACCTTTTGAGAAATAACCGAATTTGATTATTTATTAAATTAATATGTTTAATCAATTTAATATAAATTGTTGATAAGAATACCTAAAATAAAAAGATCAAACGGTCTTTAATAAACCGCGTGATGCGTGCGAAGGCATGCAAAAGCGTGTGCAAAAATTTGCGCGGGGTGCGCGGTGCGTAATCATAGACCCACCCACACATGAGTCTAACCCATACTCTTACCATACACTACACCTTAGCCAATCAAATCTTAACAAAATATTTCTATATATAAACTCAAAAACTAGTTACTTCCCAACCAATGTGGGACAAAACCCGCACCTTTTATACAATTAAAAAAGAGCTTGCCTCAACAATCCCCCACTTTAATTGTATAAAAGCGAAAAAGAAAAGAAAACTCTCAATTAAAAGATAAAAAAGAAAAAAAATTATTATTATGAATACAAGGTATTTTACAACTTAAACCTCAAATTAGTACAAGTACATCAAAGTTCAAACATAGTCATTGGTGGCCTAAGTTTTAAACCAAGTACTCTTAATCGGAAAACTGGACATACCATACACATAATAATATACTGTTTACAAAAATTTCAAACAACTGCTTTAGCACTATTATGGCCATGTGCTAACTCCTGGTTTCATGAACGATCCAAAGAGCAAAATCCAAACTCTCGTGAGAAGCGGCACCACTGCTACGTTCATATAGGTGAAATTTTGTCATGTCTCCACTACTGGACATTTGGAACTCCATTAAGAATGTAATTCAACCCTCTTAAACGTAATGGACAATCACTGATTATCTTTACAGTTGAAGGGAGCAAGGAAGTTGGTTAATCAGTGTCACAGACAACTTAGCAACAACTTGTTTTTACCCATTAAGCCCTTTAACTAAAGATTATCTAGTTTTGGGTCGAGTTACCATTGTCGATGATCTTCAGAAAAGATTTTAACCCCATCTCAATTGTCGTAGCTCTTACGAACTCTCTAGATAATCCTTTGGTAAAAGGATCAGCCAAGTTTTTACTTGACTTTACATACATAATGGTAATTACTCCATCTTGTACCAATTATCTTACAAACTCATGTCTTAGACTTATGTGTCTAGACTTGCCATTGTAAGTACTACTGTAAGCTCGTGACAGAGTAGCCTCACTATCACAGCGAATAGATATTGGTGGCATTGGATTAGACCACAATTTAATGTCCAACAATAAATTTCTAATCCATTCGGTCTCCTTATCGGTTGCCGCTAATGCTATGAATTCAGATTCCATAGTCGAATGGGATATACAAGTTTGTTTCTTAGATGCCCATGAAATGGCACCCCCACCAAGGAGAAATACCCAACCCGAAGTAGATCTATTATCTCCTTGACTAGTAATCCAACTAGCATCAGTATATCCCTCAAGTACAGCCGGAAAGCTATTATAGTATATTCCCAATCCTTTGGTCTTCTTGAGATATCCAAAGACTCTTCCTATTGCTTTCCAGTGTTCTCCACTTGGATTACTTGTAAATTGACTCAATTTGCACACAGCAAAAGTAATGTCTGGTCTAGTACAATGCATAAGATACATTAAGGTACCTATAGCACTAGCATATACAAATTGTGCAACTTCTCTACCAGAATTCTCAGATAATTTAACACTTGAGTCAAATGGTGTGTTAAATTCTTTTAAGGCAAGATGTTTGTACTTTAGAAACATCTTATCAACATAATGCTCATGACATAATGCATAACCCTCACTATGTTTTATTACTTTTATACCTAAAATAGTATCAACTTCTTCAAGATCTTTTATCTTAAAATTTGAAGCCAGATACTTCTTGGTTTCAAGTATTCTAACTATGTTTGTACCTATGATGAGCATGTCATCAACATACAAACATACAATTACACCATATTCTTTAGTGAACTTAGAGTAAATGCATTTATCAGCACCATTGTGTCTAAAACCATGAGCTAAAATGCATAAATCAAATTTATGATGCCATTGTTTAGGTGCTTGCTTTAAACCATACAATGATTTTGTTAACTTGCACACTTTTCTTTCATTTCCAGGAATGATAAATCCTTCAGGTTGATCCATATACACTTCTTCATCTATATCACCATTTAAAAATGCGATTTTAACATCCATCTGATGAATATGTAGGTGATAAATAGAAGCCAAAGCCATAAGAATTCTTATAGAAATAGTTCTGGCCACAGGTGCATATTTGTCAAAATAATCAATACCTTCCTTTTGTCTAAAACCTTTGGCTACCAGTCTTGCTTTAAAAGTTTGCACTGAATTGTCAGTATTGTACTTACGTCTAAAGACCCATTTGCAGCCAATAGATTTTGAACCCGGTAGTAAATCAGCTAATCTCCAAGTGCCATTAGACATTAGTGAATCCATCTCATCATTGATGGCTTCCTTCCAAAATGCAGCATCTCTAGAAGTAATAGCCTCAGCAAAGATTTTAGGGTCAGCCTCTATACTAAATGCCATAGGCATTTTGTATGTTACATTTTCTCTATCTCCTTCTACTAAGAAAATAATAGATTGAGATGAGATATGGTCTTGATCCAAGCTTTTTTCTTTTCTCACTCGTTTACTCTTTCTAGGCTTTTCGTTAAGAGTCGTATGTCTTTTGACATTGTTTGGTTGCTCTATTCCTAGATTAAGATTAGATTTTGAACTTTCAGTCCCTGCACTCCCAGAATCCCCATGAAATTTTTGTTCAAAAAATTCCACATCACGAGATTCTACAATTGTGTTAGACTCAATATCGAGAAGTCTATAGGCTTTGCTATGCTCGGCATATCCAACAAAAATACTTTTCATTGCCCGAGGACCTAACTTAGCCCTCTTAGGGTCTGGAACCCTATAATAAGCCAAACACCCCTACACTTTTAGGTATGTCAAATTAGGCTTTCGCCCTTTCCATAACTCATATGGACTGAGATTAGTTTTCCTAGAAATAATACGATTATGTAAGAAACAAGCAGTATGTAAAGCTTCACCTCATAAATTTAAAGGTGCATTTGCATGTACGATCATACAATTTACCATTTTTACCAAAGTACGATTCTTTCTTTCGGCCAAACCATTTTACCGTGGTGTGTAAGGTGCAAATTTTTGATGTATAATACCATGCAATTCACAAAAATTATCGAACTCATGAGAAAAATATTCTGTATCTCTGTCACTTCTTAAGACTTTAATTTTCTTATTTAGTTGATTTTCAACTTCATTTTTGTAAATCTGAAACTTACTGAAAACTTCATCTTTTGATTTCATAAGATAAACAAAAGTATATTTAGAAAAATCGTCTATAAAAATGACGAAGTACTTTTTCCCACCACAAGTTAAATTTCCATTCAATTCACATACACACCAATTCCAAAATTTCAGAATTTCTTTTAACACCAGGAAATGATTTCTTTGCCATTTTAGACTTAGCACAAATTTCACATTTATCACAAACAGAATCATGATAATTTATTAAACCATATCGACTCATATTTTTTATCGATCTGAAATTTAAATGTGCTAATCTACTGTGCCATAAAAAAAAGACTCAACAATATAAGTAGAAGCTGTGTCATTCTCATTAATACTTAGTTTAAACATTCCGTTACAACCATAGCCTTCTCCAACAAACATCTCGTTCTTAGTTAAGATTAACTTATCGGATTCAAAAACAACTCGAAAGCCTCTCTTACAAACGAGATCAACAGAAACTAAATTCTTCCTCATATCAGGAACATGAAAAACATTCAAAAGAGTCAGCGTCTTTCCAGATGTAAAATTCAATTCTACACTTCCCTTTCCAGCAACCTTGGCACGATCATGGTTTCCCATTTGCACCTCTTGGTCATCTATCTTTTCATATGTCTTGAACAGCGATTTGTCCTTGCACACATGAATCGTGGCCCCAGAATCAAACCACCATCCAGAAGAGGTATCTGCCATATTGATTTTAGTCACCATTGTCACAAGAGATTCTTCCACTGCATTTGCAGATGCTTTTTGCTACATGAAGTGACATTCTTTTGCATGATGACCCTTCTTGCCACAGTTGTAGCACTTATCATTCTTCTTCTTGTTGTTTCTCTTTCTTTTATTGTTAGGGCGATTAGCACTATTACCATTACCAGGTTGAACATTGTGAACATTAGACTTAAACGAGTTTTCTCCCCTTTTATCTCTAATGCGTTGTTCCTCTTCAATACGAAGATATTTCTGAATCTGTTCAAGGGAGAAGTCTTTTGTCTTATGCAAAAGCTTTTTCTATAATCTTTTCAAGATGGGGGCAATTTTGCAATAATCGCACCAACTTGGAAAGGTTCAGGAAGTCTAATGTTCATAGCATTGATATTGTTAACAATCATTTGCAAATCATGAATCTGGTCTAATATCGGTTTGATGTCAGTCATACAAAAATCAAAGTATTCAGCGATCAAAAACTTGTTTGTACCTTGCTCTTAGACTTTATACTTGAATTCTAGTGCATTCCAGATTTCTGAAGCAGTATTTGATTCTTTGTAGAAATCAAATAAGCGATCTGACAGTCCATTCTAGATGTGACCACGACAAAGCAGTGCATCCTCAGCGCGTTTAAGCCTTGCTTCTTTGAATTTGTCAATTCCAGATTCAGGAGGTTATGGAATGGCTTCAAGATTCTGGTCCAGAATGTAATATAACTTCAGCATTGTCAGAAGAAAAACCATCTTGTCCTTCCAGCGACTAAAATTATTTCCATCAAACTGATCGAGTTTCATAAAGTCCTGGTTGATCATCTTCATAGTTGTGTTCTTCACTGCCTCCATTCTTCAAAATTACGTTCTAAAATTGTTGAAAAAATTATTGACAGAACACTTCGAGGCGTATCTAAAGACACTATCTTTAGAACGTAATTTGCCCCCACTACTAAAGTTTGCTGTAGGGTTCTGGCAAAATTATTCCCATGATACAACGAAACTTTTTCTTGAAGAACAGCAACTAGCAAAAGTTGATGATCTTACACGAAATCCTACTTAACAGAGAAAATAGGATTTTTTTAATTGAGAGATCAAATCTGTGTATTTTGAAAAATGGATTTGTGTTTTTTTAAAAAGACTGAAAGGTGTCCTTTTGAAAAAATACATCTTTTCAGAAAATCTTTTCAAAAAACAATTATTTAAAGAATAATACATTTTCGGAAATAAGGCACCTTTTGAGAAATAACCGAATTTTATTATTTATTAAATTAATCTGTTTAATCAATTTAACATAAATCGTTAATCAGACAACTCAAAATAAAAAGATCAAACGGTCTTTAATAAACCGCGCGATGCGTGCAAAGGCGTGCGCGAAAATCTGCGCGGGGTGCACGGTGCGCAATCGTAGATTCACCCACACATGTGCCTAACTCACACTCTTACTATACACCACAGCTTAACCAATCAAATCTTAACAAAATATTTCTATATATAAACTCAAAAACTAATTACTTCCCAACTAATGTGAAACAAAACACACACCTTTTATACAATTAAAAAAGAGCTTGCCTCAACAATTCCCCACTTTAATTGTATAAAAGCAAAAAAGAAAAGAAAACTCTCAATTAAAAGATAAAAAAGAAAAAAAATTATTATTATGAATACAAGAAGGTGTTTTACAATTTAAACCTCCAATTAGTGCAAGTACATCAAAATTCAAACAGAGTCATTGGTGGCCTAAGTTTTAAACAAAGTACTCTTAATCGTAAAACTGGACATACCATACACATAATAATATGCTGTTTACAAAGATTTCAAACAACTACTTTAGTACTATTATGATCATGCGCTAACTCCTGATTTCATGAACTAGTTACTTCTAAAGAGCAACCAAATCTTAACAAAATATTTCTATATATAAATTCAAAAACTAGTTACTTCTCTATCAATGTGGGACAAAACCTACACTTTTTATACAATTAAAAAAGAGTTTGAAAAATCAAGCCTAATGAAGAGAGACAAAATGAAGTTAAAAAATAAAAAATCGATTTTGTTCTTTGCTTATATACTTAAAAGGTATAATTAAATTTTATATGGGCACAAATAATTAATATAAAATATAAAATATAAGCAAATTAAAAATATTTTTATATTTTTGTGAGGCATAAATATATTAATAAAAGAAAATATAAAAGTACTATAAGTGTTTTTATATTTTTAATGGAAATACAAGCCTAACTAGTGTTAGGTTGTCTTCTTTCCTAAATAATGTATAACAAAACTATAAAAGTAATAGTAAAACTTTTAGTGGGGACATTGGCCCATTAGACCTTAATTGACTTTACCCCCTTACACTAACATGATGCGTGTCAATTAATAAAAAAAAGCTATTTAGTTAAAAAAATTGAATATTGACGTGATATGCCTAATTAATATTGCATATTGTGTATTTATAATTTTGAAAAAATAATTTTATATTATACAAATAATAATTATTTCATGTCAGCGTGATTCAATGCCCCCTTATACTAACATGACAAGTAGCAATTAATAAAAAAAACTATTTCGTTAAAAGAATTTGAATATTGACGGAATATGCCTAATTAATATTGCATATTATGTATTAATAATTTTGAAAAAATAATTTTATATTATACGAATAACAATTATTTCATGTCTGTGTGATTCTACGTGAAAGAACATATCATAAATATATTAGTTGGGCATGTCATATAGCATGTTAACGTAATATTTCTAATTTACTAAATTATTTTTTCTTATAATCAGGGATGTTATGGTTTCGTCGTAACCAGGAGTACAATTAAGTTTTTCACTTTTTAAAAATTTTAAACTAAATAAGTGAAAATTTTATTTGATTAAAAAATGAATCTAAACCAACATTTAAAAAAAATAGTTTAACAGTTAATTTTTATGACTTTTAAGTAAAAAGAGTAAAAGGGCGGCACACCTATTTGGGATCATTTAAAAGGTGGTTTTTTTTTATTAAAAAATTAGCTTTTAAATCATATTATTTGTTTTTTCAGAAAAGTTAATTTTATCTCATTTTCTAAGAAAAAAAACTTACATATATCCCAAACACATTAATTTTTTAAAAAATAAAATTACTATAATAATCTCAATTAAAAAAATCAACTATTCTCACAAAAATTTCAAAAAAAATCGTGCTAATATATTAAATACTACAACTTAAAAAGAAAAAATAAAAATATTTTAGACATTTTAATAAAAAAAAAGTTACTACATAAAATTATCCTAAATATTCTAACTTTTTTTTAAATTTTTTTTAAAAAATTAAATTTTTTAAAAATCAATTTTTTTAGAATTTCCAAAGAGAGCCGAGGCAACATGTACATGTGTAGGCGTCCGTGGCTTCTTTATTTTGGAGTTTTACATTTTTAAAAAAAAAAAAAAAGAGAAATCAAATTTAAACTGTTAAAAAAAATAATATTTTTTCTTTTAAAAAAATCTACTACTATTCTAATAAACTTGAAACCGATTATAAAAAATAACAATAGTATTCTGAATAAGAAAATTAATTCTCTTCTTAAAAAGTAAAAAATAAAAAATAAAAAATAAAAGAGACATTCTAAGGCCCCAATTGGCAATTAACTTAAAAGTTTGTTTTTTTGCTTTTTTACATTTTTAGTCAAAAAGCTAAATTAGATTCAAAGTAATTGTTTGGTAACTTAGGTTTTAACTAACTTTTTTTAAGTTATTTGTTTGGGTAAAAAATACGTTTTTTTGCTTTTTTCTCAAAGTGGATAATTTTACTCTTATATGTATTTGACTAGATATTACCCGTGCCTAAAGGCACTTCAAAATTCTTAATATGTTATTTTTATTAACAATTTCTTATTTTAAATTTTTTTTTACCAAATAGATGAAATTAATTTTTTAACATGTTAACTAAAAAAGTTATTAAAAAAAGACTATTAACTAGGGCCTAAATATATTAAGCGGGAACAAAAATAGCTGCTTAGGCACGAATAAAAAATATTTCAAGGACACTATATAAAACATGCTTATCTATTTAATAATATAATAAATAAAATAATATTAATTTATTTTTATTAAGTAGATAAAAAAATCAAAAAAATAACTACCTAAATGTATATCAAACATGTTTATCTAATAAAAAAAAATGTATATGAAGCATTTACAAAGTACATTTTCGGTAGATGCAAAACTTGCTCTCGAAGCAATGATGGTGTGGAATCGTTGCACTAGGTGTTTGGGTTTATAGAATGAAAAGGTCCTTAAAAAAATTAATAAATAAATCATAACTATTGATTGAGTGTGGAGGTAGGATAACTCTTGAATGTACCATGGAATACATGTCACATCAGTTAAACTAACTGATTATATAGATGTTAAATCAAAAGATATTGGTTATGAATTATGTGATTTTTGGTAATTAATTTTTATGGTTAAATTTATGAATTTGTGTGGTTATTGATTTATAAATTTGTGTGGTTGTTAATTTTTGGACTTTTGTGGTTTTTTAGTTATGAATTTGTATAGTTTAGTTATGAATTTGTGTGATAAAACTTACATAATACATACCAAATGAGGTTTTGGTTTATAACTCTTTCTGTCCCTAAACTTGTGTTGGAATCTCATGGAAGAAGTTTGAATATCAGATTAACTTTCTAACTCCCTAATTTTCCATTCAAAGAGACTCATTTAGTGCTATTGTAGGTGTAACTCATATTGAATTCACTAGCTAAATTATTTAATTTTGTTCTTATTAACAGGTATTGTGAGTCTGTAATGGTGTAACTCATAGATCTTGTTCTATACCAGGGTATCGAATTTCTGAAATATAAAATGGGGATACCCTTTTCCTGTCAATTTGCCGATCTCGATGGTCTGGACAGATGGTTTTAGGCCTTTCTAGTTAGATCAAAGAGCTTTGATGGAATGGTGTTGTTAGGAATTTATTTATATTATTAAGCATATTAAATTTTATATATTTTTGCGGCAATTCAGGTTGGACAAGTATTGTAAAACTCCTAGTTGGTTTAGGATTCTTGTGGTTGGATAACTATAGAACTCCTAAGTTATTTGATTTAATTAAGTCATTTAATTGAGTTGTAAGTCTTAGTTAGATTATGAGTCTTTTATTAGAATATTATTCAGGCTAAAAAACTAAAGTACAATAGAAGAAGCCAAGAGTGCAAGTCAATGAAGCAGGTTCGTGCAAGAGCATAAAGCAGTCTAGCACATGACTGCTTGAGCAGTCCCAAGTGCGTTCGAGCAGACCCCAGGTAGTCTTAATTCAATTAAAACTTCAATTGCCTAGTTTTGAGACCTATAAATAGGATCATAGGCCAACCACGAAAATCAACTTCTGCACTTCAATAATTAGAGATTTTAAAGCAGATTAGAAGTTATTTTCGAGTTTTAAAAATTCTAAGAATGTTCGTGTTCAACTTAAAAGGCGTTTTACGTTTACCGACGGAGAATTCTACCGGTGTAAAAGTATTGAGGATTCAATACTTGTAATGTTTTGAGAATTCGATGTTGCAGTGATCAAGCGGGGAATGGTACACGTGGATTCGGTAAGATAACTTAAGGCGTTTAGATTAAGAATTCGATCAAAATCTATAAGTGGGTGTCTTGTAACTGTTCAATTGGTTAGTGTTTGATTTACCTGGACTAGAATTAGTCCCGTGGTTTTTTACCCAAGTTGAGTTTTCCACGTAAAAAATCTCGTGTGTTGAGTTTGGATGTTTGATTCTTTACTTCTCGCATTCCACGACATAGATTGATTTAAAACGTAAAAAGAATAATTTTTTAA
>JAULJZ010000022.1:5612744-5631230 GCA_032270985.1 Heliamphora pulchella | reverse complement strand
GAGCAATCTCATATGGACAATCCCACGACAGTTCCATTGGACAACCAATCAGCACTCAAAGCTTCATCTTCTTCATCATCCTCTGCTTCGGAGCTCAATCTTCCTCCGACAATGTCACGAACGAACTTTTCTCTAGAACCCACAACCCCATCTCGCCACATCGACCGAATGGTGGGAATGGGTTACCACCCCTCGCCGTCCCGCACCATCTACAGCGACCGCTTCATTCCCAGCCGATCCAGCTCCAATTTCGCGCTTTTCGACATCTCGCCAGTTTCGACCTCGCCGTCCGAGGGCCGCGAGGACACGTCCAGGGCCTACACAGCGTTGTTGCGGACCGCATTGTTCGGTCCCGACGCCGGGATTGTTCCTCCGGCGACCCCCGACAAGGGGGTCGGAATGAATGGCCGGAATTTTCCGATGAGCCCGCCGAGTCGGAATATTTTCCGGTACAAGACTGAGACCCGGCAGTCACTGCACTCGCTGTGGCCTTTTGGGTTCGATGAGCAATTGCCTGGCGTTACTCATAGCCCAGTTAAGGCTCTGAGAAAGGTTCCGAGGTCGCCTTATAAGGTGAATTACTGGTTCTTCACTTCGATTCTGTGATTTGAGTGTGGTCGTATTTTGTGTGTTTCTGTTTCTTGGGCTTTGAATTTATGGAGTTTGGTTGTTTCTCTTGTTAGGTTTTGGATGCACCTGCTTTGCAAGATGATTTCTATCTGAATCTTGTCGATTGGTCTTCGCATAATGTATTGGCTGTTGGTTTGGGTAATTGTGTTTATCTATGGAATGCGTGTAGTAGCAAGGTGAGTTCTTGCTTCCCGTCACCTTTATCTTTTGTTTTCAACTCTAAACTACCCATTTTTTGTGTGTATTTTACTTTTTTTTCTTTCTGTATTCAGTATTTTCAGATGACTGACATGGGTTCTGATAATCTATTCAGGTGACAAAGTTGTGTGACTTGGGAATTGATGACAGTGTCTGTTCTGTTGGTTGGGCTCACCGTGGAACGCATCTTGCTGTTGGTACTAGCAATGGAAAACTTCAGGTGTGCTCGTCATTTGTTTTTCACGTCAAAAGTGGCTTTGTAAAGTCGGAGGAATGCTAGTTGGTTGAATAATTTAAGCTTTAGATACTTACCAAAAAGATGTAATTTGAGATTTAGGCTGTTCATTTTGTTCCAAATGTTGTAGGAACTTCAACAAGCGTGTTGTGCATAATGTAGAATGTCAATTGGCCCTAACAACTTTAGGCTATGTTTGGTTTATTGTCAAACAATCCATTCCAATGTTTGGTTAGCCAAAAAAGTGATAGAATGTCAAATTAAAAAATAACCCTATTCCTCCATTTAATGAAATGAGAATTCCAACACAGATATCTACCAAGGAATTGCCATTCCATTCTAAGAGCAGTGGATTAGGTCTTAACTAAGCCTTCTCAGCATATGTGGTCAACCGCTTGAATCTTTTTATCCTTTTTTGCTCTAAATGGGATGATGGACCACTTGAATCTCATTTGGCCTTAATGTTGGCTTAGGTCTTTAACTAACTATTCGATGGCCACCAATAGCAACAGATTTGCAGGACTGAATGTTACTACTGCTGATAGATGAATCTTACCTCGATAACCTGCAGGTATCTATTTTCATTCTACCTTGTAAATGTATGAGTGAAAGCACAGCGGAGGCACCTTGCTGGTTGGAACAAAATAAATTGTCAAATGCCCCTTTGCTTATTTTAGACCAAATCCACTATATGATCTATATGCTTCATTGCTTCTGCTAGTTGCACAAGTGTGAGGTACTCCCTTAATTAAATATGCACAAGACCTATATCCTTTTTGCAAATGGTTCAGCGCTTGTATTGTTACAACGTAATCAAATCACAAATTTTCATATATACTCAAGCAGAGATGTAACTAGATCTATGGGCCTCATCTTATTGTTGCATTTAAGCCATGATGTATGTCCTCATCATGTTAAACCCGTGGGCCTTTTGGTGGCTTATTAGCCCCATGATTTTACATATTTTAATTGCATTTGGATTCTACAAATTATTGATAAATCAATCAGGGATACGGTTCATCTAATAAAATTTAAGTTGAGAAAGAATTCTTTTAAAATAAGAGAAAAATCGTTGATGGATAGGAATCTTTCTAAAAGTTATCTTATGGACCCTCTTCTCTCCTTTATAAAAGAAAGAATAACCATCTTTACAGAGTATATGTTTTCCATCAGTTATAATATATGGTTATTCTGAAAGGTTAGAGACATAGCGAAGAAGGTGTGCTAAGAATTAAGGATTTCAAGTAAGGGTTTCATTTATTCGATTAATTAAATACCAATGGCCGCCAAAGGTACATTCTTAATGTTTAATATTTTTTAAAAAATGTATTAGATTCAAGATCATGTATTTAAATATTCCGCATTATATTATTATGGAAAAGAATAGCATTTTATCCAACACATCACCGTTGTCTGAGATATCTTACCTGCCTACGGGGTTGGTCAGGAAACTGTCAAACCCAAAATTTTTAATATTGGCCGTGGTTCGAGACCTTGTGACTGCATGCCAACATGCTATATTTAAGCATAAAATTGAGTAGCATATTTACCTAATTTCCTCTTGTTTAAATGTATTGAGATCTTGAACAGCTACTATGACAATATAAGATTTTTCCTCTGTAATTTTCTTATAATGTATTTGAGTGATGTGTATTTGAGTGATGCTTCTACCTTGTTGCATGTAGATTTGGGATGCCTCCCGCTGTCGGAGGGTGAGAACTATGGAGGGCCACAGATCACGTGTTGGGGCCCTAGCGTGGAGTTCATCCCTGTTGTCTTCAGGAAGCCGGGACAAGAGTATTCTTCAACGAGACATACGTTCTCAGGATGATTTTGTTAGTAAGCTGACTGGACACAAGTCAGAGGTTAGACTTTCATCTTTATTCATCTAGGTTGAACGCATTGGTTCAATGAATTCCAGTTTTATGTGATCATATGTGCTTTATTCATTTAATGTCACTGCTAATTGTCTTTTCCAGTAGTTTTTTACTGGATTCTTTTTTTTTTCCTTACTAATTCACCTAAGCCTGAATATCAACTGGTTGTGGCTTAGGTTTGTGGACTAAAGTGGTCTTACGATAATCGTGAGTTGGCTTCTGGGGGAAATGATAATCGAGTATGTAGTCTTATTCTTGTTTAAATCTTACTAATCTTGGTGCTTGGTACTCATACTTGCATTCCTGAATAATTTATTGTTTCTAATAACTACTAATTTGAAATATCCTGTATTTGGCAGCTTTTTGTATGGAATCAGCATTCAACACAACCTGTGCTAAAATACTGTGAACATACGGCTGCTGTAAAAGCAATTGCATGGTCCCCTCATCTTCATGGGCTTCTTGCTTCTGGAGGTGGTACTGCTGACCGATGCATTCGTTTCTGGAGCACATCGACTAACACGCATCTAAGCTGCATGGACACCGGCAGCCAGGTGATTTCATCTCCTCCCTTGGTAGAGTGATTTGATTCATGTTCTGTAAAGGAATTAAAAATTTGTATTTCCGACACATAGTTGTTGCTATGATGTTACATTGGACTCTTCAATCCCCAGAGAGTACCCATGTCCAAGATAACGCCATAGGGGATATATGTCCGACACTTATGCCCCAATTGGACACTTAGATCCCTTAATTCTTAAAAATGTCTGAAGGAAAAGAATCTCACATTGATAGGAAAGAAAATTTTCTAGCCTGCCACATGAATGGAAGATAAAAATCCATTTTCTTCCCTTAGATCCCATTTATTTTCAAGTGTATCTTTTGATGGTTATACTGGAGTATGTTTGATCCTAGAACAGTTTAAATGCTGTGAGGTGAGGTCTCCTATGTCTAATCTTTTGAAGAGTTGTATATGGGGCCAACACTTGGGATCCGTGATCCGTACACAATTGCAGTCAATAAATTATTTAGGTTCATACCTCACTGAGAGGTAATTGGTAAATCCATGAAGTTAGAGGAATTACCAAATTTTATAGATTATTACTGAGTTTTGTATAAGTTTGCGCCAAAATGAAAGTCATCATCATGCATTGTTTTCTTCATTTAGGGTGTTGGGAGGGATAGAGTAAGGTCCATATCTAAACGTTTGCTTTTATTTCCATGTAGTCGCTGCCTTCAAACTCAGATGCGATGTCTCACACTTGTTAGCTTTAGACCATTTCTAGCAGATCATGCTATTTTAATTGTGTCTGCTTAATTATTTGTGATTACAATGTCTTTAATACTTACAATTAAGATTTTCATTGCGATAATTAATATCTTGAATTTGAATTTCTAAACTTCATCATACACTAAGTACAAAGAGGGCAAGGTTGATCAGTTAATGTGTTCTCTATGCTTTCAAATTGTACTATGAGTTAAAACTATTTGTATATAATAGTTTGTATTTTAAAAAATTAGTTCATTAATTTAATTAAAGTTATATAAATAAAAATAATAATGTAGCTTTTGTGGGCAATATAATAAATTTAATGAAGTCAATGGTCAATTTTTCATCGCGCTAAACTTTGACAGTCCGCTTCTATTGCGGCAAATTGTTAGAATGCCAAATTTTATCATTAAGATAATTATGGAAGGACTATTAGAGATGCTCTTAGTTTTACCTCTGAGACAAGCAATGCCCCTAAGTTGTGGGGATGTTCAAAATTATGTTTAAATGAAGCAGAAAAACTTCATTTGCTTCAAGGGGTGGATAGTACTAATGGTTCCATGGAACAGGATACGATGCTAGATTGAGGTAGTTTACAGGAAGAATAGATAAACTGAAACAGAGAGTGATCCCCTTTTTACAGAAGTGAGGTGGGGGGAACGAGGATTGATGTTTACATAAACTAAGAAAAAGGTAAAACAACAATCATCTTTTCTGTGGGATATCTCCTACTTGTATTTCCTTACTGGGTGATGTAGAACAAATGGCACATGATTTCTTAGAGCAATTAGATCGGGAGAGGTCGAAGAAGAAATTGAGGGATTGACAATATTTCGTTTATGGAAACGATTAGTTTTTAGAAATTATCTTTAGGAATTATTTTCTCTTTGGCATGTTGCTATTTTTTTTATTTCCTTTTATTATGATCCTTGATTTGCAAGTAATTAGATAAGTTAGGAATTGTTCCTTTTTCGAATTAGGAATTGTTCCTTATCTGAATTAGGAATTGTTTGGCATTATTGAAACTAGTAGCTTATAAATAGTAGCTTATAGCAGGTGTTGTGAGTGTTTGATAAAGATTGTAGCTTGTAGTTAAAATAGAAGGAAACATAGTTATAATTTGTAGTAGAAGTTGTGAATGTTTGGAATTGATTGTAACTTATAGCTAAAATTAGTAGTTGGAAGCTAAAAGCTATTAGCAGTAGCTTTGCCAAACACCCCGAATAAATAGGAGTGTATGCCAAAAGGCTATTCAACTTTTGATCAATGATATTCATGATTGGTTCTCTTTACCTTTGAGGATTTAAGGTTTCTTGTGGATTCGAGTGTTGATCTCGTTTGCTAGAACGCTATCTAGTGTTTCGTGATATTTTCGCAGCGTCACTGAGCGACATTTATGGGATCATACATGATGGTTGCCTACAATCACGCAATTAATAACTTAGAAGCTTGTCAAGCAAGACAGGTGTAAGTGGATCTTCTTCTTATATGAAGTGGCTAGATATATGTGGAATTCCTTTTGGATTTGTTTGGCATGGCTTGGTCTTTCCATTCCCAAGAACAGTGGCTGATTTGAGTTTTGAGGTGGTGAATTTTGGGGGAGAGGTACCATCACTGTCTAGAGGATATAGAAGGATATAGAAGAACCTACTTAGAGGGTGATTGGTTGAGAAGTTCATTTTCCTCAATCGAGGAGTTTAGGGTTGCTTCGCGTAAAAGATTGTTATAAATTTATGCAAGCAGAATGCTAGTTCAATGGGTGAGGTTAAAGGATTGTTAAAAGATTGCTACGCTTAAAAGATTGTTATAAATTTAACCTTTTATTGAAGAGTGAGCGAAGAAAGCAAGAAAATTAACCACAATTATCTTTTGTATTTCTATGGTATTGTCTGGACCAAGTAACCAACTGATCCAACTCAATCCAGTTCGAACATATTGGTCTATTTGGTTGAGTGGTTTGGTTGGATTTGGATTGGGTGGAAGGAAATTATAAACCAAATAACTGAATTGGTTTATCATTTTAACTACTTTTATTGGATTAGAAACCGAATCAATTCAATATTCAAAAACACATACATATATAATAGAAGTGTTCTGCCTGCTTTTCACATTCACAGAAGATATTCTAATGACCTATTACATTCATTTCTCATCTCACTCCTCCCTTTCTTTCTTGGTTTTCATCTCCTGAATCCTCCTCTATTTCTCTCTCACATTCTCTCATCTCTCTCTTATCTCTGGCTCTTACCTCTCTCCAGCATCTCTCTTCTACTTTTGGCATCTCTCTCCAACATGAATCTTGCCTCTTGCACAGTTTGATATGCTGCGACATCTCGACACGTGGTCTCCATTCTGTAATCATTATGTGCAATATCATTGTGTGCGAACTGTTGAAAGAGCTGTCAAACGAGGAGGACTTTACCATCTCCCCACCTCCTAGCTACCCCTAAAACCTTTCCCCTGCTCTCCAAATCCCCTATCCCCTCCTGATTCCTCCCTTCTTCCTTTACTTTTTGATTTGTTCGTTTGAATGTTTTTTTACTAGTATTCTCTGGAAAAATGAATTATTGTTTATAACAATTACAAATGTTCAATGTTGCTCTAGTTTTTGCTATAATTATTAACTTTATTTTTTAGATTTTCTTTATGTTGTAGTTATATCTTGACAATACAAACTGCAACCTATTGATTTTAACTTGTGCTTTCTTGTCAAACTGACTAATCCAACCAAATTGAACTGATCACTGTTGGTTGGTTTAATTAGTTTCACTCCCTGTAAGGATTGACTACACAAGTGCACTTGCAGTTACTTTAGATGGGTGCAAAGGGTCGCACATTTTAGTAACCTGATTTGACTATGTAGGATTACATTAGTGTTACTTCTTCCTTTTTCTTTTCTTTTCTTTTTTCTTTTTTGATAAAGTTATTAAGGATTTTGGAAAAAAGATGCCAAAGAGGCATCCTAAATCCAACCTCCCCTTCACTCAACAACTCAAAAAATACTAATTTGCTTGTATAAGAATTAAAAAAAAGAAAAACTCTCTTTGTTCTGAGGATTTCCTATGCCCTTACTGTCCACATACACCACATTAAGAAAACAGGTAGCCCGATTCGAGGCATATCCCTGCCTTAATTTTTTTTTGGAGTAAATATTTTGGGCTAGCTTCCACTAATCTCTATGGTTTAGATTATTGGGATACCCCATATGCTCAATTTTACATTTTAAAAACACCATTTCAGATCTCTTTCTTTCTCTATCATGTCCATATGGATGTGTTCGCGCTATATTTATCTAGCTGTACTAGTTGGCAGGTATGTAATCTTGTGTGGTCTAAAAATGTCAACGAACTTGTCAGCACCCATGGATACTCCCAGAATCAAATAATAGTTTGGAGATATCCTGCAATGTCAAAGGTATGAATGTTTAAGCATGATATATAAT
Organism: Heliamphora pulchella; assembly: GCA_032270985.1. Lineage (NCBI taxonomy): Eukaryota > Viridiplantae > Streptophyta > Magnoliopsida > Ericales > Sarraceniaceae > Heliamphora > Heliamphora pulchella. The sequence continues at coordinate 5,623,578 of JAULJZ010000022.1, read as the reverse complement.
TGCTATAGAAAAAAAAAAAGAGAAATCTCATAAATAATTGGTTTGAATTTTTAATGCAGTTAGCAACACTTACTGGGCATACATATAGAGTTCTTTACCTTGCAATCTCACCAGATGGACAGGTAACTTAATAGACCTTGGTTATCTATCTATTCCTTTTAACAAAAATATGATGCTTGTACATCTGCCCCCTTTTCTTCTTTTTATAAGTCTTTTTATTTCTTTTTGACCATTCTTATTCCCGATATATAATTGTTGTTGCAGACGATTGTCACTGGAGCAGGAGATGAAACACTTAGGTTCTGGAATGTATTCCCTTCACCGAAATCTCAAGTAAGTAATTCGTTAGGTCACTACTATTAATTGGAAACCTATACTCTGTTACGACGAATTTTCTTATTGAAAGAAATAGACTAGTTATACTTTCATAGATATTGATCAAATGTTCCGGCATGTGTCCCTGTCGGTTGGAATATACAAAATTGTTTGGGCATGCCCATAGGAAGGGCACACCTACCAAGACATAAATGAGGTAAATCACGAAGATCCATTTTTTAAACTCTGATCGAGCACTCCCTGCTGTATGATGTATTGCTGGTGGACCCTCAGTGACAGACCCAAGGGAGGGAGGACGGCAGGTGCAGCTGCTACTCCTGATGTTTTTCAAAAAAGCCATTATTATAGTATTAGTCTCAAATATTTAAAAATTATATAGGTTTGCTACATAGGATCTTTTCGAAATTCTAAAACCTGCTGTCTAATATCTTTTGAATGCCATTCGCTGTCATGGCAGAAAACGAACAACGAACAACGAAAACAATAACACAATCACGCAAAAATATAAGATTTATGTGATTCACCCAAATCTAAATGTTATGTCTTCGGAGTTGCGACGATTTCACTATGAAGGGAGGCTCAGAAATAGTGAATATATATACTCAAAACTAGGTGATAAGGGAAAACTGGGTCCAGGGTGGCCTGAGTCTCTACTCAATGGACTAAGTCGCACCAAAAACCCATTAAAACCCGCAACCCCTCTGAAGTAGGTTGGGTTATGGGTTAGGCCAACATAATGGGGCTCCACACACCTAACATTCACCTCCCTTGATTAAAAGTCCGTGTCCATCCATGAATTGGTGGTGTGAACAGAATAAATTTTTCGAGATGTGTAGGGATCCCCTACGGTTTATGTAATCTTAGTACTCCCTCCATATTTTTTGTTCTTCCTGAATCTTGAGTACCTTCTTATATCGATGGAACTGTGAATGCAGAACACTGACAGTGAAATTGGAGCGTCATCTCTTGGAAGAACCCAGATACGGTGATCCCTGCAAGCCTTTCTTCTGTTTCTTGACCTGCCCGCATCTACAGGAGCTCCTCCTGCTGTTGCAGACCTAGCAGAACATACCTTTCATCAAGAAAACAAAAACGAACGCAAAGAAAGCTTACCAGATAAATCTTGCTTGATTGACGAGCCCACACATTGCCAGAGAATTTGCAAGAAGCTAAAACGCTAGCAAACAAACGAAAAGCGATAGATTATCTCTGCATTTCCTGCATATTGGTGATTTTCTGAAATGTTTTTCTTGTCTTAAACTTGTACAGGTAGTGAGGTGTGTCATGAATCACTCGATGATATTGCATATTATGTAACTAATAGAGAGCATATCATATATATATTTAGAACATGAAGGTGCAGTGTCGGTGTGCACCTAAATGTCTTGTAAATAATTTTTTTAGTTTAATGTACACGGGTGACACACGGGTGACGATACAAAGATCCTAATCCTCTAGCACCGTGAGACTATTTGCAGGTTTACAACTTTTATTGTTTTCATATGCTGCATCATTCATCAGATCTGGTCATCAGTTCCGAGAAATTCTTTCCTGGATATAAAGTATGGAGTGTCGATTATTGAATGCATTTGATGCTTCCACCATGTTAACCCGTGCAGGGGCGTTTTTGTCTTTTCACTTCACACTATTTGGCTTAATATGAAGAGTCTGAACATTATGATGGCAAGTTGACACATTGTAGCATAATTAACCCCAACCCTAAAGCAACCTAGCAATTAAAACCATTTGTCACAGGTTAGGTAGTAAATACTCTTTAAAAATGGATGTTTTGTTTATTTTTAGAATTAAAATTCACAAGTTTGATTCAATTAAGTTAATATTAACATTTAGTTAATTTAATTGTTTAAAAAAAATAATCAATTAAACAGTACTACCAAATGAAATAATATGAATAATTCAAATTATGAAAGTATATCTTTATGGTCCAACTCCAACAGACACCTATACTAAACCACATGGAAGCACATAATAATCCAACTCCTTACCCACCACCTTTACCTAATTATGGAGTTAAGTTCTCCCTACTTCCTTATTTCCTATTTTCATTTATTTTGGACGGATTTGGTTTACTTTGGTCACACTTTGATAATCAAAATTATTCACGTGTAGCTTTTAAGTTTGTAGATTATCCCTGTTAAAAAATAAAGTTTTTTGAATATTGTTTAGTATTTGACTAAATTTTACTTGTTTTTAAAAATAAATAATGCCATTTATTTATTATTCATTTTTTATTTAGTCGGACACTTAACAGCCAAAAATATATGATCCTTTCTTGAATGGGCCACAGCGTGGAACAATAAAAAAATTATTTTTACCTTTAATCATAAATAAAACTTTGATAGAAAATTTCATAGAAACAAATAAGATTCATACTCTCTTTCTTACTGATACCGATTACGAGAAATTTGAATAAAAAATAAATCTATTTGAAAAAAAACCGTTATCAACAAAAATTAGTCATTTTGTGACTTTAATAAGTCAATTTGATAGATAATCTACAAACTTCGATGAACTTAATTTTTTGCAATGATAATCTACAAACTGAATACAAAATACAATTTCAATTATCAAAATGTGATCGAATGAAGAGGAGTTTAACCCGTGGCTATAACTAAAATTTCAACGCAAATCTTCCTTGCAAAATGTCAAATCTTGGCAACTAACCAACCATCACAATCATTCCCCCTGTTGTCAATTGATTCTTGTCCACACAATTTTCTGTTCTCAAGAACAAACCAACCATACAAATCCAAAAACCATTGAAGGAATACAAGTATCCATCCACGCTAATCACATCCCAAAAAGTGCTGAGAACACGAGAATATGCTGGGGACAATTGTGAAAAATGCATTTAACAACAGCTTTCGTATCTATATACATGGACAATATTTTTCTATACCATCATGTGAGAACTATATAATCGCAATCAGAGAGGCAGTTATTTGTTGTTCTAAAGGCATAGCCATGCTTTAAACTTTTAAAAGCTACACAATCACGTGAGGTTTACCCCAAAATACAAGGACTCTCATAATTACGCCTAACTTTCAAGATTGGAAATACCACGTGACTATGTTCATAAATCACCCAATAATTTTTCCAGCTAGAGAAAAGACTCCCACAAGAGCTTCCTCCCTTAAATTTGCTGTTGTTGTGGTGGTAAGGTTTGGTGGGGCCCCATAGCCTCCCCATGAAGATCTCTTGACCAGGGGATCATGCTCACTGGAGGAAAACAGCATGTGCACTCCTCTTTGCATGGCTGTGGCATCATCTCATCAAAGTTGCTTGATGGACCTTCCTGCCTTTTGTCCTGGTGGGTCCTATTCACCCCACTGGATGGTGCTGAAGCATCCTTGAGTGGGCCCCAACATTCCACCTTGTTGAATTCTGGAATGCTGGAGTGGAAGTAAACCCAAACCAGAGCTTCCTCTAATTCTGGGTAGTTGTTGAACAATTTCCCATCTCCATGGACAAATGCTTTCAAAACCTGTTCACATTTAGAAGTTTTATGTTTTCAATATCATTAACCCATGTGACACACGTGTTGTATGTACAGTTCTAGTTATTTTAAAAACCGAGTATGTCTGCTGTAGGGCTAACCAACAATATCGTGTGGTTGGTTTTCGTAAAGCTCACTCCGGGTTTTAACTTGGCAATCCAAACGTTCATTTTGTAGACCTTAGTGTATAGGTCACCGATACAAAAAATAGAAGTTATCAAATATTATTAATTATTAAGTGACTAAATAAATCACATTTGTGAAAATAAAAATACTCGGAGTGAACCTCATGAAAGCCAACAACATGGTGTTGTTAGCTTAGAAAATAAAAAAGCCAGATGCTTATTTTAAAGGAGGATAAATCTTTGCTTTCGAAAATTAAAAGTTATAGCGATTTTGATTATGTATTAAACGTAAAATTTAAATAAAACCATAATTTCTCAATATTACTCATAGAGTTGAGAAAAGATTAAATTAGTCATACAGTAAAAATGTGATAGTTGAATGGGTATTTGGAATTTTGATGAAAAACTCCCACAACTTCAAAATGAGAAAAACACTTTTTAAAGTGATTGTCAAAGATTGAAGGATGAAATATAGGATATACCACAGGAAGTTCTTTGGAAAAGATGAAGAATCTGAGCCTGGCACACAAATCTAATAGGAAGTGACCACCACTTATGTGGCAATGAACATGGAGAGACATTTTCCCCTTAACCTTCTTCCACTCTGCAACCACTTCATCTCTCTGTAACCTATTGTACCACCCTTGTAACTGCAAGTAAAAAATTCCACATCTTCTAAAAAGTTAATTAACACTTGTTTTGAGCCCATCATGGGTATGATCAAAATAATTATAGGTTCATTCATAGTCAATAAGACACTCTATAATCACCTCTTTTCTTTTCTTTTCTTTTTTGATATACAAATCCCCTGTTTTTCTCTGTTTCCTTTTATTCGATGCAGTAAACCCAGAAAACAAACTCAGATATTTACCTAGAATTCAAAATGAATCCAGATTCAGTACCCCACGTTACGAACAGTTAAATTTGAACTATTCATTTTGAATTTTGGATAAGTTTCTTGATATATTTTATAGGTTAGTAGCATTTTTATATTTGATATGAGGTTTGATGATGAGCATTAATTACCTGGGAGTTGTTGATGGTTTGGGAGATGGCCAAAGTGAGCTTAGAGGTTATATCACTATGTGTAAGTGTGTAGGTTCTAGGAAGCTTCCCTGGATGCTTCTTCTCATCAACTCCTAAGAACAGAACCTTCAGCTTTGAAGCTTCAAAGATTGCTGGCCCAAATAACCTGGCAACCTGTTCCAATCAATCCTTTGATTCAATACATACACATATATATAGATATACAACGAGTCTCGATACGTATTTCGAAAGGGGCAAACAAGACGATGATAGAGTAAACTATTTAAAAAAACCAAGAAAACACTATAAAACTCACAACCAGAGAGGTAGGAAAAGCACAAAAACTCACTCCAACTTCTTTACTTTTTAGAAAACTGTGAGCAACGATTTCTTAAGCTTGTTAGAAGAGATAACTGTTATTTTTTTTCTACCAAGTTTAAGAGTTTATTTGTTCAAAATATTTCAATATTCCCTCCTCTAAAAACTTAACAATATATATTGGTAAGTTAAAATTCTGCATCTGTCCTTCTACCCACAAATGATGAATGTTATGCTAAACCGCACGGCTTAAAATAGAAAGAAACTTACAGGAACAAGAGATTGATGCTTCTTGATCTTGGGAATTCGTCTTCTGTAGATGAAAAGAGGCGTTTGTTGTTGTTTTTGAGGGAGAGAGAAAGGATTCCTTGGGAAAGGGAGGAAAAGAGAAGCTGTCAAAGTACCCATTGCAGTCTTCTTGAATCTCCAACTTCTCAGGAAACCCAGATAATAACAATAAATATACGGTTATGAACAGAGAGAAAAGAAAATCACAGTGAGAAAGTGAGAGAAAGTTGGGAGAAGTTAATAATAATATTTTTTCTAATGAATTTGATGATATTTGGTTGTTTTGATTTTCTGGGTCTGCTTCGCTTAGTTGGTTTTGCTGTTTGAAACGTGGAAGATTGGCCTCCATTTCACAAGAAAGAGAGGGAGAAAGAAGGAAAGTTACAATAATTCTTGGGTTTTAGTTCGGGCAAGATAATGACGGTTGCTTAACATAACAGACTGTTTAGATTGAATGATTGAGGAGCCATTTCAGTGGTTTCATGGTTTCTCGTAAAACTTTTTATTAGGTAGTCCGCGGTTCGAGTTGTTTTTTTCTTTCTTTTTTGCTGTTTTTGTACTCTCAATCCCAAAAAAAAAAAAAATTAAATGATTGGTCTATTGATTTAAAGAGAAAACAAAAGCAATTTTTAAAAGTATAAAAAATATTTTTTTGTGATTTATGTGAAAAATGTGATGGAATGAAAAGTTATGTTAGTTATTTTTTAAAATTATATTAAGGTTTTAAAATAGAGGTCATACATATAAGATTTGTGGAAAGATCGATCTCATTTTAAATTTTTATTTTTAAAATTAGATTCTATTTTATGTTATTATGCTTAATATATTTCTAAACTCTATTTGAATACAAAATAACTGAGAAATTCTTACCTTTTTTAAATTGAGAAATTTCTTCGTTTTAATAAAAATAAAAAATAAAAATCGATAAATTGTTCGTGTAACAATCAGAACATCATTTTTTGTAAAAATTATTTTAATAAAATTCACAATTAAGTTATCAGTAAAACATACAGTTAGTAAAAAAAATTCTTAGTTGGAAAAGAAAATTTCCCGGTCATTTTCTTATTTTTGACAAAAAAATCTTATACTGAAGAATTTTTCAGTTAAATATGCAAAAAACATAAAAACAAAAATTTTCGATCGTGCAAAATCCTAAATCACATCGTTGCACTTCCTCCCTTTTTACCAAAATCCTAGGCCCTCATCGCCATCGTCGTTAGTCATCACACCAGAGTCACCGTCATGCCAAAATTCTAGCACAAACTATCTCATCCTCTATTTAAGCCAGAATCACCATTACTTCTGGTGTAATGACGACCTCCGAGGTCACCGTCGCCACTAGTCGTCACACCAAAACTCTAGTATGAACTATCCTATCCTTCATTCTCGCAAGAATCACCATCACCTTTGCCTCCAATGAGATCGCATTGTCAGAGATTGATTTGTCGCTTGTCTCTCAAAACTTCTTCTTCTTCTTCTTCTCGAATTCTTTTCAGATATATTAAAACGACTTCATCTGAGAGATCATGGAGCGCATGATTGAAAACGAGAGGGGTGGTCATTAGCAACTTGTGCGGGAGCACAGCGCATGCGAGAGAGAATGAGTTGTTGGGGGTGATTTAAGGGACAAAATTGTTATACGAATATTTCATTTAAAAGGTAGAACTTAGCATTTAAAAACCTTAGTATTAGGGCTAATTTTTTTACAAACTTTCTAAAAAAGACTAATAATTAATTAATCCTAAAATTTATTTTAAAAAATTAAAAAACTTCAGAGGAATTATCACCGATACCTCCTTTTGTTGTCATGCCCAGCTATCTATAATAAATAACAACAATGCTATTATAACCATTTTATTGGAATTTATTTATCATTTTATGTGTTATTATTTTATTAGTTTATTGAGACACACCACTCATATTTATGTCTAATACACTGGTGACAGATCATTTGATAAATAAAATTTGATATAATAACAGGATTATTATAAATAAACCCAACATTATTTCAGTATTGTTGTACATTAACGATTTAAATAAATACTGAGCATTGAAGGTGAATGAAATTAAAGTTTGGAAAGGAAATGCCATTAATAAAAATTAGACCATTTTCATATAGAATATGGCAAAAAAGGCTCATGGAAGATGACTATCTTTAAAGGGTCTCGGAAGAATCTTTAAGTATCTAAAAAATTCTAGATATGTTCGAAATGTCCTGAAGAAGTCTAGAGTAACTTAAGATTATTTAGCACTTGTAAATATTCATAGAATTATATAGAACATTCTAGAATATGATTTAAAGTAGAATTTAGAGTATTTCAGTATGAATGTGGGAAGTTTCTAGAGTATGTTCTAAAACCCTCCTAACTATTAGATTGTAAACACTTGGCTTAATTCTAGCTGTCGGTTGTATCCTTAGATGCCTATTTAAGAAGGCCGCCTTATTTTACTAAAGCACCAAACAAGAAGTGTAATCTTCACTCTTTAGAGCAAGATATTCTCTTCTTTCTTGTAACACTTAGTGTTTAACTTTCATTTCTTTGACTCTTTTAGAGTTTCTTAGAAGATAAATTTACTTAGCTTTGCGAGTTGATTCAAGAGCACCTAAATGTCACATTATTGACTTAAGAAATCTAAAGTTGTGACAAAACTTCGTCTAATTATTTTGAGTCTTATGCCAGAATTTATATAGATATGATGGATGAGACTCAAGAGGTTTCATCTCTTAGCATGTTTGCGAAAATCCTCATCTTTTGACATTTCAATTTAATTTTTATATTTTTATTCTAAAATTTATTATAAAATTTCAAGAAGTGAAATTCCTGATTAAGTTTTTATAATTATGCGTTGCAATTATATCTGTTTCGATTGATAACATATTGTTGTATGTGTGCGTGTTTCTTGCATTTTGTGAACCTATATAATTATATGGATGTTATGATTTTTAGAATTTGTCTATAAATAAAAATCTTATAATTATAGTAGATTTGAGGAGAGTTAAATTCAAGGGGTAGAGATATAAGAAAAAATAGAAAAAATACCTGGGACACTGAGATAACCCTTGAGTTAAGAAACAAAATTTATTTAAAAAATTAGGTTGTGGGTATCGAATTTTGGAGTAGTTGTAGTCTCGTGGTTATACACTGGATGGTGACAGTGGATTATCTTTTACCCTCGTAAACATAAACATGTTGTGTGATACCTCATCCCACATCAGTGAGAGATAGAAATTAAGTCTGATATATAAATAAACTTTTGGACTACTACTAATAATTTGAATTTAAGAATTTTAAGCCGCATTGTTAAACTTTTTATTTAAGTTATTGAGGCATTGGTCTACTTAGATCGTTATAAATAGTATTAGAGTCAACTATAGTTCTTATATAAGATTCAGTAACATGTGTGAATATAGAGTAGATGCTCCAAAGATGGGTAGAGGCCCTAAGATTGTATACTTGTACGTTTATAGGTTGCTTTGTGTCTGTTTAATGGACTGTTATCCACATCTCAATCAAAAGAAGAACTTGGACCACGCGACGAGAGAGTTGCGTATTTGAGCGCGAATATTGTGATACTCTATCCCATATCGATAGGAAATAAAAATTAAACCGGTATATAAAAAAATTTATGAATTAATACTAATAACTTGGACTTCAACATTTTAGGTCGCGTTATTAGGCTCTTTAATCAACTTATTGGCGCAATAATTTACTTGGGTCGTTATAAATTGTGTCAAACCACGTAATTTCTTGTGTGATTTTCTTTTTTGTATATAAATAGTAATGCTCTCAATTGTATTCAAAAATTAATAATTAAGTCTCAATAAATAGTATTAGAACCGAAGGTTAAAATCTCAAAATCTTCGTTAAAAATTAGAATATAAAAATATTCTTTTATCTCAATTCGTATTGAGAGCATTATCAGAAAAATTCGACGGAGCAATCAAGACGAGCGCTGGATGAAAACGCATGAATGCTTCAGGTAAGTGATTTGTAATAATTTATCTCGATCAATGTGCGCAATTGCTAAGAGGTGAAGGACGGGCTGGTTTTGGTGATGTTTATTGCCATAAGAATTTTGATTCTCGGGTTTTGTTCCAATGTTATACTTTTGATGAGATTAATGACTCACATTTATTATCAAACATTTGATGCAAAAGTGTCTTAATTTTTTAGAGCTACGGTCATCGTTTTTAAATTCTGAATGATTAAATATAATTGAATAAATTCGGTATAAATCGAGATAGATTAGAAGTCATTAGATTTAACCGTGGGTGATCAAATGTGATTAAAAGCAATCTAATTCAATTAATGAAAAAAAGAGTAATCATCAATAAATACAAATAACATTTTACAATCAAAACAAATGATGATTTTTTGATTTGATAAATGATTTGCAACTAATACACTTTAACTTATTAGATCAAGTCACGACGGACACTTTGATGAGTAGATGTCAAACCTTTTGGAATAGAGGTGCGGGCTACACGAGTTTGTGTGTGACGAATTGACAATAACAACATAATCAAATTGATAGTGGTTATCTTTAGGGCGATTGCAAAATTCAAACAAATGTGAAAATTGTTAGCTGTGTGTGTTTGTGATCTACGGACCTTTATAATTAAATCTATAAGTATTTAATTGAGATGGAGAACTCAATGTGATATAAGGCTTTATAATCTTATGAGAAATAAGATTTTTAGAATTTGTCTATAAATAGAAATTTTATAATTTTGTAGGTTTGTAGAGAGTTAAATTAAATGAATAAAAATGTGGGAAAGACGAAAAAATACATGAGGCATCGTGGTAACCCTTCAGTGGAGAAACATGGTTTGTTTTAATGTTAGGATTGTGGACATTGAGTTTTGAAGTATTTTTAATTTCATAATTGTACACTCTATAACTATAGTGGATTATCCCTCTCACCTATGAATGCAGACAGATTATGTCGAATCACGTAACTTCTTGAATGATTTTCTCTTTAGTATATATATGATAGTGCTTCCGATTGCACTCGAAAAGTGGTAATTAAATCCCAACGCATTCTAAATTTTCTTAGGACCTATTCTATACTACATAACATTTTATATACTTTCAAGGTTTTAAAATTAAATAGAAAAACAAATAGAATTTTATAAAATTAAAATTGTTCAAATCCGTTCTCAATTAAAAAAATATTAAAATTTATCAATTAATAAAATTAATTTATTCTAAACTAAATGTCC